>JAQJVL010000338.1:402500-760000 GCA_035578905.1 Stictocephala bisonia | reverse complement strand
CACTTCAAGTGTATGGGTGGGACAATACCACTGCAAGTGTATGGGTGGGCTGGTGGGTCAATACCACTGGAAGTGTATGGGTGGGTGGGTGGGACAATACCACTGCAAGTGTATGGGTGGGTGGGTGGTACAATACCACTGCAAGTGAATGAATGGGTGGCTGGGACAATACCACTGCAAGTGTATGTTTGGTTAGGACAATACCACTGCAAGTGTATGGGTAGGCGTGTTGGTCAATACCACTTCTAGTGTATGGGTAGGTGGGTCAATACCACTGCAAGTGTATGGGTGGGACAATACCACTGCAAGTGTATGGGTGGGCTGGTGGGTCAATACCACTGCAAGTGTATGGGTGGGTGGGTGGTACAATACCACTGCAAGTGTATGGGTGGGTGGGTGGTACAATACCACTGCAAGTGAATGAATGGGTGGCTGGGACAATACCACTGCAAGTGTATGTTTGGTTAGGACAATACCACTGCAAGTGTATGGGTAGGCGTGTTGGTCAATACCAATTCTAGTGTATGGGTGGGTGGGTGGGTCAATACCACTACAAGTGTATGGGTGGGCGTGTTGGTCAATACCACTGCTAGTGTATGGGTGGGTGGGTGGAATTCATAAAATTAGTAATTCTTAGTGTCAAGCACTAAGAAATAAACTTCTCATAATAGTAACTTAATATCAAAGCCCAAACGATCATGCTTGATATTATATTTTGGAAATATAAATATACGCGAAAATTTATCATTAAGAGCTGTCGTAGCTAAATTTTACAAATTTGCCTTCTTTGTTTGATATAAATGGTACATAGGCTAAAATAATATAATTTTTATTATTTAATATATTATATATATATATATATATATATATATATATATATATATATATATATATATATATATATATATATATATAGTAATAAATAATAGTAATAGATAATAAATACTATAATAAAGAAGATAAAAATGTAAAAGTGATCCTTAATTGTGTCATTGTAGAAATGAAATTATATATCTTTAACTGTATATTCTTTATGTTTCCATAGTAAAACTATGTATTTTTATGGCCCCATTCTACTAATAGTTTTGCATTCTCAGACTCTCCACCCAGAAAAAAGTAAATGTACGTATCCTACAATTATTTTATATTACAAACTTTTATATTTTAAGGGAGCAAAAGAGTAATTTTTTCCTATTTAAGGTTTGATAGAGAACATTACGTTTATAGAAATATATTAATTATCAGTGAAGTGACTATTATTTGAAAAAATATGATGTTTGTTGAATAGTTGTACTCTATTTATAATTAACAAAATATTTATTATGAGAAGTGTATTATTTATATGAAGTGACAAAAAAACTATCTGTTAGTGTAAGTAATAAGAGATTAAACTACTTGAAAAATTATATAAACCAATTAAATTTTAACTGCTTACTATATTTTAATGTTTTAAAGAAAGATAAAGGTTGTCTTATTCTACCAGTCGAAGTTAGGGTTAAGAGGCCCTCTTCAACACTTGACCTGGGTACCGAGGGTTGCCTTCCAAACCAGCACCAGTGAGCAGGCAAGCGGGCTGCTTGCTAGGACGGGATTCTTCAGACGGTCACCCATCCAAGGGACAGCCACGCTCAATGTTGCTTGACTCCGTTATCTTGCGATAACGTTGGAACCCTCCAGTCAAGATCACTGGCTAACTTATAACTTTTAAATCTAAATTATGAAAAGGAAAATATTTTCGGATAGTATAAGTGATATTTATTTAATAAAAAAACATGATAATTAACTGTATTTTTCACTTTAAACTACTATAAGAACATATTACATTTGTTAAAACTGCCCTTTAGATAATACATGTATTAGATAATACATATTACAATTAGCTAAAACTGCCATAAAAAACAATATATAAATTCTAAAACCCAACATAAAAATGACACCATTAAATTATGTTTATATAAATGTTAAATATACAATATTTTCAAACGTAATTTTAATAATATACTTTATGACACTTGGGGTTGGAGTTGATAAAATGCTCTACAATATCTTCATAAGTATGATAACATGAAATAAAATTCTGCCTATACAAAAACAAAACATTTCAAAATCAATTACTTATGACTTTTTTAAAAGTTTTTTGTATTATATCACTTTCCTACTTCAAAGCTGTTGCTTAATTTAAAAAATTGATTATGAAAATAATAGAAAACTATTATAAATTCCATAAAATATTTAATTGTTACGATCATTTATTTTAATCCGCCCTGCCAATGTCCAAATTGTTGTTATAAGACAATGTTTTATATTACTAAACATCGCAACGATTGTATTTCCAGGAGTTACAACTCAGAATGACTTCAATAATTCAAGGGAATCGATTGCAGTCGTAACTCGATTTCTCCTGGACACGTACAACAGTGCACGTTCGAATTACCAGGCTTACAAACTTGACCTCTTACTTCCTCGATAATTGAGTTATTATTGTTCCTGTGACCTATTTACCGATTTATATTGTTCAATTATTTCTCTTGATCCATGAAATTGGATAGTTAATTATGTTCTCAGTAGTAATAATATTTTTATAAATTATATTAAAATTAATGTATTGAAAGAAAACAACACATATGAAGGTTGAAGATGAAATGCCCAATAATGAAGTATTTAAGGAAACAGATGTATATGCAATTAAGTATCTTCTTACAGATTAGACGATAAAAAAAGAACACCATACTTCAGACGTATAATGACAATGCCTGACAATAACCTGAGTAGGAAAACATAGCAAAATTGAACAAACAAAAGATAACACTAAATTGGCTAAAAGAAGAGCAGAAAGACACGAGAGAACCTGATTTAACTAATCAATATCTAATCAATAAAATAATAAAGAACTCAAAGACGACTTATTAATATTTACATCTTAAATAGGTTTAAAAAAAAAACCACAGAAGTACAAGTATTTTTATATATAGAGCTAAAATGGAGATTCTAAGGAATGGAGAAATCCTAGGAAGGGACAAATCAAGTGTCACAACAGACAATACTAAAAAATAAATATGTAATATAATGATTTAAAAATAAAATATAAACATAGGGTATTTTGAGTTGCTAGTAAATATTTTTAAAATATTTTGAACTTAATTCTCAAAAAAATAGACATCTTAGAGGGGTGGGGGAATCAACGTATTATCAATGAATAAATGAAACACGTTTTCGAACATTTTTATATAACTGTATGTGATCAGTGGAGCACTACAATACATAAAATCAACGTGTATCAAATAATTTACACACGTTGATACGTGTAAATTATTTGATACACGTTAGGTTAGGTTTGGTTAGTAGAAGACAATTAAATTAGAAACTGGACTCATTAATTTTTGTTTTATTTTATTAGTTTTATTTTTTGTAACACTGCCACATTACTTGCAACGTGGCAGTGCAATTTCCAAGTCTGTGAATTGTTTATGTATTGTACTCATTTTGCGGAAATAAATTCTTATTCTTATTCTAATTTTTATTTTGCTACTTGTAAAATGGTTATCTATCAATAATAATCTATTTATTAGGTGGTGTTAAAATCACTAGTTTAAAATTGTTTAATGTTTGTTTATTACTTAAAATTCTTATATGTTCAATTCGGTGTTTTGGAGGATTGTACAGTATAAAACAAATACAAACATTTTATCAATAATTTTTTCTAAGTTTGAGTTAATTGAGTGTCTTTGCAATTAGGATAGATTTCTAAGAACAGTAAATTTAGCATTACAATAAAAAAGTCAGTAATTAAAACAATTCATGAATAACTTATTATTGTCATTGGAATCCACTAGTTTATTATTTATAAATGTTGATGTAAGATTGCTTTTTATACAACATTTTACTATTTCATGTTACTTACAGTTATAAATAAGCTTTACGAAGTGGCAAACAATTTTGACTGTGCACTCCAACTTCCAAGGTTTAAGTTTCCAGCTAAGCTGACATTCCTTAATTAAATAATCGCTTAACGTTCACGAATAGGCCTGAAGACTATGTAAACTGGCAAATTAAGTTTTTAATGTCGTTATTATCAAAATAAGCAAGCAAAACCTGATCCAAAGGAATCCCATTACTAATTATATCAATGTAAGGAAAACACCATTAAAATTTAATTGCTAAAATAATCATGAGATGGTAATTTAATCCTGAATAGTACAAACATTACTATATATTAAATCAGAAATATGTATTTATTACTATTTTATAAAAATTACCTGATCGTAAACAATGACAGAGTTACGTTTCAGTCACTACTGTGATAAAGGTAATCGTGACTGGGGCAGTAGCAATAAGTCTATTCTGAATAGAATCAAGTAAGTCAGAGAGGAGTTGACTGCACAATGAATCAGTCAACTCTGCCACCCTGAATATTGGAGGGAAAATCTCTTCCACAGTGCTCCCTGTTACCTTTTGTTGCACCTCCTTTGTTGTGCGAAATGTTGCAATTTATATAGGTTCTGCTCATTGTTTATTTGTTTAGAATTTCTCTAATTGGGATATTTAAATCGCTTCGAGTAACTCTTTGTGGAATATTTTAATAAATAAATAGTTACGTATACAAAATAAAATGGAACGCTGTTATTTATAAATCTGCCTATTTATTCTCTGAACACTTTATTTTTGTAGTTAGAAATGTAGTGTGGACACATTTTTAACTACATAATATTTAAACTATTAAGTTAAACGTTAAGTTAAAGTTAAACTTATTTAATGTTTTTATTTCCAAATAATATAATAATTTACCTTATAGTTAATTAATATCATGTATATGGTTTTTTACGAGTTATTTTTACGCTTTATTGTTAACAATTTTACAGGTCCTAAATTCGTAGTTCTTAATGCTATATCATAGACAACAAACAAAACTGTGTGTACTTTAGACTCCTTCCCAGAGGGAATAATTTCTTTATTTTATATGACATTCTAGACCTCAGGCCTTGGGTCTATGAAGTTATACCCGCTTGTTTTGTTATTTATGTTTACCCTGGCATACAGCTTTGTGATATGTAGTTTTCTCCCCTATCTACAGGGGATACTTGCTTTGTTCTGTATGTCAATATAAGCTTAAGGCCTTGTATATATGTAGTCATAGGCTTTAGCGAGCAGTACGCTAATTTCCTATTAAAAACTTGTTTTAGTCTAATTTTCAACTCTGGCATACAGCTTTGTGATAAGTAGTTTGGTCCCGTCTCAATAAATATTACTTGTTTAATTATATGATACATTTGGCCTAAGGCCATGGCCATATTTAGTTATTATAGAAGGAAACCTTTCTGCAATTTATATGTAATAGCCGGTCACTTACTTAACTTCCACTGATTCAAATAGCAATTATACTTAATCAATCTACGATGAAAATACATAAGTCCGTAAATGACAAAATTCTATTTTTTAGTTAATCCTGTCTACTGGCTATGTTCGCTTTTTGTAGCCTGCTTTTGACTATAATAATATTCGTAAGTTTAGATACTTCCATATTATTTGTTCATTTCAGTATTGAGACTGACTTGTCAAATATTAACTTATTAAAACTATAATAACAGAAACAATGAAATAAGCAAATAAAGGTTATCACAAAGTTTTGCATTTACAGTTAAATTTTAAAGTTTCCAATTCTTTCACGAGAACAAAAAAATTTCAACATGAATAAAGTTAAGTTTGCATATTATTTGACGTCAAAACAATTATTACAAAAAAAAAACATCCTAAAAAATTAAATAATGATCACTATTAGTACTGATAAGCAGTAAGATAATTTGCAATTACCTTTATCAAGAGTTGTTTGCAAAATAATTGTTTTAATTATTTATTAACAAAGTTCATATTATTACTAGGAATAATGTTATAGTGGGACGTTTATCTAATATCATTAAAGGATAACTTGTTTGATATAATTGATTTTAACATACTGTTTATAATAAGTTACAGAAACTTATAAATATGACTGAGTACTAAAACCTTTTCATTTATTAATATTTGATACGTATTAAAATGTCCGCTAATTACTTAATGAATTAATAATTAAAGTCAGATTCATTGATATATGTTTATATAATATTAATGTTTTTCTTATTTCCATTAAAATATATTTATCATTCAACTATTATTATCTTTACTATCACTTAATATATTTAGCCAAAAATGTCTTTTATTCTAGAAGTGTCAAAAAATGGCAAAGGCACTATATTATTTAATAATTACAAATATCGAGAGAGCTATGCAATAAAAACTGGAGACATTGTGTGGAGATGTTTGGGGAAAATCTGCAAAGCCTCCATCAAAACTGACAAAGAAAAAACTGCAATTTTCTTTTACAATGAATACCATACAGGCCCACACCCTGTGACAATGAGATCTCATACCCCGACACCACCACTTAAGCACTGCTCTCCAGCCACAACTCCCGTTCCGTGCGATCCCACTCAGAGGGACTCTACGCCTTTGAGTACGCAAGACCACACCAGGGAGTGCGAAACAACACCAGTCGTGCAACATCCACAACAACAAATAAGTATGGAGTGCAACTCTCCCCTTACAACCGACTTGCTGACTGAAAATGATGCATTGAAGGGCGAATTGGCCAGGCTACGTGAAGAGCTGAGAGTTGTTTTGGATCACTCTATTGACTCAGACCAAAGGCTTCTTCAGTACACTGACAACATATGTCTTCCTCCTACACCACTGGCTCCTAAACATACAGCTGAGACTCGTGCATTTGCCAGTAATGCGACTCAAACTGACATACAAACGAAGATCCCATGCCAAACATGCTTAATATTAATGGAGGAAGCAAAAAGCATGATAGAAAGCTTAAGATGTCTGGAAGCTGAAAATAAACAATTAAAAAATGCTATAAATTCGTCAGGAGTATCTCAGCCAACAACAACCTACAACACGCACTACTCTCCACTGCCTTTGGTAGCTAACCGCTTCGACCTTCTAAGAAGAGACGAAGATTCTGAAAAGAGTGGAGAAGACCAAACATTTTTACTAGTAAAAGGGAAGAAAAAAAGAAATAAAAAGAAAAATAAATACAGCCAAAGAAATGAAAATAACTCTACTTATGTTAAGAACAACACAAAACAAACAGGTAGTAAAATTGCAGTAAACACAAAAACATCCATACCATTTAACAGTTTGAAGATACTTGGAGATAGCCACGTCCGACATTTGGCAGGTATGATTGGCGATAAATTGAGACATGGCCCTTTGGTAAGCGGAGTTTGCAAACCGGGAGCCGGCTTACTTGACATTAAGCCTACTGCCAACCCACCAACCAAAGATCACTGCTTCGTGCTGATGGTGGGTACAAATGATGTAGATAATGGAAGAGAAGACCGCATTTTTAACTACATGGAAGAGGTGCTACAGACCTGCACAAAGACATCAAACGTTCTGATAATACCACTGACAACTAGGTCCATCATTTCTCGAGCCCTATTCACCACACCATCAGGCAGATTAACAACTTTTTACTTAAGATGTGCAGCCAAATTCAGGGGGTTGATATGATGGACATTAGCCGGATATCCAGACGACACTACACTTCACATGGACTCCATCTGAATTACAGTGGGAAACGTCTCCTCGCCGGCCTTATAGCGGAACGGTTGAAGAGGGTGAAATTAATAAGAAATCAACGCCGCAGCATTCCTGATGTGTCTTCCGCCACCCTCTTGTCCTCACCGGAGACAACCACATCCACAATGCAGTTTCTGACCTATGCTGAGGCCGCTTCCGAACCGAGGGGCACCAGGAACTCCTTAGACCATCCTCAAGAACCAACTATTACTAGTAGCCCTGTAAAAAATAACGTTTTTTTATGCCAGAACACTCTGGTAACTACGACATAGAGACATCAGGCCCACCGTTCAGTAAATCTCAAACTGCAACCAACTCTTTTCCAAAACTTCATATTCTCCATCAAAATGCCCACATTGCCACGAATAAAGATGGCGAGCTTGCCATATTGTGTGATGAGCTTAAGCCTGACATATTCGTAATTTCTGAGCATGGTTATTTACAAGATACAATCCCAATTTTCAAAATTCAAAATTACGTATTAACAGAAAGTTTTACTCGAAAATATCATCGAGGGGGTGGTGTGGCAATATTTGTAAAAAACTCATTAAAATTTCAGCCCTTTAAGGTTCCGTTTGCAGTGGATCTGGATTTTGAAGTTGTAGGCATTACCTTGGAGACAAAACAGTACGGCAAATTGACTGTTATAGGACTGTATCGATCACCAAATAAACAGTCAAATCACGATGCATTTTTTCAAAGACTAGACTCACTCTTAAATATTTTACAGTCACGTAAATCCAAATTCATTATATTTGGTGACTAACATCAATGTGATAGACCACACCGACCCCCTCACCCAGTGGCTTCGCGACGTTTTAACTTCCTTTCATCTAAATTGGTCTGTGAACACACCAACTAGAGTGACGTCCATGTCTAGCACAGCCCTCGACAACGTTATAATGAATGTACCAAACACTTCAGTTTCTGTTGTTAAGACGGCTATCTCCGATCATTACGCCCAGGAGGTCGTGCTTAATGAATGTGTTCCAAAAAAAGAAAAATTGCCATCCATTCCTAAACGGATTGTTCAGCCCCAAAATATTAAAGAATTAAACTTTCATCTAAAAAATGAAACATGGGAGGTCCTACAAAAATACAATAAGCCAAATGAAGCATTCCAGGCTTTTCATGATCGCTTAAACTATTATATAGACATATCTTGTCCATTTAAAAAATCCAATAACAGGCCGAGAATGCAAAAGAATAACTGGATTACACGGGGTATTCTTGTCTCAAGACAAAAGCTAAAGTTTTACCACTAAATTTTTACAACAACTCAAAACGAAGAGTTCAAATCTTTTTTCAGAAAATACAGAAACATTTTTAAAAAAATTATTCAGGCCGCTAAAGCTTACGAAATTACTAAAACGTTAAAGAAAACTGACAATTTTTCAAAAACAGCTTGGAAAATAATCAACAGTAATACCAAGGAAGAATGCAGTAAACTGAATAATCCGATCTCTACAAACAAAAATAACAAACTCATTGAAAACCCTCTTGAGGTCGCAAACGAGTTCAATGATTTTTTTGCTTCAGTTGCATTGACAGTTCCCATTAATCTCCAACCCCACCAAAACCTCAAAATTGCTAGGGAACCTGTAACATCCATGGTACTGACCCCTGTTAGCGAGGACGAGGTTGATCGGGCGATACAGAAACTGAAGTCGAAAAAAACCTGCGACATTAATGGCATGTCAGTGTGGATGCTCAAAAATTGTTATACGAGTATTTTGACACCACTTACAAAATTAATAAATCTTTCTTTTGCGGATGGGGAATTTCCTGATTCCTTAAAAACAGCAAAAGTAGTTCCCATTTATAAGAAGGACGACCCAACTGTAGCAAACAACTACCGTCCTATATCAGTTTTGCCAGTCCTGAGTAAAGTCTACGAGAAATTATTTCTCGAAAGACTTCTAAATTTTCTGGAAACTAAAGAAATTCTAAGTAAACAACAATTTGGTTTTAGGAAAAATTTAAGCACAATTGATGCAGTGACAAATTTTATGAACAATGTTGTCGAGGGGCTGGACAGAAGAGAATATGTGCTCAGCATATTTCTCGATCTCTCCAAAGCATTCGACTGTGTGCATCATGAGACACTCCTGCACCAGTTGGACGAATGTGGCGTGCGGGGTCTGTCTCTCCAATGGCTGGAGTCGTACCTAAAAGACCGAGACCAGTGTGTTCAGACCTCGGGTGCCACATCCAAAAAAGTAAAGCTGACCCATGGAGTCCCGCAGGGATCAATTCTTGGACCAGTATTATTCCTAATTTATGTCAATAGTTTAAATTCACTAGTCCAGAATGGACAAGTAGTTCAATATGCTGACGACACGACTGTCTCTTTCCGAAATAATACTTTGCAAAATCTAGAACTCATTTCATTCATTGAACTAAATTCATGTATTCAATTCTTTTCTGATCTAAATCTCAAAACAAATTCAACTAAGACAAGTTTCATTAATTTTAGTCTTCGACAGCAAGAAGATGAATACAAACCCTCTATTATGATCGATGATGAGTTTCTGAAAGGAGCCACATCTGTCAAATTCCTGGGGATGCACCTTGATCCAGGGCTGACCTGGGATGATCATATTAATCACATTTGCTCTAGAGTTTCATCAAACATTTTTGCTTTGCGTAAAATTTCCAAATTTTGCTCCCTGGAAGTCTTGAAAATAGCCTATTATGGGCTAATATACCCCCATTTGGCATATGGTATAAGACTCTGGGGAAGCTGTTCTAAATACAAACTAGAAAGAGTCTTTCGACTCCAAAAGAAAGCAATCAGAATAATTCAAAAATTAAAAACCAGAGAGTCGTGTCGGGACGCTTTCCCGGAGCTGGGGTTTCTGACTCTGCCCTGCCTTTATATCCTCGATGTGGTCCTGTACTGCCGCTTTAAGTGCCAGTTGGTGCGGGGCAGGGACATTCACGTCTATGAGACTACTGTCCGCGCAGAAATTATGGATACTCGAGTTCACGATACCATATCTCCGAAACGGTCCGTTCGATTTTAACGAAAGACCTATCAAATTAAAGGAAATATTGTCAATTTTTATACTACGAAGTTTCGATTTTTTACGTGGCTTTTTATAATTTATAAGACGGAAAAAGTGGAAAATATCGGCATTTTTCACAATCTTTTTGGAAATCTCAACTTAAGGCAATTATTACAAAATATCTATTAAACGTATCAGCTTCAAATTTTAATAGCTTATATGAAGGTTACTTACAAACACTTTTGTAGAGTTTCATAATTTTAACGTTATTATTTTTTATGTTCTTGTAAATTTTGTAAACCTTTGTTAACTTTGTTATCTTGGGGTTAAAATTCCCGCTCAAAACAGTGTTTTGACTATCAATTGATTGTATGAACGAAAAATATGGTATCTACAGAATATGATGTAATAGTGATTTGTGATGAATTTATATTTGTTAAACGTTTCTATTACCGCGCGAGGGGCTGGTACGCAGGGAAACGCGCCGGGGATGGCTCGGGTTCTCCCACAAAACGAGTGCGATGTTGCCGGAATGCTATAGAACGGGTTGGTGACTCAGACCAACCTTCCCTTAAACTAGCAAACTTCACCCTGTCATTAACCTCTGTGTGCATAGAACGGCAACATCGCACTCGTTTTGTGGGAGAACCCGATCCATCCCCGGCGTGTTTCCCTGCGTACCAGCCCCTCACGTGGGAATAAAAACGTTTAACAAATATAAATTCATCACAAATCACTATTACATCATATTCTGTAGATACCATATTTTTCGTTCATACAATCAATTGATAGTCAAAACACTGTTTTGAGCGGGAATTTTAACCCCAAGATAACAAAGTTAACAAAGGTTTACAAAATTTACAAGAACATAAAAAATAATAACGTTAAAATTATGAAACTCTACAAAAGTGTTTGTAAGTAACCTTCATATAAGCTATTAAAATTTGAAGCTGATACGTAAAATAGATATTTTGTAATAATTGCCTTAAGTTGAGATTTCCAAAAAGATTGTGAAAAATGCCGATATTTTCCACTTTTTCCGTCTTATAAATTATAAAAAGCTACGTAAAAAATCGAAACTTCGTAGTATAAAAATTGACAATATTTCCTTTAATTTGATAGGTATTTCGTTAAAATCGAACGGACCGTTTTGGAGATATGGTATCGTGAACTCGAGTATCCATAATTTCTGCGCGGACAGAGGCAGGGACAACTTGCGGGCTCACCAACATAGAACATCGGCTTTTGAGCTTCTGCCATCACAAGTCGGGGTCAGATTAATCAATGGGCTCCCTGAGGGTGTCAAGCTAATACAAAATCAAAATCAATTTAAGAGTCAGCTAAAACAATATTTGCTAACAAAAGCGTTTTACTCGGTTGATGAGTTCACGATGAGCCACTGGAGTTAGAACATTGTAAAATTCCAACATCAAAAGGAGGGTCTGATGTCCAAATGAATGAACGAATGGCTGTATGAATGTTACACTTATATGTTTGAATGGATGACGAATGAATGCCATGACTTTAATTGTTACCATAAATTATTGATTTATTTTGACGATTGTGATACCATGTGAACTGGTTTTTATGCAATAAAACTATTTGTATTTGTATTGTCAGTATTATATATTGGTGAACATGTTAGCTAATGAAACCTTGTTGGCAGGCTTATTTAATTATTTTTATTACTAAACAGTTTATTCTTCAAATAGTTTTGTTTGCCTTCTAACTAATACATTCATAAGCCATGTTGTGCACTACTCAAAGTTGTATACATACAAATTACATGTAATGTACTGTAATTGTACCTGAGAGAAAAATTCATTACTTTCAATTTTCATATCGTACAAATATATTTAAAAATTACCTAATAAAACTATAAACTCCATGTATTTAAACTTTCATTTTGACCGTTTTGATTTTGTTTCAATAAAATTTGTGTATGAATATATAAATATATACTTTTTTGTTTGTTTGACATTTGTAGCCATTATATTGCTTAATATTATATATAGACAACACTTTTGCGATGTTTTTAATAATCAAGATCGATTTCGATCTCGAAAGACCATCTTTAGGAGTAATGTTCCTCAAAGATATCATTTAAACTAATTGAAAATATGAAATCAATTGTAATTGAGAAATCCTGTAAATATAAACTTTGAAAACTACACATGTTATATACTTATTTATATTTTTAAAGGTATAAATAGTCAAAGTACCTAATATGGTTTTACCGGAAGTACGAGAGACAGGAAGTGGTAAATAAAAATAGGTAGCAGCTGCATCATTATTTCAATTATTCTAAGTGTTCAGCGCTTAGTTAATTGAGTCAAACACTTATTAATATTTCATAATAATGTCCCAATCAGTGTCTTAATGATTTCCTGTTAGTTATTAATTACTAATAATTGAACTTATATACTGTATAATTCTTGTTATACTAATTATTGTAGCTATTATAATTATTTAATATAACTGACTTTTTGCCATAATTTAGTTCGTGTTTACAGCAAATATGTTTTGATGTGTAAAATTTATATTTACATGCTCATAAAATATTTTAAGTCTTATTTACATCCATATCACACCAAAATCTTATGATTTGAAGCCAAGCTAGGCAGCAGTTAAATATAATAATCCTATTTAAGTAAGAATAGTTTTTTTTTTTTTTTTTTTTTTTAATTCGTAGAAATAACCCATTGATTATTACTAATCATTTAAAAAACAATTTTTAAAACAACATACAGGTATTAGTAATTATTGAGTTTATAACTTTCAAGCGATAATAATTATTTTCAATTACATAAATTATATAAAAATTAATGTTCTCACGATTAGTTTAGTTGATCTTTAGTTATGTGTTATGTTAAACAAATTAGTCATTTATATAAAGATTTATTTTAACTATTCCGCTAAACATTTAAGAATAATGATGTGGTCCCTATACATGTAACATGATGTTAGGAAATATATTTATCCTAAATTATTTTAATTGAATCTTATGTCTTCAGTATTCTTTTACCTTTTATCAGGTTCATATTCTTTTTTTTAGAATACATTTTAGGCCATACAGAATGTTATGTGGACAATCCAATGGAAAAAACTATTCGACAAATTCAAATGATGTGTGTTTTAAATATAACAATGTTATATGAATTATCAGTCTATAAAATATGTGTGTTCGTCCTCGTATGTTTATTTATTGAATTCTATTTTATTCAGTTTTCTTATTAGACTGCGGTTTCAGCTTCTATAAGGGCCTATGTTGAAATCAACGGAATGTTCTTGTAGTTGTGTTTTAGCAAAACCAAGCTATATATTATTTTGAATTTATAATTAAATATTATTTCAAAATAGGACATTAAATAGATACATTCCTTTCTCAAACTAATCTTTTCTTAATCTTACACATCAAATACATACTGTGAATATCTATGGATTCTTTAGAATCCTTTTAAATGGTATTTCATATGTATACGACATATGAGTTTTCTTCTACTTATGCTAGTTGGAATGAAATCAACAGAAGTTTTATATACTTGAGTCGAAACATGTTATTTGAGAGTTAGTTAATTAAGGTCTTACTTACCCTTAAATGTAATATGCGATATTTGATAATGTTTAGTAGAATTACGGAAATTTAAACTCCCACATTCCGTGAGGCTCATTTTATAGCAAGGTTGAGCGACTCGATACTGAGACAGGAAGTGGCGTGGAAACAGCCGTCTGCAGATTGGAGCACAACTGTTCATCAACTTACGGTTGTAGTTGCTGAACTCTAACGATGATTAGTTAACCGAGTTTATCGTCAGCTGTTCTTAGTTATTGTGTTAGTTACTAGTTGGTTTAGTGATGAACTGCAAGGTTAACCTTTCCAAGTAATTTTATGATAATATAAATACCCAACTGTAGTTTAAGGAATAAAATACTCAGAAAAGGTCTGATGTTATTTGAATGTGGTATCACAGTATAGATGTATAACATTTATAAAAGAAAGTCTTTAGGAAGATGGAGGGGGGGGGTTGTGTTCAGAGTACTGTCTGTAGAACAGATTAATAACAGTGTGCCTTTAGGACTTATTTGATTTTATAGAGCATATAAATTGATTTTATGTAACACTGACCGATAAACGTAATATTCCACGAGTTAAAAATCCACTTGGAATCTGTGTAACTTGCAGTGCTTGTAAAAAACCAAGTGAAAATAAAATAGACAACTAAAAGGAGAAAACATGGTGGAGTGATGAAGAGGTGTAAGGAATGTTTATCCTGTGACGTTTTTTCGAATGTACGTTCTGTTTCAAGAAAAATCGTAGATGATAGTAATATTTACATATCATTTGTTTTCACATTTAAAGTGTTATAACAACAATATAACTTGATCAAATGTAAACATTCTTTTTTGAATGATAAGATTACAAAGCGAAATAATCTTACAGCTTTAAAAACTCGTTGTAAACGTAAGCTTAGGTAATAAATCAGAGAGTCCTTGGTAAATGCAGTCGGGGACACAGTGCTCCCTCGTGGCTCCACGGATTAGCTGTGTGTCTTTGATGCATCCCAGGGTAGATGCACCCCCTTCCACCATCCGTTCTAACCTCACAACAGGGAATATACAGAAGCATTACGTACGTATCTCAATGTTACACTTATACATATTTAATATTTGTATATATTTCATTGCTCTATTATTTAAATCACTTATATGGTAAAAACAAAGAAAAAAATGAGAATTACTTTTAAACCCTGTAGTACCTAAAAACTCAATCAATTATTTGACATATGTTTTTCCTTTTGCAGCTTGTGATAATAATTATTGCAAAATAAACGTATCGGTTGAAAATGAAGCATCCCATTATCGTACTAATGTTACTAAACTGTGTTTCATCAAAGATGGGTAAATTTGATTTATATGCCATATTTGATTATGTTTGGAGTAAACAGATGAATCAAGAATCCTGTTTTAGGATAAGAACAGTTTTAAAATGTTAACTTTTCAAAAACAAACTATTCTACTTCAAATACATATAACTATTTTTTATTGATTAATATCTTATTTAAAACGTATGGTACTTGTTCCGACTAAACTATAATATAAAAACTATTACAAAAGACAAAAAAAACTAATAAAAGTATTTTGAGGCAATAATAACAAATAATTAACAATAAATTATGCTCAATTTCTTGGATTTGAAAAGGAACTAAAATGCTATAAATATCCGTTAAAAAATAATCTTGGCATTATTTATTTTATTGCATATTTCATAAAACTAAACAAGCTCAATATATAAAAGAAAAACAACGGATTGTGTGTGAGATTAAGTAAGGTCCGTGACATGAACGAATGGTGGTTCATGGCCCACAGTCGACAGATAGACGGACAGACATTGACGAATGTACTGAAGTTGTTATGGATCCGTAGATTGGAGCATGTTTTATGTAGACTCATAGGTCTTGGTGTACACACGTAAATGAGTTGTCACTATCATCTACAAACAACGGATTGTGTGTGAGATTAAGTAAGGTCCGTGACATGAACGAATGGTGGTTCACGGCCCACAGTCGACAGATAGACGGACAGACATTGACTAATGTTCTGAAGCTCTTATGGATCCGTAGATTGGAGCATGTTTTATGTAGACTCATAGGTCTTGGTGTACACACGTAAATGAGTTGTCACTATCATCTACAAACAACGGATTGTGTGTGAGATTAAGTAAGGTCCGTGACATGAACGAATGGTGGTTCACGGCCCACAGTCGACAGATAGACGGACAGACATTGACTAATGTTCTGAAGCTCTTATGGATCCGTAGATTGGAGCATGTTTTATGTAGACTCATAGGTCTTGGTGTACACACGTAAATGAGTTGTCACTATCATCTACAAACAACGGATTGTGTGTGAGATTAAGTAAGGTCCGTGACATGAACGAATGGTGGTTCACGGCCCACAGTCGACAGATAGACGGACAGACATTGACTAATGTTCTGAAGCTCTTATGGATCCGTAGATTGGAGCATGTTTTATGTAGACTCATAGGTCTTGGTGTACACACGTAAATGAGTTGTCACTATCATCTACAAACAACGGATTGTGTGTGAGATTAAGTAAGGTCCGTGACATGAACGAATGGTGGTTCACGGCCCACAGTCGACAGATAGACGGACAGACATTGACTAATGTTCTGAAGCTCTTATGGATCCGTAGATTGGAGCATGTTTTATGTAGACTCATAGGTCTTGGTGTACACACGTAAATGAGTTGTCACTATCATCTACAAACAACGGATTGTGTGTGAGATTAAGTAAGGTCCGTGACATGAACGAATGGTGGTTCACGGCCCACAGTCGACAGATAGACGCATAGACATTGACGAATGTACTGAAGCTCTTATGGATCCGTACATTGGAGCAGATTTTATGTAGACTGTTAGTTCCTGGTTTACACACGTAAATGAGTTGTCACTATCATCTACAAACAATGGATTGTGTGTGAGATTAATTAAGGTCCGTGACATGAACGAATGGTGGTTCACGGCCCACAGTCGACAGATAGACGGACAGACATTGACTAATGTTCTGAAGCTCTTATGGATCCGTAGATTGGAGCAGGTTTTATGTAGACTCATAGGTCTTGGTCTACACACTTAAATGAGTTGTCACTATCCTCTACAAACAACGGATTGTGTGTGAGATTAAGTAAGGTCCGTGACATGAACGAATGGTGGTTCACGGCCCACAGTCGACAGATAGACGGATAGACATTGACGAATGTACTGAAGCTCTTATGGATCCGTAGATTGGAGCAGGTTTTATGTAGACTCATAGGTCTTGGTTTACACACGTAAATGAGTTGTCACTATCCTCTACAAACAAAGGGTTACGACGTAATACATTGTAGTTTGAGCTAAATTATTTGTTTACAGTAATACTTGTTAGGTTGATAACACATACATTTTAAGGTTCTGGGTGTATTTGTTTATATTTCCATTCTGATAGGTTGAATTCAATTATTACACGATCTATAATAAAAACTCACTGAAAATAAACTAAAACAGAAAAAAGTATATTACAATACGCTTGTTTAGTTTCCATCAAGTGTTGAGTATTCGAGTATCAGCTGGCCTTGACACTACGTCAAATGAAGGAGAATAAACTGTGAGGTATGTCAGTGCATACTCTCTATACACATATTATAGAGCCTGATTGTTTTGATTGTCTTTGAAATTCAACACTATTAACAAATTTTTCTTTAATTTTAATAACTTTTTATTATCATAAAAATATAGAATGTTATTATTGAGCAGAAACTTAAACAACAAGAGTGAAAAAGACACGACTTGGTGCTGACTTACATCTTTCCATTTTAGGGTTTTTATAATAATATATGATTGGCCAGGCAGTTTTTTTACGCGAATAAATTTAAAAAATATGAGATTTTTTTACTAATCACATTAAATATGTTTTTTTCAAGTCTTGCTAATTAAAATCAGCTCGTCAAAGGTGGCTGAAGAGAAGCTTGATTTTAAATTTGAAAAATGAGAAATTCGGATATAAGTTTTGAAAATGGATATGGCGTTATGAAAAACCTGAATATGAATGGCATTTCCAATGATAAATAATATTTTTCGTTTGAATTTTGTTAAAATAACACACATCTAAAGTCTTACAAAACACGTTTAACATTAAAATGATAATTATGATTTGAAAGTTAAGTATTTATCATCAGGTAGTACTAACGGACATAGAACATTCTATAGTAATAGAGTGAAATGTGAAATGTTGGGAAAACCTCTACTTTTATCTTAAAAACAAACATTGGTTTTAAAAAAAGCTATACAACATAATATGAACTAATAATATTATTTTTTTTCTTTTATACTTCGTAATCACAGAAATTACTGTATTATTATACGACATATTTATTTTTAAAAAATTTAGTTGATTAGGCTAAAGGTACATACTTTAAAAACTAGTGTGTAAATGTGGAACGTTTTATAATAGTAAAAATCATACCTAATTTTTTTTCAAAAAAATTTAAAAAAATTATGTATTTTTGTTTGAATATAGGGAAGAAAGTCTGCCATGATTTACTAATCTATACATTTTTAATCCACTTGTGTGGATACATATTTCTGACAAGGATATGTACTGTAAATGAATAATGGATTAAAAAGTTAAAATCCAATTTGGGACGTTTTGTAGATCCTGTGGATGTTAATATTTAGAAAATAAAGAGGAGACAAGAAGCCCTTGTCACTGTTTAGTCTCTTGCAGTCCCAAGTGACAGAGAAGACTTAAGCTTGTAATCCTTCGCCAGACAGGGCTGCTTGAACTAGCAAAAACAAGATTTCATAGACAAAAAGAAAACAAAAACAAAACAAAAAAAGTTTGTTTCTAACAAAACACCTTTACATTTGTAATGTAAATATAACTACTATGCTTTTGTAAACCGTTCCAAAATATTTTGTGAGCCCTAAAATCGGAGAAATAATCCTGAGGTGTTTCAAACAACGTTACAGATTTCATTTGGCATCATACATGCTTCATGAATATGAAGCATGTATGATGTACCATGATTATGTAAATTATGACTAATTTTATTTAAAACATGCCTTCGGTAAAATTCAGATGACAATATTAAATATTTGGCTACTCATTGTAATTTTCTTTCGGCAACGTTGACACATTATAAACGTACTGTGGAAATGTGCTGTTATTAGTGAGGGAACTTAAACTATTTATACATTTTAGACTCTTAATAATCAAAAAACATTCTTATAAATTAAATCATAGCTAGGAGAATGAATTGTACACACCATACATAGATTAGTCAAGTTGCCTTCAAAAATAAAATGGTTCATTTTTACATGAATAATAGATATGCTTGATAAGTATTATCTACTATATAAAATAAAAAAAAAAAAAAAACATAATCATATTGTGAATTAAAACAGATCACATTATAATCTCGTACAAATCAGTCTCTTATTGTTACATTATTTATATTATAACAATGGTTGAAAAACTATTTTATCTAATTCATACTTAGACGTATAATATGACATACAAACGACATTTTCTTGAATATTTTTTATATGTCTAAAACATGTTTTATCTTCATGGTACAACTTTGATCATATACTTATGGATTAATGCCAATCAATTATTTCTTGGACAAAGGATTTTAATTTTATACAAATATTCTTAAGAGTTTACAGAGGCTGTCGGAAGTTGTTAGTCATAACCAACATCCGCTAAGATTAATTTTATTTTCGAACCGGACGTACGATCACGTGTATCCAAGTTAACACAGTTACACTTAAGCTGATTTTTTCCAAATACATTTCATTTGATGAAAAATTCAATTGCGCATTGGAATTGCATTGCAAATTCCTAATTAGATTTATAGAAAAAATTTAAATATTTAGTTTGAAGTTTTAATTTTCATAAATTTTTCAAAATTAGGCGTATGTAATCAAAATATTAAAAGCAAATTCAATGCACAATATTATAACGTTTAAAATAACACCTCCTACACAACCTTTAGTCAATAAATAACGAAAATATATGGAATCCCAAATAACATTCTTCTTATGGGATTAAAACCATCATATCCGACAGCATCGGCAGATTCTTGAATAAATAAATAAAATTAAAGCTCTCTGGACTAAATATTTAACGTCATTTAAAACCACAGGAGTGACACAGGGTTAAAAACTTCATGGTCACGCCGTAATTTGAATCTGGATCACCTGGGTGTAAACCACCGCCCAATTCCCAACCTGCCTTCATATGAGAGTGGCGAGTACAAATTACTTTTTCATACAACATAAAACTAAGTTCTAGCCTTCTGATACATAGCTTTATTAAATATTTTAGGCGAAACTTATATATGATGACCAAGATTATTAAATATATAAGCCAAGTGTTGAGTAGTATAAACTTCAAGTAAAGACGAAAAAATATTTTATTTAGCCTCCAACATTTCTCTCACATGTTGACAATCATGATAGAAAAATAAAACAGAATCTATTAAGACAATAATAGAACAATTAGATTTTTCATATTAACATAACTTCCTGAAGATTGAGCAGCTAAATGATTTTCTACCGGAAGTCTATAGACTGAAAGTTAGGGTAAACTGCTGGTGGAAATGTGACGAAAATTCTCCCCACCCATCAGTGGTGTAATCGGATATTATTTTAAAGACAAAAATGACAAAAAAGTAATAGATAATTGGTTAATGCTCGTTAATATTTCGCTTTTACAAGAAAATACATTGTTTTCTTTCATAGTAGTAATAGTTACACTATAGTTTGATTTCAATTTGGTGATTTGTGTTGATTAAGCTTAATTTTATACTAATAAAAGCATCGTTAGTTAAATATTCCAGAGTTATTGTTAACAGGCATTGTACCTAGTAATAAAATAATATTTTATAAAAATAGGGTTGACTACTTTAAAGAAATACATTTTTATAATTTACTTAATTGTTATATCGAGTTTTGCTAGTTTTCACCGTGGTCTATTTTTATGGCAGATATTCCATTAAGCAGCTCTCAACTTCCAAATACTGAGCATCTTTCCAATCCAGAAGTACTGGAAACAGGAAATAGCATGGACACGCAGGTGTATTTGATATTGAAGCACTCTCCGCTCATCAGCTGTCAGCCGTGGTTACTGAACACTCAAACAATGGTGTTGGAGTGATTTTTGAACTTCATTGCTAGCCCGTCGTATGTATTGTATTTATGGGTTGATGATAATAGTTATTGTTACTATTTGATCATAAATAATAACATGAGACTGTACATCAACAGCCAGCTGTCATTTGTTTAGTACTCTTAAAGATTAATTTTATTAAATTTGTATACAAATGCAATATCTAAATTACAAAAAGATTAGTTTGTAAATAATGTAATTCCTACGAAACATAAAAATCGTATATTATACGGAAAACTAATTTATTTTAGTATTATTATTTACTATGGAAACATGAAAACTGTCCACTAACATGGGGCCCGTTAAGCCAGTTCTCATGTTCGGTCTTCACTGGTACCGACTGCAGTTTATGCACTTATTTGAAATTCAGGAAAGGAGAGTATCTGATAGATATTTTAAAAAACTCCCTAATATATGCATAACTGAAACTGAAATTTAAAAATACTATACGACTAAAATAACCTGAAATATAAAATTGTTTATTTAAAATAATAATTTTTCTATTTTTATTAGGCCTAATCTGTATGTAAAAAAGGCTGCTCTCTTCTTTTAGTTAATTTTATTTAATAAAAAAATACATTACTGAATTCTTAAAAAATACAGTTTTGGAATACAAGTTGAAACCAAACCACATGTAATATTTATTTGTAGGTTTTTCGATCGTATCTTTAAAAACGGAGAATTTGTTTCTCCATTATTTGTTAATCAGTAAAGTTTAAGACTGTCTTACAACATTTTTAAATATCGTTTTGTTAAAAATATGCCAAATATAAGTTTAAACCGCCCACTTTCTATATATGATGTTATATTAAGATTTGACAATACTGAGACAGGAAGTGGCGTGGAAACAGCCGTCTGCAGATTGGAGCACAACTGTTCATCAACTTACGGTTGTAGTTGCTGAACTCTAACGATGATTAGTTAACCAAGTTTATAGTCAGCTGTTCTCAGTTATTTATTTAGTTACTAGTTGGTTTAATAATGTACTACAAGGTAAACACTTAATATTTTTTTAAATCTTTAAGTAAAAAATCAACTAGTACATTAACTCTTCATATTTTTCAAATATTTAAGTTATTTTCAACTGATATAACACCACTCTGGAACTATAAATAAGGTATGGTTTAACTGTTTCGTGCATATTTTTACGTAGAAGGGAGATGTTTTTTATTTCTAAGAAGATTATGTAGGTTATTATAGTACTCACTCATTAAGAACTAATAAAGTTAATACTCTAACAAATAAACATCAACTTACAGCCAGTAATAAGTAACCCTGCTTTGGAACATATTCAAGTTAAGGTATTTATAAACTGAATACTGAGAATGTAAAAATCTTACGGTTGAAAATGAATATAAAGTGAAAAACGGACGCAAAACGAAAGTAAATTATAGTGACATGATAAGGAAGTAGTCCGGAGAGAACTTAAACTGAAGTTTGTTCAATCCTCTGAAAATAACGAATCATATATATATATACAGTATATATAATTTAAAATGTAGATTTTTTTAGATCTACGTTTATACTTTACCCGATTTATATAATAATACTGTAACGGGATATTATCCAACAACTGCAGAAACTCATTGTAAACTTAAGCTCAGCCAATAAATCACAGAAGCCTTGGTAAATGCAGTCGGGGACACACTGCTCCCTTGCGGCTCTCCGGACTAGCTCTCTGTCTGTGATGCATCCCAGGATAGAAGCACCCCATTACACTATCCGTTCTACCCTCACAGCAGGGAATATTTAAAGGCATCACGCCCTACTTAGCGTTATATTTTTACAAATTACAAATTTTTTTATATATTTAGACAAATAAAGGAGAGGCATTCGTTCACTTTACCCTTACTCTAAACTATCCCCATAGACTATTGCTTTATCAGACAGAGTTGGGAGAAACCATTACAATACAAGGTTAAAAATATTACTGTTACAAACTTCCAGTCAAGGCTAGGACTAGAACCTGGGCTATCTCTAACTCAGATACAAAGTCCTGACGCCTTAGACCACCTAGGCTAGGGATGTGGTAAATAAGCTTAAGCAACTTAGAATCAGCAGCTTATTAAAGTAAGCAGCTCAGCTTTTAAGCAGTTGAGTGAGAATACCTGCTTTCCGGTAACAATTATCCTCGTCCAACAGATACAGAAAGCAGGTTGGTCAACAGCTGTGAACAGTAAGCGGTTTTTTATATCAGTTGCTGTGTGCAGCTGTCTTGCACTGTTGCGATGCAGAAAATGTGAGCTAGGAATGTGCTAAATACGCTGAAGGAGCCTAGAAGCAGCAGTTTATTGAAATAATCAGCTCAGCTTCTAAACAATTGAATGAGAATACCTGCTTTTCGGTATCAGCTATTTCCGACCAACAGTTACAGAAAGCAGGTAAGCCTAGGTCAAGATCAGTGAACGGTAAGAGCTTTTCTATATTATTTGCTGTCTGCAGCTCTCTTGCACTATTGCAATGTCACGATATTCTTTGAATTAAATGTTCTATTAATGGAAAAGTGTACTGTACACAAATGTTATTAAACCATCTCCAAGAAATTTTATAACCTAGTCTTTGTAGATTTACTGTAGCGGTTTGATACGTATATGTAACTAATATATTTTATCTAACAATATAATTAAAACCAAGTTTAAAGCTGGTTAAGCAATTTTCAGTCAACAAGGGTGTACAGAAACAAAGTGCCAATATGTGTGCTGTAGCTGAGCTGAACTGCTTTTAATAAGCAGCTTAGTGAGGCCAACTGCTTTCAGTTAAGCTGCTTCTTTCAAACAGCAGTTTGGAACATCTCTAACCTAGCTACTGGCACTCCCAAAAGACTTTTTTGCCTAATACATAGTGTTATATTTCTGATTGGTAACAAAAAATAAATTCAATATTACAGCACTCTAAGATAGTAAATATGCATGGAGTTTGGATTAGAAGTAATTAGATAGTCTTAATATAACTATGTAGATAGTTTGAGAATTCATTATAAAATTATATACTATAATGGACATAAAGAACTACTACTATTTGTTTAAAAGGAATCATACAGTTGTCATCATAATTATAGTCAAGTTTATTTGTATATGGAAAGTTAATTGTTTAAATATTAAATACAATTATGTACAAAGTAACGGGACGTGAAAATCATAATTTAGGATTAATAAACACATAAAGATATATGTTTGATTTCGTAATGATTTTGTTAAACATTTAATATGATGATTTGTATTTTAAAATTAATTCGTAATGTAAAAAATGAGACGGTACTAACAACAATAATTTAATCATAAATACGAGTTTACAAAACTCTGAAAATGTGTATTTAACATTAGGAAATCGCGTACAACATGCAGCAACGCCATTAAATAACGAAGTTCTAGATTATATTTACTAGAATATTTTATTTTAACACTCCTATATATACTGGAACAACTTAAGATGTAAAATAAAAAGGACGAATCATGTGTGAGAGATTAAGTAAAGTTTGTGACATGAACGAATGGTGGTTCCCGGGCCACACACGACGGATAGACACTGACAAATGTACTTCAGCTGTTATAGCCCGTAGATTGAGGCAGGTTTTAGCTCACCATCTTCATCAGGACACGTAATTGGGTTGTCACCCTTCCTTATAAAATAATGTTACATATTAAATATTCTATTAAATTAAACAAATTAAATGTCTATTGGTTTTTACTATAGCTTTTATTAAGTACATGTTTATAGAACAGTTTTAAGTGTGCATTTTTTATATTTACGTAGTGATAGGTTTCATAATTACAAAACTTATCGTTATTCAACCTCTTTACGTTTAATTTGAATAAATACAGGGTGTTTCTTTTAAAACGCAACCCTATTTACAAGTAGAGATGATGGAGGTTAAAGATAGTGTATTTTATAGGTTGGTAACCCTGGTTCTTATTCTTCCTTAGGTATCAGCTGATTTTCATTGTTACATTTTTGTTAAATTTATTTGGGTTTCGTGCAATGTCATTAAGTTGAGGTTAAAAACATGGTTTTGAGCTAACTTTGAAAAAGGTGTTCAGAAACGTATTAAAGAGGGCAGAACGTTGTATAAAAGCTAATTGTGGTTTTTTTGAACATCGAATCTAAACAAAAATGTCATAAAAATCATGTAAATAGTGGTAATAAATGTCAATAATAATAAAATTTGTCACAAATATATGTTTTGTTTGTAATTTTTATTTCAAAACATGGGTTGCATTTTAAAAGAAACACCCTGTATTACTAAAAAAAGTGACAAACGATTCAAAGTATTTCATTACCATCATGTGCAGAGTATTCGAGTATCAGCTGGCCTTGACACTACGTCAAATGAAGGAGAATAAACTGTAAGGTATGACACTTTCATATGCTTTATACACAAAATATATATGAATGGTTGCTTGTCATGTCAGTAAAGTGAAGCGCTGTTGACATCTTTTAGTACATATTTAATCAGGTGATCAGCTTATTATCACATCACATAAGCATTCTTAGTAATTATCGGCCTTAGCTAGTAACAATTGCTCAACCCGTTTATTTACATTCATAAAACTTATTAAAAATCCATTAACTCCCCTATATTGATGATGCTAACAGATATTTAACAAAATAAATAGTTTTTTAATCACAATATTACTTGTTGGTAGAGCTGCAATTCACGTAAACGTAAATACATTTATTTAAGTATTATGATATTCACTTATATTGTATAAACTAACGAATTGTCAATAATAACAAATTTTTGAAACAAATTTAAATACTTAAAAATCTCAGCTTATGTTGATTACTTTACCAATTTTATTTATTACAATTATATACATAAACATAATATATTTATAAGTATAATAGTAAATACCTAATGTTTAAAATAAAAATTGTATTGTAGGTTTTGCGAATCAAAACCAGGTGATTATCAAAGCTGGCTGGAGAGAGGCTTAACTGTGACTCCACAAAACGTCAAAATTGGATAGATAACTTGAAAAAACGTACATTTGGCAAACCAAAACCTAAATATGTATGGAGTTTTCATTAATTAATTAACAATTATGAATTGATACCATGACTTTAATAAGAAATAACACAAAAACGTAATAATATAAAATGCTATTTGACAATAAAATAATAATAATAATAATAAAATGATAATTGAATAGTTGCTTATTATAACTGTAGCAATAAAAATAGATCACTCTATGCTGAGATAGTTCAAAATTGGTTTCTTTACTTTTTTTATTACGATACTTTACATAAGCCTGCAGGCATGTATGTGAACCTTATTTAACGAGTGAAGCACCGACCGCTGGCTCTGCTGGGGATTCGAAAATTGGACCCGCCCTCCGCAATTTGAAGCCCCAACTATTGCGCTATTACACTGGCTTAGCGAACGAGTTTTTGCCTAATGACTAGGCTATGGATACATCCGTAAAAAATATGGTATATCACAAGAATAATACAGGTGCATATACATATAACAAATCGCCTTAAAAACATAGTTGTTTGCATAGAATTTATGAAAAGTAAGTCGTAATTAATTAAACTATACATTTATATTCTATTTACTTATGGATTCATGCTACCTTATTACATGAGTAGTAATAGTTTTGGGAATTAAAGAGCTCCAATTTAGGATATCTTACATTTGTTTTTATTTACATACATAAACATAGGCATAATTAATCCACTTTCGTGTGGATAAATATTCTTGTCTTGGATATGGATTGTGAATGCTTAAAGAAATATATAGTTAAAATCTAATTTGCGATATCTTGGAGCTGCTTTGGATGTTAATTATTAGGAAAATAAAGAGGAGACAAGAAGCCCTTGTCACTGTTTTGCCTCTTGCTGACCCAAGTGACGGGAAAGACTTAAGCTGGTAATCCTTCGCCTGACGGGGCTGCTTGAAATGGCAAAAACCACGTTTCAGGCAGACAGAAAAGAGAAAATATGAGTTTGTTTCTAATAAAACACTTCCAAATTTAGAAGAAAAATATATTTTGTTGATTTTTGAAAAGATTCTGAATATTCTGTTAGTCTTATTAATATTTAACGTTTATTTGATGGTCCAATTTAAAAATCAATAAATAGTAATGTAATGTGAATATGCATGTTTTTCCATTATTACATTTATGTCCGTAAAAAAGAATCTGATGGTAACAAGTAGACTAATTATAAATACAAATCCAATGAAAGAGTTTATTTTGATCTATGTAGATTATAACTCTACCTAATATCATATATCTAAAAACATAATCTTACTTAATTTTTTTAAATTTAGTTATGACTTGGTATTTGATGAGGTGGACAGTGATCGTTGGGCATTTTCCATCATAGCATGAAGAGACACAACTCGACGAGTTGAGGTGGTTACATCTCATGTCTTGTTAGTAGGAATAATAAAATCGGTCTGGTGGGAGCCTTGAACATTATATTTTAAATTTTTATTTAATAGTTTATAGACTGTTTTTATTCTATTGTTTGTTGGTTTATAGGTTTATTGTTTATCCAATGTAAGGTAGGGTATTAGATTACATAGATAGATACAGACAGACAGAGTGAGAGTAAGAGAGGGAGAGAGAGAGAGAGAAAGAGAGAGAGAGGGAGAGGGAGAGAGAGAGAGAGAGAGAGAGAGAGAGAGAGAGAGAGAGAGAGAGAGAGAGAGAGAGAGAGAGAGAGAGAGAGAGAGAGAGAGAGAGAGAGAGAGAGAGAGAGAGAGAGAGAGAGAGAGAGAGAGAGAGAGAGAGAGAGAGAGAGAGAGAGAGAGAGAGAGAGAGAGAGAGAGAGAGGATATATCTAAATCTAAAGTACATATAAATAACCTACGATATTGGTGTTTGTGGTTTCAGGTAAACATGTAGGCTATAACTTTAAAATGTTTTTAATGTTTTTAGTATAAGTCTAACTACAATATCGTAGGTAATTTAAATGTAATTTAGATTTAGAACTTTAAAAATAATTGGGGTGTAACTCATGTCAAAAGGTCATATAGGATTTCTTCATAATATGATGGAAAATTCCCGAAAATTCCTGTCACTCTACCAAATCTTAGTTGTATTATGTAAATATGTACTGACAACCATTCCAATAAAAATGTTTAATTGAATATTACATAAGTAATTGAACTTTCAATTAGTCAATTACTGTTAGTAATTTATTGTTCCATTTATTTTCCTAAGACCTTCTAACATGTTCTAATATTTTTAAGTGTGAATGTTTAAAATCCCCGTGTAATCTGAAAAAGAATTACTGTAACATTAAGTTTTTTTTATTTTCCTAGATTTTCTTTGAGGTCTTTTTAAAAATGTATCCAGAAAAATTATATCAGTTGATTTTTCTCCTATTATTTTCATTTCCACACTTATGTCTTCAACATAAGAAATTTCCCTATATTTATATTTGTAATGGATAGTTCCTCACTTCGAATATTGTAAACCATGATGAAAAATGCCGAGAGCGTTGCTGTCTTCCGATGAAAACTTAACTGTGTAAGTAAGACAGATAATCATGGAGCACTTCAGACGACGTCTCAAGAAGCATACATCCTTCATATTTATTCATATGTGAGTGCTTCATTTAATCAAAGTGTGAGCCCATGTCACGTGACTCCACCGTCTTGCAGACGGAAATATTACACATTTGAATATACGGAGAAAGTTTCTTCTCATATAACGTAATTTGCTGACTAGACTGAGAAAATGTATATTTCTTTTTAGTCTATTTACACCAAGGCATTTATGAATTAATCTAAAAACGTTTTTATGGTACAATAGTCCAAAACCATCAACCAAATAATTTAGTAGAAGTCGGGGATTTGAACCCATTGCCCTCTGACACAGAGTAACATTGAAAATGAACAGGAATATATTTAAAAACAAAAACAAAACACAGAATAAACACTTACATACTTGATCTAGTCATAATTAGTGATTGTTTCAGAACTTGGACGATATTAATTCCTGTATTTCCTTAGTTTTTTGCAGTATGTCCAGAAAAACGCTAAACTTAAAATTCTTGCAGCTTTGTATGACTTTAGCACTAGTCTAAATATACGTTTTTTTTTGTTTTTTTTTTTTATTTAAGGAGAAATTGGTCAACTTTAAACTCTAACCATTCTTTATAGACTCTACTATTTGATATGTGCGGACAATTTAGCAGGCAAAGAAAGGGGAGGATTTATAGTAGAGTGCAAGATGAATATTACTGATAAAATAGTCAGGTAAGAATGAGAAGCTGAGCTATCTCTTAACTCAGGTTCAAAGTCCTGTTGTTGACTGCTTTGGCAAGTAGTATTTAACTAGAATAATACTCGAAGTTTTAGGATTGTTTTAATTGGCTAGTTAAATTCAACGTCTTTTGATTATCAATTTTTCAGACACAATGACTTTCTTCTTTAAGTATTACTGAAGTAAAGCAAGTTTGCACAAAAATCTGATCTTTCACAATGAACGGAACTGCCTGAAGATAAGGTAGCTAAATGAATTACTGCCGGAAGCGTAGAGATAGGAAGTCAGGGAGGCTGTGGTAGGCTGACGGATATGTGAACCAGGTTCCACCCACTAAAGTTATAAATTTACGCTATTCAAAGAACATAGTAACATTGAAGGTAATAATTATTTTAAACCTTTTCATCAATACCTTATTTTCAATGCAATAAATTAGTTATAACATCGTTCAGTTTCGATTTAATTAATTAATCAGTAAAAGTAGTACTTTGATATCTTGTACTTTTTCCCCTAAATTAAAGTAATATTTTTAACGTTTAGCTTACACGCACTATTCACTGATTACTTCACAAATATTTACCAGTATTTTATCATAGATGTGACTAATTCTTAAATAAACTTATTATATTATTCATAATTTTTACCGAAAATGTAATCAACTCATACGTCATAGTATAATATACATGGAATTGATTGCTTCTTAGGTTTCATTGAGAGATTACATCTTATGCTAAATTGTTACAGCAGTGCTTGATTATATTTTTTGAATTATGTGAAGTAACGTTCTTGTTGAAATTAGAACACTCGATTTACTGAAATTAATCACCATGACATATATATATACATATATTATTTTTTATCTTATTTTACAGTAACTATACTGTTGAAGTTATTTCGAGTGAAATTTATACTAATGCAAGACACAATATCTTAGTTTTTCAGACTAATATTATCGTAAATCTACATTGGAGTGAACGTAGCCAGGGAGTTTCATTGCTTACTCAGCACCCAACCCTTTTTCGATTTCCGGTGTAACCATGAAGCTTTTACCCCAATGTTGCTTCCGTGGTTTCAAAGTTTGTTCAGTATTTCATTTTTCCCAATTCCTCACATATTTACAAGTTTGGCTCGCTTTTTTTCAAACGAGGCAACAAAACGAAATTAACTCGTCTTCACAGAAGAGATAATATTTTATTAACCAAATACTCTTCCCCAATAAAACCGTACGACTTTTTTTAATACTTCCATATTGATAATCAAATATGCAGCTTAATTAGATGATCATTAGTAATATATTAACTCTCTATTAGTAATTATAATAATATAGTAAATATGATAATTACAGGATTGCGTTGTTTAACAAAATGTCAAATGTATACGAATCTATTAAAAAATAAATAAAGGCCAAAGGATGTTATCTATAAACAACATCTTGGTGAAGTACAATGTTACTAACAGTAACCTTCGGTCTCTACTTACATTGCTAGTAAGACTAAAGACTGGTTTTACATTAAAATAACAACCAGGACAAGAATATCACGTAACATAAACTTTGTCCGTAAATCAAAAGCTTCAAGACAGATTAGAACGTATTGGTCCCTAGTGAGCGTCTAGCTTAGTCCCTGACATTCCTCCGGCAGTTTGAATCGTGTCTACAAAGTCTGAAGAGGAGGATAAACTATTCCAAAGTCTACAGAGGACTGATAAACTATTAGTAATGTAGTATGTAAGAGGATATTAATAACATTATCCTAATGTTTTAATATAATAATATCTTACATTTTACGGATATTACTTAACACGGTTTGGGTTAAATTAATGTTAACATTTTTACATAAAAAATGTATAAAAACCTATATTGATATGTATGAAGTTCACATAATTTATAAGTTATATAATTTATATAAAGTTACACATTAAGATTGATGAATTTTCTTATTATTATGGCATTGTAAAAGTGTTAGGATTTTATAACATTTATGTTTTATTTTTTCAAAGGGAAGGAAAAAACAAGTTTTCCAAACAAATATAATCTGGTGTTTTTAATCAATATTAACTTAATAATCACACAATTTTAAATTGAAAAACTCTACGTATTTTATTGTTTAAAACATGAATTAAGCAGAAAAGAAACACCAGATTTCATTGTGATTTTTTAAAATTAAATATAAAAAACATACTTAGGAAATTTATATTTATGACTGTTTCCTCATTATTTAAAGAATAAAAATAAAAAAAGAATTAGCTACCAGATTTTTGGCCAAGTTTTAAAAATTTTAAGTTAATTGAATATAATTGGTCTGTGTTGTAAATAGCTGTAAAACTGGTGAAAATTATTTACATTTTAAGGCAAGCAAATAATAGATAATAATAGATAACAGTATAGTTAAGATAAAATAAAAAATATTTCAGGTAGTTAATTTTTTTATCTGTTATACGATGTAGAGAGTGTTTTAATTTATAAGGTGTGTTTTTCCGCATATAACGATATGTCCTTAGCGTTTGTTGACAAAGTAATTTTGTAATATCACTTATAATAGCCTTTCTAATCAATTTAAAAACACGATGACTTTTTAAAATTATGATGCATTATTTATAAATTAATAATATTGTATCATTGTTATAAAAAATTTATTATTGTGTCACGTCTTCCTCTAAAGCAAAACATCTCAATAATAAATGCTTTGTTGAAGCTGGTTTATGGTAATTGAAGGTAATTTGTAATTAACCTAGTAAATACAAACTAGCAAGTCAAACTAATCAACTCCTAAATCAACTACTATGACAAACCTAATGAGTGCAAACTAGAGTGATATATTCCTGTAAGCATTAGTAAAGTTTCATTACCCAACAGCTGCACTGTGAGTTTCTCGTTACGTCAAAAACTAGCTCCCTAATTGCATCAATGCTATATAGTTGTTCTTATACAACCACAATTAAGGATTTAAGGATAATAGTTGTTAACCAAATTAATTTATTCTTAAACCTCTTTTAAGTAGTTTATTTACCTAGCACATTTGTATATTACAAATTGTATTGCTCGCTAGAAATAAATTAATTTGTACTAATATTTACAAAATGCTAATTTCTTAAATGTAATACTAAACTAAATGAAAAAAGAAAAAAATCATTTTACAGTTCATTTGACTAAACTTCAACTTAAGTTATATATTTATAAATATTATCATTGTTATAAAAGTTGTTGGAAGCTTGGACATATGTTGTCGAACATAGATAGGAATTACATTTTGTATTTGAATTAACCTTCATTATTATATTTAAGGAAGAATATTTCAGAACATTCTCTTTTGTAAAAAAACTGTTTTATTTACTTATAACAATATACTTTGGCACATGAAATGGAATGAAACAATAAGGAAAATACTTTGATAACACATATATAAACAATGTGTACAATGGTGAAGTTAGGACTATTTAATGTATTATATAAATGGCATGTCAAAAGAACAATAATTAACCGAATAAAAGTATATTTTTACTTAGTCCTAAACATTTATTTTTGTATATATTTTATAAGTTGTTTGTAAAATAATATGTGAATGTAGTAAATATAACAGTTTGATCCATTTGGCAACATTATTCAATGTATGCTTAAATATATATTTTGAGTGTTCAAAGTTACAACTATTTCATACATTCGACTACGTCACATGTCTGTAGTACAAGATTATTAAATATTAATTAATTGATACAGTATTATATTAGTAGTAGTTATAGTTAATTTGAAAAGACACAAAATTTGTACAAATAAAATTTATAATTGTAACAAATATACTGTGTTAATAAAGGATTTGATTTGATTTGATATAAATGTTACATGTAACTAAAGCTTTGTTCCTTTTAATTATTTAGAAAGCTTATTGTTTTTGACAGTTCATTCGTTTATATTAAATGACAAATAGTTTTAATGATGTTTCATATAATATATCAACAAACATTCTTAATATTATAAAATATACAAAACAATACATTTACCACATAATTTCACTTAAAAAAAGATTTAATAGAACTTTAACTATGTATTAATTGCATTGTGCACATATAAAGCAATCATAAGCTCTCATAAAAAGAGATGCAAGACAATTGCTTTGGTCAATGGTTTGAATCATTCGCTTGTCTGGCTTCCATGTGATGCGCAATTAAACGATTCATCACTGAATAATGTTTCAGTTGAAGTATTTTAACTAAACAACAAGTATATTTTTACCTCTAAATACGCAGGAATTATCTATGTTGGTAAAGGTGTTGGTTTAGTTGACGAATATTTTCTACCTCAGCAACGGGGTTGGTTGACGAGTATTGAGGAGGTGTCTACCTCAGCCAACGGGGTTGGTTGACGAGTATTGAGGAGGTGTCTACCTCAGCCAACGGGGTTGGTTGACGAGAATTGAAGAGGTTTCTACCTCAGCCAACGGTGTTGGTTGACGAGTATTGAGGAGGTGTCTACCTCAGCCAACGGGATTGGTTGACGAATATTGAGGAGGTTTCTACCTCAGCCAACGGGGTTGGTTGACGAGTATTGATGAGGTTTCTACCTCAGCCAACGGGATTGGTTGACGAATATTGAGGAGGTTTCTACCTCAGACAACGGGGTTGGTTGACGAGTATTGAGGAGGTTTCTACCTCAGCCAACGGGATTGGTTGACGAATATAGAGGAGGTTTCTACCTCAGCCAACGGGGTTGGTTGACGAGTATTGATGAGGTTTCTACCTCAGCCAACGGGATTGGTTGACGAATATTGAGGAGGTTTCTACCTCAGCCAACGGGGTTGGTTGACGAGTATTGATGAGGTTTCTACCTCAGCCAACGGGGTTGGTTGACGAATATTGAGGAGGTTTCTACCTCAGCCAACGGGGTTGGTTGACGAATATTGAGGAGGTTTCTACCTCAGCCAACGGGGTTGGTTGACGAGTATTGAGGAGGTTTCTACCTCAGCCAACGGGGTTGGTTGACGAGTATTGATGAGGTTTCTACCTCAGCCAACGGGGTTGGTTGACGAATATTGAGGAGGTTTCTACCTCAGCCAACGGGGTTGGTTGACGAGTATTGATGAGGTTTCTACCTCAGCCAACGGGGTTGGTTGACGAGTGTTGATGAGGTTTCTACCTCAGCCAACGGGGTTGGTTGACGAGTATTGATGAGGTTTCTACCTCAGCCAACGGGGTTGGTTGACGAATATTGAGGAGGTTTCTACCTCAGCCAACGGGGTTGGTTGACGAGTATTGATGAGGTTTCTACCTCAGCCAACGGGATTGGTTGACGAATATTGAGGAGTTTTCTACCTCAGCCAACGGGATTGGTTGACGAATATTGAGGAGGTTTCTACCTCAGCCAACGGGGTTGGTTGACGAGTATTGAGGAGGTTTCTACCTCAGCCAACGGGGTTGGTTGATAAGTATTGAAGAGGTTTTACTTTAATAAAGTGGTTAGTTGACGGATTTTAGAAGGCTTATACTTCAGACAATGGGACTGGTTGATAAGTGTTTTTTACCACTGCTAAAGTGGTTGATATTGAGTGGTTTTTACATCATTAATTGGGATTGGTTGGTGGTGGTTTTCCCACTGCCAAACGGGTTGGCTGACAGATACTAATGGCTATTGGCCAACACTAGAGAAACATACTCTTCACATCGATTTTACTAATACTCATGGCCTAACTACTCAATAAAATCAGGGAAAGATTAGTTTTAAAACAATATTTTGAGTAGAAAGTCTAATGGTTAGCATTTTTATTAGTATAGCTGCATATTTGCCACACAAAAACATAAATTGCCTTACAAAAAGCGTATTGATTTAAAAAATGCCTAATTCTAATCAATTGTATATTTAATGTGTATTCATGAATTTTATTTATATTCTTATATTCATATTAATGCATAAATATGTATATTTATGAATTTAATGTATATTCTTAAATGTATATTTCTAATTATTGAATCATGTATTATATTATATATTATATTATTGAAATGTATAAATGGGTTACGGTTGCAAATAAATAAATGAATTGTACAGTAAAATAATGCTGATTATTTCAAGCCAATGAAACAAATTTATATCAATCATACAGCTTGTCAATTATACTAACTACACATCTACTCCATGACGTTGTAATGCCAGCTGTTTCAATATAAGGTTATTCTACTTTGCAGATATTTCAGAATGGTTTAACAAATATATTATTGTTATTGTAAGATTATTTTTATGTTGGAGATTATATATGTGACTTGGTACTGTTACTAAAAAGAACAACATTTATCCGAATAAAAATGATTGCATTACATACTAGGCAAGTTATAATTTCTTAACAATACTGTCAAGGACATTTGGCCCGGGTTCGATTTCCGATGAGACCTCGAAACATACTTTTAGGCGTTGGTCGTAAAACACTAAAAAAAAGTGATCGTCTAATTAGGTGAAAATAACAGTTTTACGACTCCCCACAAAACTCATACGAAAATTTGAATTTGACGAATCTAAAGTTAAATTTGATCTATACGTAACGATACGAGTTAACGTCACACAACACACATTTTAAAACATAAGTACAAAATATACAAATATTATTTTGCTAGTGTTCGGCAAATTAGGTTTACCTTGTTAATTAATTAATTAACAATCATTAATTGTTAATTAATTAATCAGGCTTGTCAATTAGCTGAAAATCAGACCAGCACTACGTGGTTCGGATTCCACGTAAAGCTGTAGGTCCCTTAGTTACCCTGGCTGTTGGGCTATTAATAAATTGCCCTTTCTGAGGAACAGTTGAACTCAGTTAGTAACCAGACTACACTTATCTACACTCATCCTACACTCATAAAAAAACCATTCATATTCGCCTTAAAATACGCACAACGTTGTGTCGGCGTCTCATATGTAAGAATGTAAGAATGAATTTAATACGAGAGGGATTAACAAAGGAGTAATTTATATTCCAATACATTTGTGTTGTCTTACTTTAACTTATGTTTTAATTAAACAAAGAGTTGGTAATAGATATAAGAAATTAAATTTATCAGTAGCTTTTAAGACGTGTAATACTATGTCCAACATTTTACACGCGAATATTGGAAGTGGAGATAAATCCAATAATTCAGGAATATATAGGATTAACTGTAATGATGGTAATAGGTTTTACATAGGCCAGACTGTAAATTTTAGCAAAAGATATAAAAAGCAAGTTTCTGCTTTAAAAAATAAGAAACCTGAAAGATCTAATGTAGGTAAACACCTTCTGAATTGTATCCACAGTTTGAATAAAATAGATGTAAATGTAGATATTCTAAGAGATTGTAAGAAGGGTCATATTATGAATGCTTGGAAAGAGTTATTTATTTTTAAAGAAAAACATTAATTAATCGTGATAAATTAATGAATAAACAGGTTAATTTTGATTCCGAGATAATTTTTAATAATGTATTTTCAGCGAATAAAAGAACAGCAGTAATAGCCAATAAGGATTAACCAATAATATCACAGCAGCCACCAATTTGACGATTCCAGACGATCATAGGCTGATAAATTGAGTTGTTGAACACCATTTTCCATTCTTTTGTAAATCCCTCTGGTCTGAGGAAGGTGAGCGTGGTTCACCAAAATTGAATACCATAATATTTGTGCATTTTGTACATGTATTGTAATATATTTGTGAATGTTGTGCTTATATTGTAATCAATTTGTGTTGTGTGACGTTTACTTGTACTGTTCTAATTACACCAACACATAACATACTGATTAATAATATAAATATACGATGTCTATGTTAGATAATACTACATTTTTACTTATAAATGTTTATTTTGAATGACTTTAAACGTGAATACTATACTGTAACTTTTTATCAATGTGATAATAAAAGACACAACTAAATAATGTTGAGAACATTGAAAGTAAATACAAAGAGTAAATTTGTATTATAATACAGTAAAACTTCTCAAATTATCAAAGTTATAGTTTTATCAAAGTGTACCTTTTTGGAACATGTAACGTGTTTCAAAGTCAGCAGTTCTTTGACATGTGGGTATTTTTATAGAACCTCCACTGTAATGTTAGGGCTTGTTATACGGTCGTTCTCCTTGATATCGACCAGACCTGCACGTTAACGACTCGTAAAAGCCAATCTCTGTCTACTTACACGAAGGTGACATAAACTATTCAGATAAAACTGCTACACTACCTTTCATCTAATACAGAAACATTTAAGCTGTTAAGACACGGAACTTAATCTATAATCGTAATTTATCTAAAACAGAAAAACTACTTATTTACTCATCACGAAAACTACAGAACCACCTAACGTATCAAAGTGGTTAGAGGGAAGTTAGCTTTTGTATCATAGAGACTCGCAAAGAAAGAATTTTTTGAAATACCATTCCCAAGGGCTGGAAACAGTTTCTTGACGTTTCATTTTTCATTATGTGGATAGAAAGTAAAAAAATTCCTGCGATATTATCAAAATATGACACGACATTTTGTTAAAACAGGAAAATATTCCGGATGAAGCGATCCAATTTCATATCGTACAATGTCATATTGTCTTACCTAATAAACGTTTATCGAAAAGAAAACATTTATAATATAGATATATTAAATAATATATTATTCAATTCATAAATGTTACAAAGATTAGTTTTTAGATATAACTGACCAAATAATCACAGTTTTATTTTACTATTAATGAAACGTACGATAGAAAACTACAAAACTACTTACCAGTTTATGTGTTGTAAGTTGTGTTCTAATAACATGTTATGGAATCTGTGTTTTTTACATTATATGTAATTGTAACATTAATTTAGTGAATAGATAAATAGAATCTAATTTTCCTAACTATTTTTTAAACGTTTTTGTTCAATTAAAATTACAATGAATTTTAATGCTGAGAAACCCATTATTTAGTTCAATCAATGTTAATTACAGATTAAGTCAATATAAAATAGAATTCAGTACAACAGGTTACAAGGCTATTTATATCGAATTTTTTCTCTATATAATAATGCAATAAATGTTTTTATATAAATCAAAACAATTATAACTTAAGTAACATTTCCTTTTTTCTATCGTAGATTTCATCTATATATTATTTTGAAAATAAGTGAAAGAGCGGTTTTTAATTATTATTTATACGAACAAATTTCAGCGATTTTCTCGGCTCAACTCGTCTGTTAAACTCAATCAATCTATAAACAATTTGGGTTGTTCAGAATTATTAGAAACAAATAAACGTTTGTTATAGGATTGAAGTGTAATGTGTTTACCATTGATATATAAAATGCAATTATCAAATGTTCAACAAATCTGGGTTATCGTGTATTACATGTAATTGATTTATTCCATTCACATTTCAGATTTTTAAAATAAAATAAAGTAACTATATGTTTATTTGAGTAATATTAAGAGTTTTCAACAATTTTAACAAGTTTAAAATGTGAAAATATTCGAGAATATAAATTATTAACTAATATATATTCAAAAATGTCACCTAACTTATTCATCATGTTCCTCTGCGAGCTGATTCAACCATTTTTGTTAGCCTAGGCATCATTCTAAAATACACCTACACAATACTGTCACCAAAGTTCCACTTAACTTTAATAGCACTTTTCATATTATTGAGTGACCTTGACACAAATTATGTAAAATATACCCATAATTTAACGTATATCAATTCCACAGTACGTGTATGGGTAAGCGGGTGGGTCAATACCACTGCATTTGTTTGGGCAGGTAGGTATGTCAATACTAATGAAATATTGTCAAAGGGGGACCATTGGAAAATTTTCAGATTTTTGCGAAAAATCCAACAACGCAAATCCTGACGTATGACACACTAATCTGGGGTAGAATTTTACACTGAGTCAGGAAATGTCTTAAGAATATTCATAAGAATTCACAATATTCATAAGAAAAAGCGACTAGTCAAATGCGTGGCAGTAAATATATCAATACAATCGCCATACATTAGAGTACTCTTATGACACCGTTGTCTGAGATATATATTAACGAAAGTTTTATATTTCGTGTGGCTTAATTATATTGCCAATTATAATTATTTAAAGCAGCCCACTCACTCTAACTTGACTCTGTGTCAGGAACCTATCCACTTCATCCTTCACAAGGTTACTTACAGTAAGCCACTAATCGTTATCCCGTCCCTTTCCTCACCCTAAAAACTATTCTGATCAGTAAAGTAACCGTTCGCGTACCGTAACGATTCATGGTAGTATACCAATCTTAAAGTGGTTCTATTCAGAAATCTATGCATCCTACGTTGGAATATTAGTAGAATATCACCTAACTTGCATCCGTTCTTGCTAGTAACCCTCCCTCATACAATTCCTAACATAACAAAAGTTCTTTATAGAAAAATGACATAGAGGTAAAACTAATTCAACAGACAAATGTACAACCAACAAAATTGTTACGTATTTACATATTTGAAAACGACATGAAATAGTATGGATTTAGCTTCAATAAAAATAATACGGTAAAAATAATAATATTCTCTTTGTTAATAAAACAAAAGAAAGTCATAAGAACATAAACGAACTGTGTAAATTTCTGATGATAAAAACGAATGGTGGTCGAAGACCACAGTGGCCGGAAGGACATTGACAAATCTTATACTTTGATCCCCTGGGCCTTCGCGTTCTCTCTCCAATATTTTTTTCTTCAGGTGGATTACTCAAGAGTTTTATTTTAACAATAAATGTTAATAATTTACACACCATGCATATATGTTTATGGCATTGGACGGTATAGCCAACTTAAAATATTTTTATAGAATATCTTTTTTAATACATTTTAATATTTTCCATAAGGTTACTTAAAGTTGTATTTTCAAATAGAACAAGAGAACTTGACAATAAAGAATATGAAGAAAGTAACTTATCTAAGTTCAGAAACAATAATAACACGCAAATTCTTTCTCTTGCTATATTTAGAAATATTTAAATAAATATCTAAACTATTTTTAATAGCATAAATAAAGCATGAAATATATTGTTTTCTTGTTTATAGTTGTTTAAACATAAACGTTATAAATATTTTTATTTATAAATTATTTGTTTTAAGAAAACGTGTAATTGTTATTTACATTATATTATTTAAAAACATATTCAAAACATCTATAGAACTACAAATTGAAAAGTCTGAGCCGTCATTCAAGAAGTTTTGTGGCAGTGGGCACGGAGCTTGCTGGAGGGGATGGGGATAAACAAGAGCTGCACTTTGAGATAAGAGTGAATAATACCCTTTCTAAAGCCCCACACAAACAGTAAGTCTTACATTTCTCCATACGGCATGTGGTTGAATCTTAATGCAGCAGCTTTCTCCAGAGAAAGTCTTTCAGTAAAGTCTATAACAATCAACAGTTGAAACTTTTATTTATATTTTACATTGTAAAGTATTAATATTGTCTTGCAGCAAACTTAATAGTTTTTAAGGTGAGGAAAGGGACGGGTTAACAATTAGTGGGTTACTGTAAGTAACCTTGTGAATGATGAAGTGGATGGGTTCCTGACACAGAGTCAAGTTAGAGTGGGTGGACTGCTTTAAATAATTATAATTGGCAATATAGTGAAGCCACACGAAATATAACACTTTCGTTACCAAGCATAAGTTAAATTATAGGTATATTTTACATAATTTGTGTCAAGGTCACTCAATAATATGAAAAGTGCTATTAAAGTTCAGTGGAACTTTGGTGACAGTATTGTGTAGGTGTATTTTAGAATGATGCCTAGGCTAACAAAAATGGTTTGAATCAGCTCTCAGAGGAACATGATGAATAGGTTAGGTGACATTTTTTAATATAGGTTAGTTAATAATTTATATTCTGGAATATTTTTATATTTTAAACTTGTTAAAACTGTTGAAAACTCTTAATATTACTCAAATAAACATATAGTTACTTTATTTTATTTTAAAAATCTGAAATGTGAATAGAATAAATCAATTACATGTAATACACGATAACCCAGATTTGTTGAACATTTGATAATGGCATTTCGTATATCGATGGTAAACACATTACATTTCAATTCTATAACAAACGTTTATTTGTTTCTAATAATTCTGAACAACCCGAATTGTTTATAGATTGATTGAGTTTAACAGACGAGTTGAGCCGACAAAATCGCTGAAATTTGTTCGTATAAATAATAGTTAAAAACACTGTCACTTATTTTCAAAATAATATATAGATGAAATCTACGATAGAAAAAAGGAACTGTTACTTACGTTATAAATGTTTTGATTTATATAAAAACATTTATTGCATTACTATATAGAGAAAAAACTTCCTGCATCTAAAATAATGAGTTATTTGTTTCAATGTGGTAAACAAGAAATCACTTAAGATTATCGCTAGGTTGACGACTATTTTAATACTATAACGATTATTTAAATCATAATTAATTGTACTACTCCTATACCTGTTATATTCTTAAGAGAGTTCACACAACATTATCCCCAAAATCTTGTATTCTATATTATATACTTAATGATAACGTAATTTTTAATTGTATATTTATATTAATTTCTACCAACCAGTTTTATAAAGGTTAGATAAAGCTAAATTTTAAATGTATGGATTGATTTATTTTATGTCCTGTATAAAGAAACAACAACCAGTCTGAATGATCAATCATCGTCCAAATGAACGTAATTTAACTGAATAAAGTCGAAGTTCGATGAACAATGATGTATTGAACAGTTGAAACCTGTATATATTGTAACCCTTTATGGGTGATATATGGCAGAGGAATGTTTAAGTCTTATTTAACGAAATATTTCCATTAGTAAATGTTTGGTCAACCCATCCACTCCATCAAAAAGTTCATGCACTAGCATAGCAATCTGTATATTGTTGGTATTCACGCTTTTAATAAAATAAAATTGAAGCCAAACGCATATAATGAATACATTTGAATGGGTAGCGTCAAGTTATATTCGGAGCTACAATTCCATAGGCATGATTTAAATACATAAATGAGCATTAAAGCATGTTGGTTAATTGCACCTTAACAAAACCCAACCTAACCTAACCTAACTAACGTAACCTAACTTATCCTAACTGACTTAACCTAACCTAAACTAACGTAACTTAACTTAACCTAACGTAACCTAACTTAGCCTAAACTAACCTAACGTAACTTAACCTAATCTAACCCAACCTAACTTAACCTAAACTAACCTAACCTAACTTGACCTAAACTAAACTAAACTAACCTAACTTAACCTAACCTAACCTTGGTTGAATTACTGTAACCTTGTTTCCTCGATGTTAGTATATTTGCTCTTATCTGAAGACGAGTGATACTAAAAAAAGCCAATCATTTACTATAACAAATATATGAATAACATCATATAAAACAAGTGCAATACTACGCAGTTAAAAAAATATATATTCGAACTAAAGTTTATAACTAACCAATGTAAATACTTTCTTCATATCATTATTCCTAATTATGTTGAAATAATGAGGTTAAACTTGTCATAAAAGACTGACTGAAAAAATAAAATAAAACCTTCTCCACTTCCAAATTTGATTAAATAAAGATTAAGGTGTATTTCGAGGTACTTTAAAAAATGTTTAAGTAACTTACGGGTATTAAATTATTCGCCTTATAGGTAGCTACCCGGTTGGCGTGTGTATGGGCATGCGCGTTTGCTAGTTGAGTTCGGGTTTTAATTTTTTTAAAGTATGTGTACATTTTACTTACCCACTTCCCATTTAGCTAAAAGGCAACTCAAATCCAATAGTCCACAATTATTATAAATTGTTTTGTTGCTCAGTTATTTTTGTAATGATTTTATTTCAGTCAGGAAAATTTTGAATTTTATAATAATTATTGACCCTAAGAATACTGAAACATTTTACCTAAAGCGTATAAAAAATATGCAGTGGCATTTCACTCGTTTAGTAGCAATCATTTTAAAATTCAGGATGAATTTCTTTTTCATTATAACATAAAGAGTGTATTAAGACCTTTGAAAAATCACCAAGATCATAATCAGTAAGGAATACAGGAATATTTAAAGATATTTAAAAAGAACATACCACCTTTTAAACAATAACAACCCATAACAGACCTAAATTTCACAATAGTTAGTTACAAATTCGTAAGAGGCCATTAGTAGCAGATTAACAACCAAGATTGAATACAGTTTATGAAGCTATATGTTATCCAGAAGTAGAACGTGCCTTGTAGGTTGGTAGTTACTATATCGGCCACAAGCAGTGATGTGTTCGCACTTATCGTGCGTGCGTGAGCACGCAATATTGCGTTGTTGCGTTTTCTCCGGTCACGGAGTGATTTACGTCTGTAAACATAACTCTAAGGCTAAGATCCCTGAAAATATCATTTTATAAATTTACGAAGTATATATTCGTTTTAGTGTGTTCTGAGTACAACGTTTTTCATTTTTATTTACTTTATGCATGTTATTGGATTTTAATTGACTTAACTGTACAATAAAATGTCCATGTTATATTAAATGGAACATACTGTTTACTCACTGAGCTATAATATTACATATTGCTTAACTCAAACCAGTTATTGTAATACATACTATTGTATTACAACCACATACAATAGTTATCAAACAGCTTACACATACTATTGTAATAGTAAAGTATAAGATTTCCCAAGGCCCACGAAAGGACTAAGGTACCCTTGTATAGGTGGGTGGGAGGGTTGTTACTATCGTACGTTTATCTTAATATGGGATCCGTGTATCTATGTGACTATATGCAGGGTAGTTTGCCTTCAGTTCACACGCGAGACGCAATCAAAGAGTGTATATTTTTAGGTGTAAATTAATTGATACATTATTATAGGTTAACTTTTGATGACATATGTAGCCGGGGCACTATCTGACTATCAATTATGCTCATATAGGTCCAGTTATTAGTAGATCTTGTAACAGATTGAACGATTTATGTGGAATCCGAACCACGAAGTATTCATCTAAATATCAGCTTACTGACAAGACTGATACTAATTTCTCCCTCTAGGCAATATTGGTTCTCTAACTACCACCCGAAATAGACACCTAGACTTCTCTACAAATATCATGTACAGTGTTTGTATTATGATGACTGAGTAAAGAGATATCTGGGTCAAATTATTATGTTTTTTTGTATAGTTTAATCCAGATTTTAACGAATACAGTTAAGTTATAGAAACTAAATATAGTTTATTGAACTTGATAAATAATTACTGATAGTAAAATAGGAGTAGTGGTTATAGTTGTACTAATAATAAGTACTAATTGCATTAATTATTAGCTATTAAAACATGGAGATATGGAGAATATGAGAGGAGAATTAATTTGATGAATGTAGTCATTGTTACTAAGGTCGACTGTTCCTCAGAAATATCTATTTATTAATATCCCAACAGCCAAGACAACTAGAGTACCTACAGCTTTACATGAAAACCAAATGACGTACTATTGGTTTGGTTTTCACTTGATTGACAAGCCCGATACTCAGTTTTCTTCCCCTCACAAAATCTGGACCCTGACTACCACCCAACACGGACACCCCGGGCTTTCTTAATAGTAGTATTATATCGATGCAAACATTTAGTGGACGCCATATCAGTATTAAGATGACCAAGTATAGAACCTTTCACCTACTATCTGCATTGCACTTTGTTCCCAAGTAGCTAGGTTACAATACTGCACCACTAGTGCTGAATTATTCGCATAAAGGGTCATTTATAGATGACATTTTAAGTCATTTGAAGCACATACAGTGCATAGTGGATTATGAACCACGAGGAACATATTTTTGTTTTGCTGAATACCCCAAACATGAAAATAAATTATGTTTTTAAAATTAGTCAGAAACGATTATTTTCTCGTCTATGTCACACCAACTCAAAGTCCTGAGGCTGTGATATAGTACAGTATTAGTATTGCTGTAACGTCACTATTACATATTCCGTTTTATATAGGTCCCTGATGATATGAGAGATGGTGGTACAAGAGGAGGAGTTGAGGGGAAGTCGATAGGGCTGCAAGCCCGTTATGTGAGCGGTAATGTTGACTCCAGATACGATATTTTAGAAATGTGCCTATTTGTACGTGACATTCCTTCCACAAATATGTTTTTGTCAAAACTCCATTATATAATATTTGACAATCAAACACTGTATTACATTATAATACCAGAATTTATAATTCTTATTTTCTTTTCTATGTAATTTTTTTAACATTATCCACGTATCAATATATTCTACAAACAATACGAATACATACAACTAAAGGTAGCCCTTCCACCCTCTAAACAAATATTTACATTCAATTGTCTGCACTCTGTTCCCACCCATTCATTTCCCCTACCCTAAAAACTATTCTCTTCCACAAATTAATGGCAATTTAGCATCCCTAAAATTGGGTTCATACATAAATGCCCACATATATTGGAAGAATATCACATTATTTACAAATATTCTTGTTGGCAACCCACTCACATCCCTAAGTACCCAATATTTATTTTTAATTCAACTTATCTCCAAAAGCGAGATATTTTAATAATACAACTCTTTTAATACTAACTTTAATTTTAAGCATAAAACCCATTTTATGGATAAATCATTTATCAGACATAAAAGATGTTTATATAACATATGGAAGAGGTCTTGTAAAACAAAAAAAGATAAAAGGCGACTAAATTATTAACATATTTTATAACTATGTAATTTTGTTTTAAGACCACGAAAATCAACGTAACATAGCCTTCATTGTAATAACAAATAATATAAAAATAATAATCTTCTCTACGTAAAAAAAAGAATTTAATTCGTAGAAAGCAAATAGATTGTTTACATTTCTGATGACACAAACGAATGGTGCGTCCAAAACTGCTAGGCCAAAAGGACATTGACAAATAGTGTACTGTGGTCCCTGGGGCACTACGCGTTTTCTCTCACCATACAATTTAATGTAGATGGATCACTCATGAGTTTTCTTGTTCCTAAATAAAAATACAAATAATTTATTCCTCAATAAGATTATTATTCTTCAAACATTTCAACAGGTGCATTGCCTGCATCAGTAAATAACTATTCTTCGGACATTTCAACAGGTGCATTGCCTGCATCACTAAATATTCTTTAAACATGTCAGCAGGTGCATTGCCTGCATCAGTAAATAACTATTCTTCGAACGTTTCAACAGGTGCATTGCCTGCAACAGTAAATAATTATTCTTCGATAATTTCAACAGGTGCATTGCCTGCATCACTAATTATTCTTCGAACTTTTCAACAGGTGCATTGCCTGCATCACTAAATATTCTTCAAACATGTCAGCAGGTGCATTGCCTGCATCAGTAAATAACTATTCTTCGAACGTTTCAACAGGTGCATTGTCTGCATCAGTAAATAACTATTCTTTGAACATTTCAACAGGTGCATTGCCTGCAACAGTAAATAATTATTCTTCAATAATTTCAACAGGTGCATTGCCTGCATCACTAATTATTCTTCGAACTTTTCAACAGGTGCATTGTCTGCATCAGTAAATAACTATTCTTTGAACATTTCAACAGGTGCATTGTCTGCATCAGTAAATAACTATTCTTTGAACATTTCAACAGGTGCATTGTCTGCATCAGTAAATAACTATTCTTTGAACATTTCAACAGGTGCATTGCCTGCAACAGTAAATAACTATTTTTTTTAAATTTCAACAGGTGCATTGCCTGCATCACTAATTATTCTTCGAACTTTTCAACAGGTGCATTGTCTGCATCAGTAAATAACTATTCTTTGAACATTTCAACAGGTGCATTGCCTGCATCACTAATTATTCTTCGAACTTTTCAACAGGTGCATTGTCTGCATCAGTAAATAACTATTCTTTGAACATTTCAACAGGTGCATTGCCTGCAACAGTAAATAATTATTCTTCGATAATTTCAACAGGTGCATTGCCTGCATCACTAATTATTCTTCGAACTTTTCAACAGGTGCATTGTCTGCATCAGTAAATAAATATTCTTTGAACATTTCAACAGGTGCATTGTCTGCATCAGTAAATAACTATTCTTTGAACATTTCAACAGGTGCATTGTCTGCATCAGTAAATAACTATTCTTTGAACATTTCAACAGGTGCATTGTCTGCAACAGTAAATAACTATTCTTTGAACATTTCAACAGTTGCATTGCCTGCAACACTAAATAACTATTTTTTTTAAATTTCAACAGGTGCATTTCCTGCATCACTAATTATTCTTCGAACTTTTCAACAGGTGCATTGTCTGCATCAGTAAATAACTATTCTTTGAACATTTCAACAGGTGCATTGCCTGCATCAGTAAATAACTATTCTTCGAACATTTCAACAGGTGCTTTGCCTGCATCAGTAAATAACTATTCTTTGAACATTTCAACAGGTGCATTGTCTGCATCAGTAAATAACTATTCTTTGAACATTTCAACAGGTGCATTGTCTGCATCAGTAAATAACTATTCTTTGAACATTTCAACAGGTGCATTGTCTGCAACAGTAAATAACTATTCTTTGAACATTTCAACAGGTGCATTGCCTGCAACAGTAAATAACTATTTTTTTTAAATTTCAACAGGTGCATTGCCTGCATCACTAATTATTCTTCGAACTTTTCAACAGGTGCATTGTCTGCATCAGTAAATAACTATTCTGTGAACATTTCAACAGGTGCATTGCCTGCAACAGTAAATAATTATTCTTCGATAATTTCAACAGGTGCATTGCCTGCATCACTAATTATTCTTCGAACTTTTCAACAGGTGCATTGTCTGCATCAGTAAATAACTATTCTTTGAACATTTCAACAGGTGCCAGGTCTGCATCAGTAAATAACTATTCTTTGAACATTTCAACAGGTGCATTGCCTGCATCACTAATTATTCTTCGAACTTTTCAACAGGTGCATTGTCTGCATCAGTAAATAACTATTCTTTGAACATTTCAACAGGTGCATTGTCTGCATCAGTAAATAACTATTCTTTGAACATTTCAACAGGTGCTTTGCCTGCATCACTAATTATTCTTCGAACTTTTCAACAGGTGCATTGTCTGCATCAGTAAATAACTATTCTTTGAACATTTCAACAGGTGCATTGCCTGCATCACTAATTATTCTTCGAACTTTTCAACAGGTGCATTGTATGCATCAGTAAATAACTATTCTTTGAACATTTCAACAGGTGCATTGCCTGCATCACTAATTATTCTTCGAACATTTCAACAGGTGCATTGTCTGCATCAGTAAATAACTATTCTTTGAACATTTCAACAGGTGCATTGTCTGCATCAGTAAATAACTATTCTTTGAACATTTCAACAGGTGCATTGTCTGCAACAGTAAATAACTATTCTTTGAACATTTCAACAGGTGCATTGCCTGCAACAGTAAATAACTATTTTTTTTAAATTTCAACAGGTGCATTGCCTGCATCACTAATTATTCTTCGAACTTTTCAACAGGTGCATTGTCTGCATCAGTAAATAACTATTCTTTGAACATTTCAACAGGTGCATTGTCTGCATCAGTAAATAACTATTCTTTGAACATTTCAACAGGTGCATTGCCTGCATCACTAATTATTCTTCGAACTTTTCAACAGGTGCATTGTCTGCATCAGTAAATAACTATTCTTTGAACATTTCAACAGGTGCATTGTCTGCATCAGTAAATAACTATTCTTTGAACATTTCAACAGGTGCATTGCCTGCATCAGTAAATAACTATTCTTCGAACATTTCAACAGGTGCTTTGCCTGCATCAGTAAATAACTATTCTTTGAACATTTCAACAGGTGCATTGTCTGCATCAGTAAATAACTATTCTTTGAACATTTCAACAGGTGCATTGTCTGCATCAGTAAATAACTATTCTTTGAACATTTCAACAGGTGCATTGTCTGCAACAGTAAATAACTATTCTTTGAACATTTCAACAGGTGCATTGCCTGCAACAGTAAATAACTATTTTTTTTTAATTTCAACAGGTGCATTGCCTGCATCACTAATTATTCTTCGAACTTTTCAACAGGTGCATTGTCTGCATCAGTAAATAACTATTCTTTGAACATTTCAACAGGTGCATTGCCTGCATCACTAATTATTCTTCGAACTTTTCAACAGGTGCATTGTCTGCATCAGTAAATAACTATTCTTTGAACATTTCAACAGGTGCATTGTCTGCATCAGTAAATAACTATTCTTTGAACATTTCAACAGGTGCATTGTCTGCATCAGTAAATAACTATTCTTTGAACATTTCAACAGGTGCATTGCCTGCATCACTAATTATTCTTCGAACTTTTCAACAGGTGCGTTGTCTGCATCAGTAAATAACTATTCTTTGAACATTTCAACAGGTGCATTGTCTGCATCAGTAAATAACTATTCTTTGAACATTTCAACAGGTGCATTGTCTGCAACAGTAAATAACTATTCTTTGAACATTTCAACAGGTTCATTGCCTGCAACAGTAAATAACTATTTTTTTTAAATTTCAACAGGTGCATTGCCTGCAACAGTAAATAACTATTCTTTACACATTTAAACAGGTGCATTGTCTGCAACAGTAAATAACTATTCTTTGAACATTTCAACAGGTGCATTGTCTGCAACAGTAAATAACTATTCTTTGAACATTTCAACAGGTGCATTGCCTGCAACAGTAAATATCTATTCTTTGAACATTTCAACAGGTGCATTGCCTGCAACAGTAAATAACTATTCTTTGAACATTTCAACAGGTGCATTGTCTGCATCAGTAAATAACTATTCTTTGAACATTTCAACAGGTGCATTGCCTGCATCACTAATTATTCTTCGAACTTTTCAACAGGTGCATTGTCTGCATCAGTAAATAACTATTCTTTGAACATTTCAACAGGTGCATTGTCTGCATCAGTAAATAACTATTCTTTGAACATTTCAACAGGTGCATTGCCTGCATCACTAATTATTCTTCGAACTTTTCAACAGGTGCATTGTCTGCATCAGTAAATAACTATTCTTTGAACATTTCAACAGGTGCATTGTCTGCATCAGTAAATAACTATTCTTTGAACATTTCAACAGGTGCATTGTCTGCATCAGTAAATAACTATTCTTTGAACATTTCAACAGGTGCATTGCCTGCATCACTAATTATTCTTCGAACTTTTCAACAGGTGCGTTGTCTGCATCAGTAAATAACTATTCTTTGAACATTTCAACAGGTGCATTGTCTGCATCAGTAAATAACTATTCTTTGAACATTTCAACAGGTGCATTGTCTGCAACAGTAAATAACTATTCTTTGAACATTTCAACAGGTTCATTGCCTGCAACAGTAAATAACTATTCTTTGAACATTTCAACAGGTGCATTGCCTGCAACAGTAAATAACTATTTTTTTTAAAATTTCAACAGCTGCATTGCCTGCATCACTAATTATTCTTCGAACTTTTCAACAGGTGCATTGTCTGCATCAGTAAATAACTATTCTTTGAACATTTCAACAGGTGCATTGCCTGCATCTGTAAATAACTATTCTTGGAACATTTCAACAAGTGCATTGCCTGCATCAGTAATACTATTCTTCGAACATTTCAACAGGTGCTTTGCCTGCATCAATAAATAACTATTCTTCGACCATTTCAACAAGTGCATTGCCTACATCAGTAAATAACTATTCTTCGAACATTTCAACAGGTGCATTGCCTGCATTTGTAAATAACTATTCTTGGAACATTTCAACAAGTGCATTGCCTGCATCAGTAAATAACTATTCTTCCTATACCTATAACCGCCATACTCCTGTTGGTATATCTATACTTCTCTACTCGATTCAATTTTTAGCCTTCTCCAATATATTAAATATTGAAATGTTCCCATATCCTCAAAGAGCGTGGGATAGCTAATTAAATTGTCTCATATTTATATTGCATTGTTACAAAATTTGATTAAATTGTTTCTTATTGACTATGCAATTACGCGATTTTTGTTTTCTCTTATTAAAAAAAATTGCTAAACTGTTTCAATTAAAAGAAAATAACATCACCATTGATGAGATAATGGATTCAAATTTTATATTAAAAGTACTTAGTCTACTAATTTTTCTTTTCTTGATTGAAATCAATAACAACGGCAACACTAATGGATTGTTGTAAGGATTATGGTTCCAAAATCCGTAATCAGTACCAAACACCACCAAATTACTAAATAGTTTTTGTTTTTATTCTTACTAAAGAATTTTACCCATTGTTTAATTTAATCGACTCCAGCTTAAAAAGTGTTGAACGAAAATATACAAAACGGATTTCTCAAATTATAGTGCTAATGGATATTTACCGAATTTTAATAATTCATAACTAATAGATTATAATTCTTGCCTCCATCGAAGGTCACTTTCGTCTTCTTCTCTACCTTTAATGGCAACAAACTTAGTATTTTTAAGTGTGCATAATTATTGTGTACCATACGAGTTGACTATGCACACTTAAAAAAACCTTAACAGTATTTAAATACTATATTAATTTAATGAAGATTAATATTATCCATCATTTCTGAAAATTTATATTTGGAATATTCATAATTAATTATTTTTTATTAAGAAATCAAAAATATATGAACATGCAAGCGGGAAATTCAGAGCCTCTAGAGGCAATATTTTGTTTCCAAACATCGGAGTTCCTGCTATCTGAGCCTCTATGCGGTTAGCGCTTGGAAATTGATGGTATAGTAATAAATACAAGGTTTCAACAGTTTACCAAGTAAACGAACTGCCTGGGGAAGAAGCGAGCAGATTATTATAATTATTATTGGCTCAATGTGTAGTTTATCTTTTGATATCTAATTTTGTAAATTGTTTATAAAATAACATTAATTAATTATTTAATATAACATTTTTGATATACCAAAGGACTTCTTATACCTAGTATTTTGCAACTAGAATTTTTTTTACTTATAAATATTACTTACAAATACTAACAGTCAGGCTAGGAATCGAATCTGCCCCACCTCTGTCCCGGGCACAACACCTGACGTCTTAGACCGCTCGGCCACTGGCTCATTCGACACAATTACTTTTTATGTCTAGTGTTTCTTGCATAAAGCCGATTTTTTTATGAAAGAATCAAAATATATCAAACAATAAGTCAACTGACTACTTTACTAAATAAGAACTTCAAGTTGGCCCTTATAACTAGAACTTGAAGTGACTCGCCTCAAGTGGTGACTCGCCTTAAGTGACTCGCCTCAAGTGACTCACCATAAGTGACTCGCCTCAAAGGACTTACCTCAAGTGACTCACCACAAGTGACTCGCCTCAAGTGACTCACCACAAGTGACTCGCCTCAAGTGACTCACCACAAGTGACTCGCCTCAAGTGGTGACTCACCTCAAGTGACTCTCACACCCAATATAGAATGTGCATAGTAATTCCTTTTGTTGAAAAACATTGTCCTAATTATTAGAGAATAATTTGAAGGTAGGCGATTAAAATCTACCTTGTAAAGTAAAGTAAAGTATCACTGGCTCGACCTCAACTCTATTGTTCTCTGTGGTGGGTGAACAACCACAACAATCCTGGACTGTGGAAGTTTTGAATGGTAGAGAGAATCCAATTGCTGTAAACAGCTGTCTCTGACATGACGTACAAGTTAGGTCACAGCGCTACCAACTGTGTAAAACTATAATACAAAGGTTCTAATCGTTACACAAATTGTAACAGATCCTTAAGCAATCAAGAATTTATCAAACTACCATTCCACATTTCAGGTATAAGTATTTCTATTTCAATTTATTAAATAAAATAATTCAGTGCCATATGATTCCATATAAATAACCATTTTATCTATTTATAAGGATGTTTCTAATTATTGACTACACAACAATTATTTTATGTTAATCTATTTAACGCCAGTGGCATTGTTTACTTATACTACAAACATTATTATCGGACAACAGTCCAAACTCATCACCCATGAAATACATTTTTAGTGAACCTCACGGGATTTGAACCCGGCGTCTGTACAAAGACAACAGAAGTAATCATGTCAGAGTGCTTCGTTTTGATATGTGGAGGGTTAGAGGAACCATGAATATAATTTTTGTCAGTGGACATAGACCTATGTAGACGTAATAAAATGTGAATTCGATGAAGGTCTTTATGAAATGAGATATATTTATCTTGGAGGCTAATACAACCTCTGCAGTATTTTACTGCCATTATCGAGGATTGTTGTGGTTGTTCACTCACCGTAGTGAACAATAGAGTTGAGATCGAGCCAGTGATATTTTATGAGTTGATTGTGATTATCTTTCAAATACCAAACACAGTAATCAAGATTTACTCAAACTAGAATACAAATATGTCTCCTATCATGTAATTTAACCATGTAGCAATATCTAAATGATCATTAATTTTAAATGTAAAAGTGACATGTCTTTTACAGTATCATCAGCTGATGTGTCATCTCACACTATCATTGACGACGTAATCTCTTACAGTATTATTATCTGAATTGACTTCTTATAGTATTATTGTCTGACATGACTTCTTGTAATATTATTATTTGACCTGACTTTTAACAGTACTATTTAGCTAACGTAACTTCTTCCAGTATTATTTTCTGACATAACTTCCTGTGGTATATTTATCTGACCTGACTTCTTAAAGTATTATTATCTAGCGTGACTTACTGAGATATTATTATCTGACGCGACTTCTTACAGTATTATTATCTGACACGATTTATTTCAGTACTTTATATCTAACATGATTTCTTACTGTATTATTATCTGACGTGACTTCCTACAGTATTATCATATTACGTAACTTTCAACAGTACTATTTTATGACGTACTTTCCTACAGTATTATTATCTGACGAGACTTCCAACAGTATTATTATATGACGTAACCTCTTACGGTATTCTTATCTGACGTTACACCTTACATTATTATCAACATGACGTGACTGTTAACAGTATTATTTAGCTAACGTGATATCTTACAATATTATTATATGACGTGACTTCTTAAAGTATTATTATCTTACGTGACTTCTTACAGTAATATTATCTGACGTGACTTCTTACAGTAATATTATCTGACGTGACTTCTTACAGTATTATTATCAGACGTGACTTCTTACAGTAATATTATCTGACGTGATTTCTTACAGTATTATTATATGACGTGACTTCTTATAGTATTATTATCTGACCTGACTTCTTACAATAATATTATCTGACGTGACTTCTTACAGTATTATTATCTGACGTGACTTCTTATAGTATTATTATCTGACGTGACTTCTTATAGTATTATTATCTGACGTGACTTCTTACAGTAATATTATCTGACGTGACTTATTATAGTATTATTATCTGACGTGACTTCTTACAGTAATATCACATGACCAAATATTATTAAGATAAATAATGAGCTATCTTGCATTTAAAGATTAAAAGCAAGTTTAATGCAAAGTTTAAAAGGTGAACCAATTCAAATAAAAACAAAATTTTGTTTTACTATCCATTATGTTCTAGATAAATATTTTATCAGGCGATAAAAAAATATCTACATAACAAATAAAATGATATTTCATTATTTTTCACATAATATAAGTTGAAAACAGTGTAGAGTTTTTATTAAGTATATAAGCCCAAGGATATTGAGATATTATCTTTCGTGTATAAAATATTCCCCGCTGGGTCAGCAAGGACAGCGCTTGTCGGAGACAGCGAGGCGTTAGCACATAAATTGGATGCAACAAATGAGGTGATAAAACCGTTTTACAGCTTGCTGAATAACCTAAAGTAACAACTTAAATATCTTTCTAACTAAAATACCTCTTAAAATAAATTAAAGATAAATAAGATTTCAACAAGAAATGTTGTTTTGTTGTATAATTCATCCTTTAATAAAATAGTTACTAATCGATTGAAAAAAAAAAAAAAATATATATATATACATTGAAACATGTGTTGAAAACTTAATTATAAGCAAAGCTTACAAAGTTTTATAACCAATCATGTCTACTTATTTATCTCTTCTTGCATATTAAACATTTATTAATTACCCTCTTATTACTATGCAGTTTTTTTAACTACCATACTTTTACCTTATAGTTATTTTTCTGTTTCCTTCATAAAAAATTTAATTTGTTAACTAATCACAATTACTGGAAACAGTTGTTATTTATATTCCATCATTTTAATGTTTTATCAAATTGTATTATTTGTGGAAAAACTTCCTTTATCAATTTATTCAATTTAGAGAAACAAACATTTAAGTTATTGAAAATTAATATATGATCAACAAAACATTTTAGTAATCATTGAAATAATTCACTAACTTACAGTATTCTGTATCTATTCACTAAAATTTAGTAATAGCTATTTAACGCGATTTAACTAGTAACTGCAATAACTACCAAATTGCGATAAGTAATAAAACCAAAGGTTATTATTTAGTTATATACAAAATAGTACAATATAAGGAACTTATCTACTTAAATTCAGAACAGTTCAACAACTTGAGTCTACAATTAGGTCTAGTTAGCCCAAGTTTGAAAGCATACTGTGTTTTTATTAGCATACACTTAAATCTCACGCACCCCTAACACGCACATTAACACACGCACAGTGGAAACACGATGTAAGATCGAGCCTTTACTTTATAATCACAACTTATTAAAGTTATATTTGGATTTTTTTCATTTCTATCGTCCTGGGAGTTGAGTTGCTCTTATATAACCAATCAAGTTTAATAATTGCGATGTACCTCGAAGGAAGTTAATAATAAAACCAATTATTCTTTATTAATTTATGATAGCTATAAAGTTGTTATCTAAACTGAGAGACGAAGGTGAGCAGCTAAAAACATATTTAATATATTCAGGACATTTTCTAGCAGTAAAAATAAAATATTTACATAGTACAAAGAACACATTCATACAAATAAACTGTACTTAAGCCGAAGACCTTACGGAGTAATTTGGTTGTAAACAGCAAGACGCATAGTGTGATTAATGATCTTACATAACATCAGTTTACGTTTCACAACACAAATGTATTGTACTATAAGTAAAAATATACAAATATTATGTGATCGATTTTAGTAAAAACCCTTTTACCATGATTAGACCAGAGAGATTTAAAAAAAATGTGTACCAAAACGTAACGTGCTTTTTAGGAACTGTTTCCAACATAATCAAATGCGAGCCAGTGACTGAGTGGTCTAAGACGTCAGGACTTTGAGTCTGGGTTAGGGATAGCACTGGTTCGAATCCGGCCTACACTGGAAAATGTATCAGTAATTTTCACCTTCTACTGTACTGGTTCGTCCGCTTACTCTGTCTGAATAAGTTCATCACACAGATTAATAGTCTACGAGGAATGGACAGAGTAAGGTTAAGAAGGAGGTCAGCCTTTCCTTTAAAAGTATAAAAAAAATAATAATAAATCTGTATTCTCGAAGTTATATTAATATTAAAACATCACACTTGCCAACATATTATAAACTTTAACACTAGTTTGAATGTATAAAAGCACTTGTTATAAAGTTACAAAGGCAGTTTTATTTTGTTACTGAATATCAAATGCAATATTTTATTTAGTTACTGTTATTTACCACACTAGCAAAAAGTACAACAAATTTAGACTAAGTCGATTATTTTAATCAAAATAATTAAGTAATACTAATATGTGTGATCATAAATTTTTTTAGATTATTAACTTTTTGTATACATGTGTTAAAATACAAATTATTCAGTCATGCAGAATAGGTCTATTTATGCCAATTGTATATAGAATCTTATTTTAAATCATAATTTTTGTTTGCCTTCTAAAGTGTTTTAGGAATGAATGGTGGATTGTGAAAACATAAATGAATCAAATAATAGTTTCATTGTTTCAAGAACAATATTGGATTGTTAATTTACCATAACTGTACTGATGAAGTGGGGCCTGTGGGAGAGCGAACCCAGTTGTTGATTGTATCACAAGTTGTGATTGGCTACGTTGATAATGCCATGAGAACGGACGAGTGTTAGAAAGACGGTCATATGTATGTAAACATGTAGATACTGTAGCTATGTCAACACAATAATAACCCTAACACCCCTAAGGGAACATATTTTTGCTGCTGTTTTGCATATTTTTGTTGTTTTAGCAATACTAACAACAAGGGGCGTGTTGTTAGTATTTATTGTTCAATTCTTTCCCCTTGTAAACTAAAATTTACACACATGAATGTTTACTCGTGCTACCGTATAAGTTAAACGATATATTTCAATATGTACTAGTTTCAAAATCAGTAAACCCATATACACTTAGCTAAAACAGTTTACTTATTTTTGTACGACTTAGGTGTAATTATATTGGTATATTCTTTGAAAATATTGAAACAATATAAAACATTTTATTGCCATATTATTAAATATTCCATGACAGTGTTTGTTTTATTTTAAAAAATTAGCATTTATCATTAAAAGTTATAGCCATCTAACTTATTAATGTGACAATTAAAACGCTCAGTGTTTCGCAAAGATATAATTTGATGTTTAGTGTATATGCAACTAAGAGCTAAGAAAAATAAATTAGTTTCTTACTTAAAAAATACCCTGGAATATAAAATGAAACTTTTTAGAACAATAAAAAACCTAATAGTCTCCAAGAACAGTGTTTTTTGAACATAACTCTTATAACTGAACAATAAAATGAAGAAAAATGTTGAAATGAAAAGGCAGACCTCCCTATAAATGACTAATTTTCTTTTTACGATTGTACGATACTAAGTGGTTGATTGTTAATGTCTCTCACTTAAGCCTCATCTGAGACCTACATTTTCCTACTAAAAAATATATCCAAGTGTTTAGTTCTTTTATTAATATAATTAAATATCATACAAAGTTTTCAATACCTGGAACCATGATCTTGTGATAGAAAAATACAAATTATAGTCAACACACCTCATTTTAATCTCTGCATATTTTTTCAAATGTCTAATTATTTAGCTATTTTTATTAGAATCCCATTTTTAAATTAATGTAACAAACAGTGAGATTTTTTATCAAGATAACGCTACCAAGAACGACAGTTCCAAAAACTGTCACCCAATATTTTAAATAAAATTGATTGTATTTTAAAACGTTTACCCAGTACATCCATACTCATGAATTATTTTTAAAAACTTTTACCTCTTATATTTATTCCAAGAACTATATTTTACACACCTTCACTGAATATCTCCATTTACATAAACGATATTTTTAAATCTTTACCTAATATCCTCATCAGACTGATTTTAAAACATTCACCAAATATCTTCATTCCGAAGATTGATGTTTTCAAAACTTTCAACAATTAAATTGACCGTCTATGGTGGGGTCTTAGTCTTTAAAAAGCAAATTTCAGTTTGATTAGCCCAACTAAGAAGTAAACATATTTGGGCAAACATGGATGTAATGTTAAAAAAACTACTGACATATTATATTTTTGACTATAGTACATCTCAAAATAGGAGACTACTTTGATGAAAATATGAAAAGTGAGCACTTTATGTAAAGCACTACTTATCGTAAAGCACTTTAAGATTAAACTACGAGATATCTTATAGACCATCGTTAGAAATTTAAAAGAAAATATTTTATCAGTTTCCATCCAAAGTTGGTCATGGAACCATGAAAAACAAAATGGTGACGAGTCATCCAATAAGTATGTATTATTTATTATTTTTTATCACCAACTTATTGAATATGAAATCCAATATTTTATTTAGTTACTTTTATGAACCACACTAGCAAAAAATACAACAAATTTAGATTAAGTCGATGATTTTAATCAAAATAATAAAGTTGTACTAATATGTGTGATCATACATTTTCTTAGATTATTAACTTTTTGTATACGTGTGTTATAATACAGTTTATTCAGTCATGCAGAATATTATGTCAATTGGATATAGAATCCTATTTTATTTCATTTTAATTTAATTCCCCCATTGAGTTTACTTCTCAGTTCAAATTAGCCTTCATGCGTGAAATGTATTCAATGAATTAAGTTTTTATAAAACTTCGTATACTTCAGCTTCCCCACTTTACCTCAGGTATGTATTCGAACCTGTGACTATACACTTCGTGCCCAAAGCTCAAGCTAGTGAGCTTTTGTTCCAGCAAAGGCTATGCTCATTTATACTTTGAATCATTTACAAGTTATTTACATATTAGTTATTACTGTACATCAACGCAACCGTTAAATTGATTAACAGTAAAAGTAAACTAAAAAATAAAAGCTTTTTATGTACACATTTAATTAAATAAAATCTCGCAAAGTCATTAATGGAAATGATTCTACAATAAACGTTTGCACCAAATAGTCAAATTATTACTTAATTTTCACAGCACGTTTTGCTCATCCAGCTCTCTGGGAATCGGGTCACTGAATACATTTTGTATTTACATAACATAATCAACTAAAATTCTCCTCTGGTCATTATTAAATTGAAGCTTTAGAAATTAAATAATACAATTGTAAGATTTTTAAAACTATTTATTTTATTACATTCTTATGTTTACTTATTACATTTTCTTATACATATTTTATTACATTTGTGCTCAATATGGTAAAGTGAAATGTTGATTATTGCACAGTGTGTTTTAATACCTAAGAACTTGACCTAAATATAATTACAGTCTTGGAAGATATTTTTTATGTCTTTACTTCTAAAACGCTAAAAAAATTATCAACCTTGTAATAAAAGCTTCACTGTTCAGCTTTTACTTGCAAGTACAAATTTTACAAGTTCATATTGTTAATTCTTTACAAACATATTTTTATTTATATAAATTTTTATTTTTATCACGCAATCATAATTTTTCCAATGAATAGACGATCCTAAAGTTTTTCACATTTACTGTTGAATGAACTTTGAGGAAAACAATGACTGGCAAACATACGTTAGCATGTTGTTAAAAACAGGTAAACGTCACACAACATTCATTTATGAGAAAAACATACAAAAGTACAAATACTACGGTGATCAACTTAGGTAGACTATGTTTACCTTCTTTGAACCAGAAGGATATTTTAATATATTTGTGTTGTGTAATAATCACTTGTTTTAACAATAAGTCGTTTGCTAGTTATGAAATTACTTAATTTCTTTAACTTTTAGCATGTTAAAACAATTATTTAAACATTAAAATAAAATAAAACTATAATTCAATGAATATTTCAATAAATAACTCCTATTACGCATATTAAAAATAATTAAATTCTAAATATAAAACAAATGAAAGAGAATTAGTATATTGCAAATAAATATGCATAAATAAAGTTTTTTTTTTCATTTAAAACATATACATTTATTTTGATGATTAGAGTATTAGTTAGGGTACACATAAATGTTTGTATACTTAATGGTTCGGTAAAAAACACGACATTAAAATAGAGATACTATAATATCATTTACTTATGCAAAACATTTAAGATTACGTTAGTTCAGGATAAACAGGTAGTTTTATAAATATAGCCTTTGCTTTTAAAACTTAAAGATAAAACGTATATAAAACTACGTTTTAACTAACCTATATTTTGGTACCTATCACCGTATTTAAAAGATTTAAGATGCAAAAGTCATGGTGTAATAGGTGACGTCAGAGTCTCTTGAGCTTTTTTCATTAAACAGAGTTACTGCATTTTAATGAGATTCCTTGTAGAAGACAATAGAGACTTATAATTACAGGAGACTGAGTTTGATTATGAGATAGATAATGTAAAATTGAAGATACTTATTTAATGTTTTTTTCTAAGTATTTGCCCACGGGAATACTCTTCACTTAGTCATTTTAGCTAACGTTACAACACGAGCTATATTATTTTAACATTATTTGGTATGTAATTAAGTATAACATTAATGTATATGCTTCTGACAATATAATAAGTTAGAAACTGAGGAAAATATCCCACGTTTCAGTTATTTTGAACGAAATAAAGTTTCATCCTTTAAGCTATTTAATCATTTGTGTCGTTTGCTATTATTATTCTGACATTTTCTAAAGATAAATTATTTAAATGAGACTAATTGGATATTAGAGATAAACATTTTTTAGTTTTATTACAACTTGTCTAAAATACCAATTTTTTTGTAGCTGTTAACTTACCGCAGTGAAGAATGTAAATAAAAAAAAAAAAATGGGATTACAGTTTTACACAGTTGGCTACACTGTGAAACGAATTGTATCACGTACCAAAACCAGCTGTTTTACACCACTTTGATTATCTCTATCATTCAAAATATAATTCAAAATAGTCGAGGCTTGTTGGTCTATTCACTTATATCATAGTAAACACTGAGAACAAACGTCGGGAATCTAGTTATACAAAGTTAGCAACACTGTGGCCAAAATTGTATTTCTTATGAGATACAAACAACTGTCTACAATTAAAAGCTTCCATTTCCACAATTGCTGAATCTGTTTACTCAACATAGTTAACATTGCAATAAAAATACTGGGCTTATAGTTTTACACAGTTGGCAACACTGTATGCCACAATAAATTTCACGTCAATGGCAGCTGTTTACACCACTTGGATGCTCTCCACCATTCAAAACGTCCACTTCAGCCTTGGAGGTTTTCAGTGAACGCATTGAAATTGTGTGAATGAACGTAGTGATGCTAATTTTACACAGTTGGCAAAACTGTGACATAAATGGTACTTCGTGTCAGAGACAGCTGTTTACACCACTTGGGTGCTCTCAACCATTCAAAACTTCCAATGTCGAGGTTTATTATAGCTCTTCAATGACCGCAATGAACATTATGAGCAAACGTTGGAATGCTAGTTTTGCACAGTTGGTAGCACTGTAACCCAAGTGGTACGTCATGTAAGAGACAGCTGTTTACACCACTTGGATACACTCCACCATTCAAAAAGTTCCATTGTCGAGGCTTGTGTAGTTGTTCTCTCAACACAATGCACAGTGAAATTGAAGCGTAGCGTTGTGGTAATGATATTTCACAGAGTAGAGTGTTGTTATATTTCCGAATTTTTTCATTTAGTTGTAACAGTTCTGTTATATTTTATTATAGATAAGTTTATTAAATCTGGCAGTAAAACATAATCTAAAATAAGTACTTATATGTGTTCGTAAATAATTTTCCTAGTAAAAGAAATTAGTTTTGAGAATGTTTAAATCTTTTGACATAGCGAGCGTTTTGTAATTATCAATATATTTTTAACACTACAAAAATCCTCACTATCAATTTATTAATTTACCTTGATAAAAAGCTCTCAGGATGTCCTGAAGTCAATTCCCACCCAATCATCAGTCATTTATTAACAGCTCTTACGATACCTGGCTTGGTTTGATTTAGTGATTTGTTAAATGGTGACATATAATTTATTTTACTAGTATATATGAACATATATCGAAGCATCTGTTTTACGATAAGTGTGCCCTTACTCACCTTCCCACCCTTCAATACACGTACTGAGGTACTGATTATATTTTCCTTCGTACTGATATTTCCCCTTTCTACTTTCCATTATACAGTATTTAGAAAATAACTGAGAAATAAATAACAATAGATTTTTACCAATAATTATTATTATCATTAGCTCTATAATGTGTGACAATAATTATTTATATTTGATGTGTTAAGTCATTAAGCAAGTTTTTATTTTGATTTCTATCAAGTTTGTTGACAATGACTGTGAGTTTTGACTAGTTTTAGGTTTGTAATTGATTAATATCAATTCAAGATGATTTCATCCTTTAACCTCAATTATTTTTACACCTAGTAAGAGGATAACCTTACATGGTTTAAGGATTTTTTAAGGATAACCTTATAAAAAATGTGTAGGTTAGAAATATCTGGATTTTTATTCGTTACCTATATACCACTATTTTGAATCATTTACATAAATATTAAATGAATAAATGCTATACTGATGTGTGAGACATTTCAGTGGTTTACAGTGAATTTCCAGATAGTGATTTTTTTTCATCTACAAAGATTTTCTCTACACTTGTTTAATTTAAAAGTGACTTTTTTGTTAGATTCGTAAGAAGTCGCTATAGTGTAAGTTAGTGGTGCCGCAAATGCAATCCCTAGGAATTTAAGTGTAAGCAAATATATTTAATTATTAAAAGTTGAAATATAAAATAAACAAAATTGTGGTAGTTCGAAAAACAATAATTCACAATATCCTCTAATTATAATATTGTTTTTCGTATTGTATCAACATTACCAGCATTCTTGTTAAAAAAGGCAACAGTATAGCAAATCAGCTGAGTATAAACAATTAATTAAGGTATGTATCATAATTAAAACTGCAGCACAATGTAAACCAATTATATGAAACTGTTATTGTTTGATGATAGATATGTTATTATTTACATAACCACACTCAGAGTACCTAAGGGAGGGCAACCATCGTTGTTGATTTACCATAAGTTTTGATTGGTTAAACTACTGCAATATTGGATTTCCATGAAGGCATCAAGAGGTTTTGTTTAATATATATATATATATATATATATATATATATATATATATATATATATATATATATATATATATATATATATACAAAGAAATAACATTCAGTTAATATTCAGTAAATAGTTGTATTCATGTTTTATTTTCTACACTGCATACGTTTTAACAGTATAGTAAACATTTTGAAAATCATGCAAATTCAAAAAACATGCGATGGAACATTAGGTGTAAGTTTAATTAAATACTAAGCAACATCCTTGAACAGAAACCCTTAAATATATGCGTGCCGAACAAATTAATTTTGAATGAATACGTTGCAAAAATGAAGTGTTAGTAAAACAGACTTTTTAAAAGTACTACCCGTGACCAGTATAAAACTAAAATTTTATATTAGGATAGTGTAAATATATTTATTTTTAAAGATAAATAACTATGTAAAATAACATTGTTATTATAAGTTACTAAACAGCCAGTTACCGTTAGAAGACTTAATTGATACGTGGAAAAATCTAATAAATCATTAAAAATTATATGTTCTACCTGCAATGTAAACTTGGTAAGGGAAGATCTACAACACAGCTGAAGTGTTATTTTTTAATGGTGGAGAGCATCCAAATGGTGCAAAGAGATGTCTGTGACATAGCATACCACTTGGGTCACAGTGTTGCCAACTGTGTAAAATTAGCATCCAAATGTACGCTCACAACATTTACTTCGGTGAATTAATAGCTACAACAAGGCTGAAGTTAAAGTTTTGAATGGTGGAGAGTGTTTAAATGGTGTGAACATCTATCTCTGACATGACATACCAGTTAGGTCACAGTGTAGCCAACTGTGTAAAATTAGCATACAAACGTATTTTCACAATGTTTACTTCGGTGAGTTAATAGCTACAACAAAGCTGAGTTTGAAGTTTTGAATGGTGGAAAGCGTCTAAGTGGTGTAAACAGCTGTCTCTGACATAACGTACCAGTTGGGACATAGTGTTGCCAACTGTGTAATCTAGTATGATGTTCAAGTGCTTTCTATGTTCCCAGCTTGAAATAATATTTTAAGGCAATTATTATTATCTAATAAGAAGCTAAGCATCTTCACAATCTATTTTTTTGTCTTATTCAATATCAAAATGCTACGATAAACAAACTTCTAAACCCTGCTTAATCACTTATTTAGATATTGAATCAACCAAAATTGTGTATTCTCGTGTTTTTTCTTTCAAATTTACCATTTATTTGACACATTATAGGATGATGAAATGAAATTTATAACGCTATAACATTAATTTTTTCATTGGCATAAAGTGTTGGTATAATTTAAGAATAATTCGACCAGTATAAGCATAATAGAAAATTAATTATTCTAATATAAACGGATACATGTACTTATTCTGTGCTAAACCTATTTAATTGTTGAGATTAATTTAATGAAACACGATGTTCCAAAAACTATCTAAACATTAAGTAAACAGTTTAACTTATGTATCCTCAGAGGCAATAAAATGGCTTGCTTTCCATGACGTATTAATTTAGTACAAGAATCTACAGTGATCTGTTACAATGAGAGAGTAGTGTTATTTATCGTAAATATATTATGAATGTAAAACTTCAATTATTATATACAAATGATACTAAACGACAAAAAATAGGATTTTAGTAATTTTATACTCTTTTTAATGACTGAATTGTTGAAGTCAATATTTCGAAAAATCACTAAAGCAATTTTGGAAATAGATATCAGGAAATATATGTACTTCAGGTTCAAACATTTAGATCAAAAATATTCCAAAACTGTACGTGTAAGACCATTAAATTAAAACCTTAGGTTTTTTGGCATGTAAGCTACACTTTAATGCAATTTCATTAATACTGAAGGACGGTCGAGGGAGTAAGTTGTAAACATGTTCGGGTAAGCACAGGTCAAGTCATGCCTAGTTTTAAAGTTATCAAAGAGACCATGGTATAAAAAAAACAGGAAATTTGTATTTTTAGAAAAACTGATAGTAATTTCTGTTTTGCAAAGAGACGGTTAAATTTATGCATACAAAAGGGAATCCAGCTTATCAAATTTGGACTAAAAATATATTTTAAATTTTAACATTTAAAAGTTTATAAATTAAGGTAACAAATTAAAAAACATTATGGTGTAAATAAATTAGGTTGTCTCGAATGTTACACATAATATTTTTCACATAGAATATAATAGTTTTAAAACCTAAATTTAATGATAATTAGTTTAGATCTCAGTATCTATAATTTGTGTGTTAATAAAAGTTTTGCAAATTAGTATAATAATTAATGATTAAATTTATTAAATTGTGTATTTCAAAATGTACATTACAATAAAATAGATTAGGATTGTTTAATTTATATTTGTTCATCTTACTGGTCTTGTCTCTTCATTACCTTCAAAATTAGATACTACTTGACCTATGCTAACATTAAAACAATCTCATTACTTGTTATGTAGAATATTGTCTATGAGTTGTAAGAGTATTAGAAAAATGTGTAAAGAAATACCTTGCCAACTAAATAAATATAAATTTAACTTCATTAAGCTTATAATGCAAAGCTCTATTTATTTATTTATTAATTTTTTTTAGCAACCCTACTAAAAAAGTATTTCAACGACGAATCTAAGATGTTTTTTACATACTATAGAAATAACAATTGCGTTGGATCTACTTTGTGTAAAACATCTTACAGAAAGCGACCGTAGTTCATATGTTCTCCAAAGTGTTTTTTTTTTTCATGTTGATATAGTTACATTATATAGATGTTTTCATACATGTAACTATCCTTCTAACACTCCTCCGTTCCCATGACACTATTAACTTAGCCAATAAAACTTGTGATACAATCACATCCATGTTTGCTCTCCCATAGGAAGTAACCTAGTTTCAGCGATATATATAATTTAATTCAATTTCAGTGAAAGAAAATCTCATGTGATCCATGGTACAACGTTGGTTCTATATGTCAAGGGTTTTTAATGTTCATAAAATAATTTAATCTTAATATAATGGAATTTTTTCCCATAATTCCCTACCATTACTTTTTAATTTCTATTCATTTTCAACCACTTGATAAATATTCTATTATTCTAAAAAATGTTCTCCAATCATTTTTACGTCCACTGTGGTATTCCTCATCTGCTAGGAATCCGATATCGCTGATCTTATCTTATCACTTTCCAAGAACTTACACACGGAGAGCGCAATCCGTGGTAAGTCAATCAATGGATTTACAAGTTTGTGGTCAACTTTGGTAGCCACTTAACCTAACCTAACCGTAATTGCGATAAAAAATAGTAGTGGTAGTAAATAACAGAAAAGGTAGTGGTCGTAAATTAACGGAAAATGTCCATATTACGTAGAAACGCTATTTTGTGATGTCTTAAAACGGATATAAAGTGTAAGGATTTTAAAAGTCTACAAAATTATATTATATATTCCTATTTAATAACAAAACACGGACTTTGATTATTTTAAATAGTCAAAACTGTTCAATTGATTATAATAGACAAGTAATAATTAAATTAAAACACGAACGTGACGAATTTCATCTATTGAATATAGTAAATAACGTTTTTCGTTTATTTTCTCAAATTAATCTTCATACTATTAAAGTAATAAATTAAAATCCATCTTGTTTAAAAATATAATTATAGAACGACTATTCTTTGAGAAAGCCTTATTGAATGTCATTCTAGTTTAAATAATCACTAGTTAATATAAGCGAATTAAGAAATGGGTGAAACTGGAACCATGTATTACGGACTTCTTCTTGTACTTTGCGTGTTTTCTGTGCGTGATTTTCAGGTCTGCGTGTATAAATGTTGCAGTAGTTCATTAAATATGTTTCGATTGAAAATTGACCATAATGATCATTTCTAACCAGAACTGCAGTACCAATAAAAACAAATCCATTAAAAATTATTGATAAATGCTTTTTAACAAGTTCAGTGATTGGAATTATGCTAGGAACTAAAATATTACTACTAACATATTAGTAAAATAAATTTTAACGATCCTTTCTTTTATAATTTTAGAAACCAAACTAACTACCAAACTATCAATCAAATATTTGTATTGTTGATCATGCTTAATAAATACACACGTATTGTAAAAAAATGGGTTTATGATGGGTCTTGTAAAAATTATTTCGTACATTTTGAAAAATATTGCACATTGGTAAGTAACTGAAGCTCTCCTGGACCCAACAGAGCCAAAAGATGTAGGAGGTTACAAAATGTCCATATTTTCAAAATATGAATTTATTTTTACTATCATACTATATTAATTGTTTTTTTTTTCTCCAACTCATTATCGTATACCTATCTACCAACATACTTAGTACATATAGTATAAGAGCTATATAAGAACCTTCAATGTGTAATAGGAAGGCAAATATCATACTACCAGTAACTAAACTATTTCTTTGAATTAGTAAACAATGAGCCTTATTTTACATTTAGTACATACAGACAGTCACAGTATATGTTTAACATATCTTAAAAACATACGACATAGTTTAAATATTTAAAATATATTTACTGTGATTATAGTGGGTTGAAACTAAAATATTACACCAAATAAAACTTGTTAATTTTTAAAATGTTGAGTGTTATCCGATAAACTCACGTCTTGTTACTTTAAAGTTATTTAACAAATATATTTATATCTAAGAAGCATATTTGTGTAGATTTAAGGTACGACGTAACTAGTATTGAAACCATGTTAAAAAATTAATTTTAAAAATGTAAAATTATGCATCGTTATATTGCATTTACTTGTTGAAATTTACGTCTTCATTCCTTGAAAAAGGATTTTAATTCCTGTGTGAGAACGTAAATTATTTATTATATTGATAAAACATGAAATATAAATTTGACAATATATTTGACAAGGTTTGTTAATGTAAGATATTATATAATTACACCATATAAATTTAATTTTTATAAACAAGTCACATTGGATGGTTAGTGTTCTCTAAACACAAACAGCTGTTCGTCATTTAATTATCTTACTAGCTTTTCAAGCAAAGCACGTTATGTAAATGAAGTTAATAATTCCACTCTTCCATAGAAACCTTCATGGTGCATTTATTTTTATTACTCCTGTTACGAGATTTTTATTACAATTTCTTTTGTTTCAAATAGATAATTCCTTATATGCTTTAAACGCTATGGCCAGTAATTTTTTTATATTTTTCATGAACTAATAACTATATAATACACAATATTTGCATATTGAGAGACACTTTAAAAACCCCTTACATTTTGCCGACCTTAAGTACAAATTATCTGTATTGTCAGTATATATATATTAAATTCATATCAAATGTATGTTAAGAGCTATCGCTTACCTTAAAAATCATCTCTTTTATTAGATCAATAAATTAATTATGTTTTTTTATTTATTTTAATCTGTATAAATACTATATTATAATGTTTTACAATAGTATATTTTGTAATCATTACTATTTTTTTAAATTATGAACTGTAACATTACCACGAAAGGGTTCTTTAGTTAAAAAACTATTATTCTATTACTTTAAAAAGTATATAATTTTTGAAAGGTACATAAATAGTATCATACAAAGAAAGTAGACGTAAACTATTTAATTTATTAAACAGAAAATTAGTCAATCCATTCATTGCACAGTTGTATTATTTTTGTTTTTATTTTGTCTAAAATGTTATCCCCCTTATAAACCTAATATACTAATGTTCTTTAGAACCAGGGTTTCTTCCTTCTCTTATATAATTAATACATTTGAAGCAAGTAACATGAAAAATAAAATTTAATACAAAATTAATTAATTAACAAAGTAGTGTGTTACTTTTATTACAAATGTTTACAAAGGTGGGAATGTGAAAGCCCACTGAAACTACGTGACTTTTTCTTCTACTTTGCGTGATTTAGACGTCTGCGTGTGTAAATGTTACGGTTGTTCATTAAAAATGTTTCGATTGAAAGTTGACCATAATGAGATGTTTTTAACCAAGAAGTAAAGCTGTTAGACATTCTTCAAATAACTTTATAAAATATTTATAAGACGTTTTTACAACATGCGTTCAGTAATTTAAATTTTTCTCAATTGTAATTTTCAAATCCACCCTTCATTTTAAGCCCAACATTTTAAGAATTTGCATTTAAATCTTTCTGTTACACTACTTTGTTTTACTCTCTAATTTGTTTTCCTACACGATTCAATTTATAGTAATGTTTTAAATTGAGCATATGTAATCCTAGATCATATTATAGGAAGTAAAAGTTTATTCAATTCAATAATTGTAAATTTGTCATATATACAACCCTTTTTCAGATATACACCATTAATATCATATTTAAAGTGCTCTTATAACGTGTTAAGAATAGATACAACTCTAAACTTTGTTGGTATTTAATATGTTCGATAATAACTGTATACGTTAAATCTTTTAACTTTAAGTTTACTTAAATTATGACAGAATAAAACGTTAACGAGTTATATGCCATTAAAAATAAACACTATAAACATCCTACATTCTGATCATAACTGGGGAATTACGTATTTAATGAGCACAACGGTTGAGCTCATAGTAGCACAATACTATTTCACCCTGTAATGTAATGAAATCCATGTTAGGGGCTTGAGTATTTAGAACAGTATATTTTAACCAACTAACATTCAACATACGAATCCTACATATGCCTTATACTCTGTAGGACGTGTTAACTAAGAATTAAATAAGGCACCTTTAATGTGTTTTTCGTAGGTACACTATTGGGTGTATATTAGTTTTACTTATTGTTTAAATTTAAAAGCTTGGTAAGAATATGTTTATTTTTTGTTTAATTTTTATTTATTTATTTATTATTATTGAACACATTTGATTATTTTTGTTTATCAAAGGACGAAATGTATGTTTTTAATAACTATTTTAAATAGGGAGGGCACTGTTTATTTTTAAACAGATATGTGTTGTCATTAAATTATATTAGTTTTAATTTAATAAATTTAATACGATTGACTGCTTTGAACTATTTTAAATAAAATAATTTAAATCCATTATGAGTTTATTTCAACTTGTATTGTATATCTAGGTCTAAAACATTTTAATTTTACAATTGTTTGTTTTTATTTTACCTCAGATACTGGACAAACACGTATCTGGAGTACGATTGGGTTGTGCATTAAAGGGGTAGTTTATTGATCAGTGATTGCAGAATGGCTTGATTGAATCTACTGAGAGTAATACAATGATTGGGAAACTGAAACAAGCATGGGGGGTTTTAACTTTGGAAATCAATGGGAAGTCCGCTAGAATTTGTTGGGCTGACAAAAATAAGACCTAAAAAGGACTTTCATAGACAAAGTTAGGTGGAAGAATAATTAACTAAGCTTTGGAGAGTATATTGAGAATTCATTTCATGTTAATATTAGGGTTGTAAATGGGGTTCAAATAAAATTTAGGTAAAACGTAGAAATATTATCAAGAAAGTCTAATATAAATTAAGGAAATTCTCTTCCAGGTAAATGCTGAAAGATTCATTAGTTATTCTCTTTGGCAGAATAATATTTCTAAAGCATGATCCTATTCTAGAATGGGTTTTCACATGCCTTTGGGTTTACTTGACGTTGTGAAAGGTTATCAGCACATCAAAATAAAAAGTTTATTTTATAATAATGGTATTTATTATTTTCCAAAATAAATTTTTGGAAATTTTCGGAGTATATTCCAAAATAAGTAAAAATAGATTATTTATTTACTATTCAATTTTAAACAATTAAACGATATTGTAACGCTATTGTTAACCGTAATTTGTTACGGTCGTTAACGTGATAAAATGTTATTAATGTATGTTTAATGTTTCGACACTCCGCTAAAACTAATAACGTTACAACAAGGTTTCTAGAATAAACAGTTTTTTTCAAATTATACTCTACCACAAACTGCTGACTTGCAGTCACCTCAGTCGTTTAATGCATATGTACTTAGCACTTGAAACTTTCAACCTCTACTATCATTTCCAGGAGTTTCTGTTAAAATGTTAAAATATCTTGTTTAGTACATGAAATGTGTTATAAACTCAGTTATACTTCCTACTATAACTGTTTTAAAACAGTTATTTTTTATGTAAACAACTTTTATTCGGACTTATTATAATTGCTTGTATTATTTGTTGGTATTTTCATTACTATGCTAGAACATTATAAGACAAATCTTGCATCTTTTCCGTTAATTCAATACTGCTCGATAAATTCTATTTCTCTAAAAACTGTAAATAGTTTTTACATTCACTTATCTGCCAGGAATCCGGTATCACAGGCTTTATCTTAACGCTCTCCAAGAACCATGGCGGTAAGTCAAATATTGAATTCACCAGTTTGTGATCAAGTCTAGTAACTACCTAACCTACCCTAACCGTAATTGCGATAAACAAAATTTGTGGTAGTGGAGTAACGGAAAATATATTGGTAGTGAATTAACGGAAAAGGTCCAATATCTTATAACCTTTACTAAACCTATTGTCTAGTTTGGTGCAGTTGTATTAAAGAATTATCTTACAATTGAATTTGACTAAATGTAAGTATTGTATTCCAGACTCTTGGAACACCCAATATATTTATTTATAATTTTCTAAGTTATTTAAAATTATAATAACATTAATTTGTAGTAATTAACAACTATGTAAATTAGAACAAATTTTAGATTACCCTGTCCTTTTTGATAATCTAGCAAATAATTGGTTGAATACTAGAGTGAGAGATAGATCAAACTAGAGTAACTAATTAGAGTAAACACGTTAGAGTAACTCATCAGTGTAAACACGTTAGAGTAACTAATTACAATAAACACGTTAGAGTAACTCATCAGTGTAAACACGTTAGAGTAACTAATTACAGTAAACACGTTGGAGTAACTCATCAGTGTAAACACGTTAGAGTAACTAATTACAGTAAACACGTTAGAGTAACTCATCAGTGTAAACAAGTTAGAGTAACTAATTACAGTAAACACGTCAGAGTAACTCATCAGTGTAAACACGTTAGAGTAACTAATTACAGTAAACACGTCAGAGTAACTCATCAGTGTAAACACGTTAGAGTAACTAATTACAGTAAACACGTTAGAGTAACTCATCAGTGTAAACACGTTAGAGTAACTAATTACAGTAAACACGTTGGAGTAACTCATCAGTGTAAACACGTTAGAGTAACTAATTACAGTAAACACGTCAGAGTAACTCATCAGTGTAAACACGTTAGAGTAACTAATTACAGTAAACACATTAGAGTAACTCATCAGTGTAAACACATTAGAGTATCTAATTACAGTAAACACGTTAGAGTAACTTATCAGTGTAAACACGTTAGAGTAACTCATCAGTGTAAACACGTTAGAGTAACTAATTACTGTAAAAACGTTAGAGTAACTTATCAGAGGAAACACGTTAGAGTAACTAATTATAAAAAATTACATTCATTTTATTTCCTCTTATTCAAATACTAAACAAATCTGTAAACCTAGTTATACTTTTATATTACAATAGTTATTCGACTATTTCTTTTATTATTTACAAACTGTAAGCTCTGCAGTTACTCAGTTCAGTTGTAAAGGGTCATTAAAAACACATTCATTCCCTTTGATGTCGACATCACGAACCTTAAGCTACTACTTAAACCATTATCTACGATAGTTGACTCAGCAGCCTTTGAATATTCTTCAGCTGATTAGTCAAGGGAGGACCAATGTCAATAGAGCTTTCTTTTAATCTCGGGCTCTTATGACGTCACCATTCTTACAATACTTCAAAAATTTTAACAACATGTTTTGGTGATTTTCCTAAATTTACAACAATATTGTTACTTATGTACTAGGTTTAGTAAGTAATTATATGAAAAGTCGTAATGGTGTTATAGCTGCAAGATACTTCTTACCTATTTAGTTCATACTATTATGATAGCTTATTAATTTTGTATTACACAAATAATATTTATATTTCTAGTGGTCTCTCTCTCTCCCACTCTCCCATCCACTCTCTCTCTCTCTCTCTCTCTCTCTCTCTCTCTCTCTCTCTCTCTCTCTCTCTCTCTCTCTCTCTCTCTCTCTCTCTCTCTCTCTCTCTCTCTCTCTCTCTCTCTCTCTCTCTCTCTCTCTCTCTCTCTCTCTCTCTCTCTCTCCTCTCTCTCTCTCTCTCTCTCTCTCTCTCTCTCTCTCTCTCTCTCTCTCTCTCTCTCTCTCTCTCTCTCTCTCTCTCCTCTCCTCTCTCTCTCTCTCTCTCTCTCTCTCTCTCTCTCTCTCTCTCTCTCTCTCTCTCTCTCTCTCTCTCTCTCTCTCGGAACTGTATTGTGTGTTGAAATTTTTATGCAATTCAACTAATTAGGTACATCAATTCGGAACGTATTTTATTCATGTAATTGTGGACTACGTTCAAGGTTGATAATTATATGCAAATTTTAATTGAAACAGTTTCTGTAAGACTATAAATGCATTTGAATACAATGTTGGTTCTAATATCTAGGACCTCAAATAATATGATTATTTTGTTTTTAGGAGATTTAAATAAGACAGTGACAGTCTCAGACTGACTTAAATTCATATGGTGATATTTGGAAAGCCAATTTTGACAGCATAATTACATGAAGATACTGGTCTGGTAGTATGGGAGAAAAAGGGTTAAATAAAGTCAGATTTATTTTAATTATTTACAAGAAAGTCAGTATATGTTCTATTCAATATTTATCAATTCCTGTATACATTAAAATTTAGTGGTTATTTAGGTCTCTAGCTTAATTAAGCTATTCAAGATTTATCTTCTTTAAACCTTATTAATTTATTGTTCAATAACAATTAAGATTATAGCTATTAAAATAAATATAAATGTAATTAATTAAATAGAAATAATTTAAAGCATTACATAATTAATTGTTTTAGTTGCTTTTTCACGCCAACTTCCATGTTGAATATATCAAGTTTGAATAGATTCAATAGCTCTATTAAACGGTTAATTACTAGTCATTGGTGTGGCTTACAATAATGTACTAAATTGATGGAATTAATTAGTTATCGTTTCATTTTGTAGTAGTTCTTAATTTTAAAAGTACATTTTTAATTTTGATTGTATTATAATCCACTTCTTGAAAGATCAGTTCTAATGAATGCTTCAATAATTAAATCTATGAAAATAAAATATATACTTAGTTTATCTGAAATATCATGTAATTTTGCTATACAGAATAATTATTTAAGTTTCATTTAGAATGAATATAACGTTTCTATAATTTATTATAATAATGTTCACTTAGATGCACTTAAAACCTTTCAAAACATCAAGTAAGCCCAAAGGCATGTGAAAAACCGTATCAGGACAAGCCCATGCTTTAGAAATACCCTCCCGTCTAAGAGAATAAATAATGAATCTTTCAGCTATTACATGGACGAAAATGAACCCTAATTTTTACTAGACTTTTTGAATTTAGATTATGATTTTCATCTACGTTATGTGATCTTCAGTTTACTGTTTATCTGTTCGTATACTAAATTAATATCTAGTATATTTTCTGCACTTACAATTCTTAATCAAATGTTGCAAAATTCTTTAATGAAAGCGCATTTACCTAACTTTCCTCAAATTAACAAACTCGGTGACTTTCCATCCAACACAATTATTTTCAAGTAGATACACTTACCATACCACCATACGTGTAAGAGTGGGTGGATGGGCCATATCACCGTACATGTAGGGGTGTTAGGCTGGGCCATACCACCTTACTTGTAGGAGTGGGTGAGCCATAATTTGGTGGGGCAATAATTCATACGTTTGGGTAGTATGGAGGGCCATATTCACCGTACGTTTAAGAAAGGGTGGGTGAGCCATTATCGCCGTACAGGTAGGAATACTTGGCTGGGCCATACTATCGTACTTGTTTGGGTGCCAAGAAAGGGTGGGTGAGCCATTATCGCCGTACAGGTAGGAATACTTGGCTGGGCCATACTATCGTACTTGTTTGGGTGTGCCAATAATTCTTACAAGCGTAGGTAGGACGAAGGACTTTATTCACCGTACGTTTAAGAAAAGGTGGGTGAGCCATTACTACCGTATATGTAGGGGTGGTTGGGTGGGCCAATAATTCATACCTGTATGGGTAGGAGGGATGGCATATTTCGTACGTTTAAGAAAGGGTGGGTGAGCCATTATCACCGTACAGGTAGGAATACTTGGCTGGGCCATACTATCGTACTTGTTTGGGTGTGCCAATAACTCTTACAAGCGTAGGTAGGACGAAGGACTTTATTTACCGTACGAACAGGGGAGGGTGGGTGGGCCAATACGACCGTATATTACGGGTGGTTGGGTGAGGTGGGCAAATAATTCATATGTGTATAGGTAGGAGGGATGGCATATTAACCGCACGTTTAAGAAAGGGTGGGGGATCATCATCAAAATATTCATTTTCCCACCACATAAAAATTGTTGATTCATATTCCTGTTCCCATTATTACTTGAGTTATATTTATTAAATCCTTTTAACAAAGGTAATACACCACAAGTAACCATTATATTAAACTAAAAATTTATGAATAATTAAGTAACTATTCGCAGCAATGGCAATATAGTGTTAGCGATTAATGTAGAAATATTTCTATCTCATGGAACACGAAGCTTGCTAAATATGTATGGTTAATAATCCAGCATATGACCTCATTACTAACATAACGTTACCTGTTAAAGTAAGACAAGGCAGTATAATGTACAATATGTACAAAAACATGCTTTGAACTTGGTAATCTATATGTAAACAAATTCCATATTTGTACAATTAATTCTGTAGTTTCTAAATTACCATACTAAATGTTACAAATACTATTTTTATATTACATTATAATGTATATTTTTAACATAGCTCTACCTAAAGGAGACATTCTATTGTTAAATAATTTAAAATAAGTGTACAGTTATATATAGATTTTAATTTTTAGTGAATTAATTTTAAATAGTTACAAATTGTAAATTAATCTGGTGATGCCATTAGGGTGAAAATTTTCGTGACTTAAAATTATTAAATATGTTAACTTTCAACCTAACAAATTCCACCAAAATCCAAATGAAAAATATTATAATAATTGTAAACGAGAGACCGTTCCTTACACAGAAGAAAATTATAAAGTAATATTAAAAAAAAAACTAAAAACAAACGAAAAATTCTTCTTCGGTTGTCATTAATTAATTAATAATTATATTCAGCTCCGATTAACATAAGTTGCATGCATAATTTTTACATTAATTAAGAAATGAACTAAAATATAAGCTAACATTCTAACATGAAAATAGTTTTAAATTAAAACGAATATGGTTTTATATAAAATTTTCTAATTTCATAAAGACTCTGTTACAACGTACTTATTTCTCACGCTTAGGCGTAATTTATCCATTATGAATAAAGTGTGAAACATTTTATTTTATATAAGGAAATATACATATAAATATAAGGAAGCACATTAAATATTTATCAGAAATATTCGTGTTTATCTATAGACATTTATAAAACATAATCTTAAAGTAAACAGACTATTAAACAACTGATATCACAGTCAGGTAACATTAGCCTTATTATGTAAGCAAAATTATATTTTTAATAATTAAGTTTTTCAGTTATTTTTCAAACAGCTGAAAGGAAATTAAATATACGAAGTTGAAAAAATATGTGGCTTAGATGTCAAATATGTACTGCATTTAACACAATAACAAATATTTAAATTGATCAATCTATAATAATATGAACGTAAGGTATATAGTATAAGATAAAAAAGTTTAAGATTTAGATAGTATAAAATCATTAAAAAACACATTCTTGAAATATAGGGCTTAAAATGTGGGATACAATAATAAAGTGTAACGCATGTGAAATATACTTGAAAATATTTTATAGTTGTGTTTTTATCGGTACTGCAGTTCTGGTTAAAAATGCTCATTATGGTCAATGTTCAATCGAAACATATTTAATGAACTACTGCAACATTAGCACACGCAGAACTGAAAATCACGCACAGAAAACACGCAAAGTACAAGAAGAAGTCCAGTATATATGATCTCAGCAGTCTTTTTCATCGTACTATTTTAAAATACAACTTTGAAAATTCCTATATTAACACATTTCCCATGTAACTTTCGCCACGCTTATCAAAATAATATGGTTGTGGTGAATGAGAAAAAATAATTTTCACACTGATAGAGTCTCCAAACTCAAAGCAGGAAAAAATTTAAAATAATAAGTAGCTATTAAGCTACTTATTTTAAATTTAATAATAACATTAGAGAGTGAACAGAAAATTCTATTTATTGGTTCTCAGCTTCCTAATGAGCTTGTTTCATCATCACTATTCGCAACGTATTCAACGTATATATTCACTACTTATCTTATTATGTAGAATTATAAACATTCTTAATATTTAACTTATTTTATTGTGTACAGTTTCCAGTCCACATGAGCCTGCAAGATTGTGTAACATTATTCATAGAGTGAAATATCAACCATTAAATTGGGTATTCACGTTGAAACTTGTCCTTTAGAGTCCGAAGTCATTCAGCCACTATGACATCTATCATTACCCCGTGAAATCAGAATATAAAAACGCTACAAGTTTACTATACTAGAGGGTATCAATCTGCTACAAAATAAAAAAAACTGTGTTTTTTAATAAACTAGAACCTCTTTAAACTAACAATAAACTAAATAATGTTGCGATATCAGTTATTATTCAGAGAAGGCTGAAGATAGTATTTCTAAAGCAGGTTAGTTCCTAAGGGAAAGCAAACAAAGTTGTTCAATGTTTTACAAGTTGTGATTAGCTGAGTTAATAGTGTCATGGGAACGGACGAGTGTTAGAAGGACGGTCGCATGTATATAAACATGTAGATACTGTAGTTATATAAACACAGAAATAACACTAACATCCCTGAGGGAGAGGGAGCACAGTTGTTGATTGTATCGCAAATATCATTGGCTGAATTATTAGTGTCCTTGGAACGGACGAGTGTTAGAAGGACGGTCGCATGTATATAAACATGTAGATACTGTAGTTATATAAACACAGAAATAACACTAACATCCCTGAGGGCGAGGGAGCACAGTTGTTGATTGTATCGCAAATATCATTGGCTGAATTAATAGTGTCCTTGGAACGGACGAGTGTTAGAAGGACGGTCGCATGTATATAAACATGTAGATACTGTAGTTATATAAACACAGAAATAACACTAACATCCCTGAGGGCGAGGGAGCACAGTTGTTGATTGTATCGCAAATATCATTGGCTGAATTAATAGTGTCCTTGGAACGGACGAGTGTTAGAAGGACGGTCGCATGTATATAAACGTGTAGATACTGTAGTTATATAAACACAGAAATAACACTAACATCCCTGAGGGCGAGGGAGCACAGTTGTTGATTGTATCGCAAATATCATTGGCTGAATTAATAGTGTCCTTGGAACGGACGAGTGTTAGAAGGACGGTCGCATGTATATAAACATGTAGATACTGTAGTTATATAAACACAGAAATAACACTAATATCCCTGAGGGCGAGGGAGCACAGTTGTTGATTGTATCGCAAATATCATTGGCTGAATTAATAGTGTCCTTGGAACGGACGAGTGTTTGAAGGACGGTCGCATGTATATAAACATGTAGATACTGTAGTTATATAAACACAGAAATAACACTAATATCCCTGAGGGCGAGGGAGCACAGTTGTTGATTGTATCGCAAATATCATTGGCTGAATTAATAGTGTCCTTGGAACGGACGAGTGTTAGAAGGACGGTCGCATGTATATAAACATGTAGATACTGTACCTATATAAACACAGAAATAACACTAACATCCCTGAGGGCGAGGGAGCACAGTTGTTGATTGTATCGCAAATATCATTGGCTGAATTATTAGTGTCCTTGGAACGGACGAGTGTTAGAAGGACGGTCGCATGTATATAAACATGTAGATACTGTACCTATATAAACACAGAAATAACACTAACATCCCTGAGGGCGAGGGAGCACAGTTGTTGATTGTATCGCAAATATCATTGGCTGAATTATTAGTGTCCTTGGAACGGACGAGTGTTAGAAGGACGGTCGCATGTATATAAACATGTAGATACTGTAGTTATATAAACACAGAAATAACACTAACATCCCTGAGGGCGAGGGAGCACAGTTGTTGATTGTATCGCAAATATCATTGGCTGAATTAATAGTGTCCTTGGAACGGACGAGTGTTAGAAGGACGGTCGCATGTATATAAACATGTAGATACTGCAGTTATATAAACACATAAATAACACTAACACCCCTGAGGGCGAGGGAACACAGTTGTTGATTGTATCGCAAATATCATTGGCTGAATTAATAGTGTCCTTGGAATGGACGAGTGTTAGAAGGACGGTCGCATGTATATAAACATGTAGATACTGCAGTTATATAAACACAGAAATAACACTAACATCCCTGAGGGCGAGGGAGCACAGTTGTTGATTGTATCGCAAATATCATTGGCTGAATTAATAGTGTCCTTGGAACGGACGAGTGTTAGAAGGACGGTCACATGTATATAAACATGTAGATACTGCAGTTATATAAACACAGAAATAACACTAACACCCCTGAGGGCGAGGGAACACAGTTGTTGATTGTATCGCAAATATCATTGGCTGAATTAATAGTGTCCTTGGAACGGACGAGTGTTAGAAGGACGGTAGCATGTATATAAACGTGTAGATACTGCAGTTATATAAACACAGAAATAACACTAACACCCCTGAGGGCGAGGGAACACAGTTGTTGATTGTATCGCAAATATCATTGGCTGAATTAATAGTGTCCTTGGAACGGACGAGTGTTAGAAGGACGGTCGCATGTATATAAACATGTAGATACTGTAGCTATATAAACACAGAAATAACATTAACACCCCTGAGGGCGAGGGAACACAGTTGTTGATTGTATAGCAAATTTGATTGGCTGAGTTTATAGTGTCATGGGAACGGACGAGTGTTAGAAGGACGGTCGCATGTATATAAACATGTAGATACTGCAGTTATATAAACACAGAAATAACACTAACACCCCTGAGGGCGAGGGAGCACAGTTGTTGATTGTATCGCAAATATCATTGGCTGAATTAATAGTGTCCTTGGAACGGACGAGTGTTAGAAGGACGGTCGCATGTATATAAACATGTAGATACTGTAGTTATATAAACACAGAAATAACACTAACATCCCTGAGGGAGAGGGAACACAGTTGTTGATTGTATCGCAAATTTGATTGGCTGAGTTTATAGTGTCATGGGAACAAACTTGTGTTAGAAGGACGTACGCACATATGTAAAAATGTAGATGCTTTAGCTATCTCAACACAGAAATAACATTAACACCCCTGAGTGAGAGGGAACACAGTTGTTGATTGTATCGCAAATTTGATTGGCTGAGTTAATAGTGTCATGGGAAAAAACTTGTGTTAGAAGGACGTACGCACATATGTAAAAATGTAGATGCTTTAGCTATCTCAACACAGAAATAGCATTAACACCCCTGAGTGAGAGGGAACACAGTTGTTGATTGTATCGCAAATTTGATTGGCTGAGTTAATAGTGTCATGGGAACAAACTTGTGTTAGAAGGACGTACGCACATATGTAACATGTAGATACTGTACCTATATAAACACAGAAATAACATTAACAACCCTGAGGTAGTGGGAACACAGTTGTTGATTGTATCACAAGTTTACTGTCAGAGTTAAAGTGGTGCAGTCGGTTTTCCGTGGGTTAATTATTCCCCAATTTTATTATCAAAATTGTTAATGTACATTCGTTTGAGACAGAAAAAAATTCACCACTATATTAAAACTTGTGGCCCTATTAATTGGCGACTTCAGCTGATTTTACGAAAAACTGTTCAAAGTACTGGTTTAATATTTTGTAATTACGTATTTTAGACGTAACTGAAGGGATTAATATATTTTTTATTTTAAAAGTATGTAGGGCCTAAATATATCAATAATTGTAAAGGTAAAAAAAATATTTTTTACCTTTATATTTATAAATACTTTTACATAATTTTTTATTCAACAAATCTTAATCCTTTCAGTTATGTCTAAAAAACGTAGTTATAAAAAATTAAATTTATACCTTTAACAGTTATGTTTTATAGTTGATTGGAAATCATCTAAATTCACTACTTCTTAAGGCTACAATTTCTAATTTAGTGGTTAAAATATTTTTGTACTTTTCCTATCTCAAGGGAAGGTACATTAACTAATTTTGATTATAAAATGGGAAAATAATTAACTCACGGAAAACCGATGGAACCACCTTAATTCTGTCAGGGAACGGACGAGTGTTAGAATAACGGTCGCATATATGGAAACGTGTAGATATTGCGGTGATGTCAACACAGAAATAACAAAATTACCCCTCAGGGGTATATAAAAACTGGTCAATGTTTTTACTTTAAAAAGAATAAAAATGAACTCATGCAGAAACTTATTATTTAACATGTGTATTAATATTTATTGGTATGATATTTTACAAAGTAATAACATATGCAATAACAGTCTCTTCAGTGCTTTACAAGAATTACATGTGTAAGAATTAATCCTTTATTTTTCCTCGTACTTATTTATGATTTAATTTCATATAAGACTTACAATAGTCTTTGAGAAGAACATTTGAATTTTGACTATATATTAATCTTCATTTATTTATGCAGGGTGACAATTAAGTCTTAGGACGACTTTATAATTATGAAACGACAAGAGATATCATGGCCAAACTTGGCATACCGTTACTGGCAAAGTAAGCTACTTTTCTGTGTACATGGTGATCAAATCTCATTTTTGAGGGACGGCCTATTGGGAGAAACAAGAAAATCTTTAAAGACAGCTTATGTTGAATTGTACACATTTAAACTGAAAATAATGCCGCAACCCGGACTTAAAAAGGTTGATCCAGTCGGACGTAATTGCTGTTAAAAGTTTAAAAAATGTTTAGTTCATAGTTCTTACGAATAACAGAACGTTAAAGTTGGAGGGAATACTTACTGAACTCCTTTTAAATTAGGTGTTCAAAATGTTCCCCGTTGGCCGTCTGGTAGTGTGCTAACTGGTTATAAAAATTAGCTACTGCTTTTTCTATGTAGTCTTGTGGAACATCTTGTGGTATCCTGTGTATAAGATCAATCAGACTTGAAGGTTGAGTTTCATTAACTTTGTCTTTTTAGGTAGCCCATTGAAAGTAGTCCAGCGGATTTAGGTCAGATTAACGAGCCTGCCACTCAATTATTCCAATCTACCAGTTATGGAATACTGTATCTAAGTATTGCCTCACTTTAACACCATAACATGGCGGTGTTTCTCTTAATGGAAAAAACATGTTTGGAAGTCAGTGCAGAGACTAGCTTGTAGAGCAGGAACTAAGTAATTTTGGAGCATATCTAGATAATTGTTATCATTTAAATTTACCTTCAAGTATTCCCCAGTAAGTATTCCTTTCAACTTGTAACATTCTGTTTTTCGTAAGTACAATGTATTCAAATTTTTAAAACTTTGAACAGCAATTTCTTCTGACTGGATCAACCTTTGGAAGTCCAGTTAGTGGTATTGTTTTCAGTTCAAATAAACCTTTAAAATGATGTACAAATCAACACATGCTGTCGTTAAATACAGTATGTTCTTCTTACGCCTAACCAGCCGTTCCCCAAAGGTGACACCTGAACACCATATACACAGAAAACTAGCTTACCGGAATCATTAACGATATGCCAAATTTAGTTGTTATATCTCTTGTCATTTAAAAGTTGTAAAGTCGTCCTAAGACTTAATTGTTACCCTGTATATATAAAATAGTTTTATTTACTTACAATGTTTAATTATATGTAGAAAGTCCTTAAGTATTTATGAGCATGATAACGTTTGTGTTGAAAATACTATACTAAATCAACCTTATTGAAAATTATCTAAATGTTAAATGGGGTGTTCATGTGAGATAGTAGTCAAGGCTCGGATGTAATGTAGGGAAAGGGAGTAGAGTGTCAGGCTTGTCAGTTTTCTGAAAATCAGACCAGCACTACGTGGTTCAGATTTTACGTAAGGCTGTAGTTCCCCTGGCTTTTGGGCTATAATATATAGCTCTTTCTAAGGAACAGTCGACCTTAGTTAGTAACAATGTCCACACTCATTCATCTACACCCATCACACTCATTCACCCACATCTTGACGATCGGCGTCTCTCACTGATGAATAATGAACAATGAAATCACAACCATATACAACTTGTGGATCAATTTTGTCATAATATTAATTTTTCAATAAGCTACTTGGAACAAAATGAGCATTGTGCATTACTGATTATCAAAACGTCATCTAATAATCTATGTTTTCATTATCCATTTTTAGTTTAAAAAGTGTTATACTAAAATAATTTTACATCAGATGATATTCAAAGATTAAGGTTATTTATTAAAGTTTATTTCGCCACAATTAAAATAAACTATACACTATATGTTTATTAGTTAAAATAAATAACTGTTTGTTCTGAACAATACAAAACATTTATTTTGTCTGAACAAAAGCAGGTGTTATAAAAAAAATTTGATTATTAAAAGTATAGACACTTTATAAAACCAAACTATATAGCCCCTATAACACAACACTTGAGATTTCTTACTTTACTTGGATTTTTATTTAGACTAGAGATGCCAACACAGCAAGTGCGTATTTTAAGGTGAATGTGAATGATTGCACGATTGTAGTTTAGAAGCGCAGTCTGGTTACTAACTAAGGTCGACTGTTTCTTAGAAAGAGCAATTTATTTATAGCCAGTGAAAATAAGGGACCTACACACTTTACGTGGAATCCGAACCAGGTAATATTTTTATGATTTTCAGCTAACTAAAAGCCCTATTCTCAGTTCTCATCCATATACAACATCCTAATCCTGACTACCACCCAACACGGTCACCTCAGGCTTTTCTAGTAAAGTCCACGTCGATGGCAACCATTGAGCGGATGATGTATCAGTACTACGATCTCCAAAACAATCGGGTAGCTGAGTCATCACTAATTTTAATTTGTTTCGACAAACAAACCACTGGTTTTATCAACTTTGTATGATTTGGCATTGAAATGTAAAAGAAAGCGTTAAGTTTATCAGTTAGTTATATATTTAAAAAAACAGTGCCATAAAATTTACACTAGAGTATGATGTAGTTTTAACAAGTAATGCACTATATTTGCAGCACTATGTCGATAATAAATTACATTATGGCTACGTTGAACATATCCAAAATACACTACCAAAAAAGTTAAAAGCACATAAGGAAATAACTTGTTATTACAAAAGAAATTGGGTTAAAAACCTCGTAACAGAAGTAATGAAAATTAATGGTCCATGAAGGTTTCTATGGAAAAGTGGAATTATTAGCTTCATTTACTCAACGTGCTTTGGTTAAGCAGCTAGTTGGATAATTAAATCACGAACGGTATTTTGTGTTTAGAACACTGTCAACCAGGCCGAGCACTCCTGTTATTAAAATTACATTTACACACGGTATTACTATGTAATTGGAAAATCACGGTAATAGGCATCTCTTTTATCTTTATTTTTTTCTTATTTACAGTTTGTTATTGTATATGAATGTGATATACATTGCAGGTTATTATTTTCAAATGAACATTATTTATAATAAACACAACACTGTATTTAGGAATACAACTTTCAAACTAAGTAGCTTTAGCAATAATTCAAACGTAAATGAAAATATAGCTATGAAAGTTAAATGATAGTGTTATTTTTAAAAAAACATGATGCCTTATTTGAATTTTAAATAAAGACCTGATCAATTTTTATGTTTCATATACACAGCCTAGTTCTCCTTTATTTGTATAAAAATGATTATAATGTTTGCTATTTTAAACATTTCGACTATAAATAACAAACGTGATCAGTTATAAACACGTACATTATTAATCTGAGAAAACGTAATCTACATTATATTCAGGTAAGGCAAGTTATAACTTCCAAACATGATATATTTGTATTTAAAAAAAAAAAAAAAAAAAAGAAAAACAAAAAAAAACTCCGAAAGTATTAATCTATTTTTTTTCGTTCAATCTAGATTTACTTCAAAATTTAAATATTTATGTAATATCAATTGAAATGTAATATACCTGCAATAGTACATCTTGCAATAATGCATATAAAAATACAAGTAAAATAGATATGACTGATTTTATAATTTAGCCTATTAAAGGCAATATCGACTCAGTACGTTCTTTTACGAAACTGTAACAATAACTATACTATAACCAACACGTATTCAATGCTATTCAATGCTAGTGCCTCCTAAATTCTCTCCCTCTCTACCAACCGCGCGCTCTCTGTCCCTCACAATGGCTGTTTGTGGCAAAATCTTCCCCTCATTTAGAACTCATTTAGGCCGACCCTCTTGATCCCCCTGGTCCTTGACATCGGGTCAATGATGGGGGAGGAGGGTAAGAATGAGAAGGCATTATACAATAATTTCGGGGCGCCTCTAAACTTGTAAATTTAGTAATTTCCATTCCATTACTAGAAACAGAATTTAGCTGTAATTTCTTAGGAAATTTAAATATTTTTCAACAGGTCCTTCATACATTTTTATCAGAAAATATGTCAAAATAAAGAGTTTAACAGATTTGATTCATATCATTACCTAATCAAAAAATTACATTGTGTAAATGTCACACATTTCTGGGTACCTATGTGAAAATACGAGATGTTATAATTTATTCATTTAGAACTATATAGTTGCCAACATCCTTTCACATTCAAAACATATCATTATGGCACTATTGGTGTAGTGATGTAATCCAGTTACTTGTGGGCTAAGTTTTGTGAAGATTTCAGGTAATAGGTTATATTCTAGGACCTATAATACTAACACGACAACCTCTAAAAGATTGCCATCAACGTAGAGCCTACTAAAGAAGTCTAGAGGGTTGCCGTTATAGGAGTGATTTTTAAGAGTAGAGAATGCTTATGGCTCGGAAAAATAAGCTTCTCCGTTACCGAAAATCAAATCAGAGACATTTTCCGATCATTCACTACCACTACTATTTCCGTTACTTCACTACCACTACTTTTTTAACGCAATTACGGTTAGGTTAGGTTAGGTTAAAACTGGTAAATCCAATGTTTGACTTACCGCCGATTGCGCTCTTCGTGTGTAAGTTCTTGGAAAGAAATAAGATAAGGCCAGCGATATCGGATTCCTAGCGGATAAGGATTACCACAGTGGGCGTAAAAATAGTTTGGGAACAATTATAGAGCAAAAAAATACTTATCAAGTGCTAGTGAATTAACGGAAAAGATCCCAAGTCAGAACTATGAAGTTTAGATTACACGCTAAACGTTAGGTGCATTTGTTAACATATTGTTTGATATATACGAACTATTGAACTAATTAAGTGTATTTCCTTGTATTTTTATTGATGACATTACATTTTCATAACTAGGTTAGTTACCTAACCAAAATATACAGTTAGTTTGATCAGCCAAAACCAAATAATCATAATAAAAAATAATAAAAACCATTTAGGAGTCTAGCAACTTAAATTTAAACTAAGTTTAATTTAAGCGAATGTTGATTCGCCGCGCTTATCAAAATAATATGGTTGTGGTGAACGAGAAAAAATAATTTTCACACTTTGTGTCTCCAAACTCAAAGCAGGAAAAAATTTAAAATAATAAGTAGCTATTAAGCTACTTATTATTTTAAATTTAATAATAACATTAGAGAGTGAACCAAAAATTCTATTTATTGGTTCTCAGCTTCGTGATGAGCTTGTTTCATCATCACTATTCACCACGTATTCAACGTATAAATTCACTACTTATCTTATTATGTAGAATTATAAACATTCTTAATATTTAACTTATTTTTTTGTGTACAGTTTCCAGTCCACATGAGCCTGCAAGATTGTGTAACATTATTCATAGAGTGAAATATCAACCGTTAAATTGGGTATTCACGTTGAAACTTGTCCTTTAGAGTCCGAAGTCATTCAGCCACTACGACATCTATCATTACCCCGTGAAAACAGAATATAAAAACGCTACAAGTTTACTATACTAGAGGGTATCAATCTGCTACCTAATACAAAAAACTGTGTTTTTTAATAAACTAGAACCTCTTTAAACTAACAATATACTAAATAATGAATGTTGCGATATCAGTTATTATTCAGAGAAGGCTGAAGATAGTATTTCTAAAGCAGGTTAGTTCCTAAGGGAAAGCAAACAAAGTTGTTCAATGTTTTACAAGTTGTGATTAGCTGAGTTAATAGTGTCCTTGGAACGGACGAGTGTTATAAGGACTGTCGCATGTATATAAACATGGAGATACTGTAGCTATATAAACACAGAAATAACACTAACACCCCTGAGGGAGAGGAAACACAGTTGTTGATTTTATTGCAAATTTCATTGGCTGAGTTAATAGTGTCCTTGGAACGGACGAGTGTTTTAAGGACTGTCGCATGTATATAAACATGGAGATACTGTAGCTATATAAACACAGAAATAACACTAACACCCCTGAGGGAGAGGAAACACAGTTGTTGATTTTATTGCAAATTTCATTGGCTGAGTTAATAGTGTCCTTGGAACGGACGAGTGTTATAAGGACTGTCACATGTATATAAACATGGAGATAATGTAGCTATATAAACACAGAAATAACACTAACACCCCTGAGGGAGAGGAAACACAGTTGTTGATTGTATTGCAAATTTCATTGGCTGAGTTAATAGTGTCCTTGGAACGGACAAGTTTTAGAAGGGCGGTCGCATGTATATAAACATGTAGATACTGTAGTTATATAAACACAGAAATAACATGAACACCCCTGAGGGAGAGGGAACACAGTTGTTGATTGTATCGCAAATTTGATTGGCTGAGTTAATAGTGTCATGGGAACGAACTTGTGTTAGAAGGACGTTCGCACGTATGTAAACATATAGATATTGTAGCTATCCTAACACAGAACTAAATTAACATCCCTGAGGTAATGGGATCACAGTTGTTGATTGTATAGCAAGATTATTGTCCGAGTTTAAGTGGTGCAATCGGTTTACCGTGAGTATTCCCCAATTTGATCATCAAAATTGTTAATGTACATTCCTTTGAGACATAGAAAAATTCACCACTACATTTAAACTTGTGGCCTTATTAATTTGCGAATTTAGCTTATTTTAAGACAAAACCGTTCAAAGTACTGGTTTAATATTTTGTAATTACGTATTTTAGACGTAACTGAAGGGATTAAGATATTTTTCATTTTAAAAGTATGTAAATATATCAATAATTTTAAAGGTCAGAAAAAATTACCTTTATAATTATAAATACCTTTACATATTTTTTTATTTAAAAACATCTTAATTCTTACAGTAATGTCTTAAAAACGTAGTTATAAAAATTAAATTTATATTTTTAACGGTTTTGTCTGATAGTTGATTGGAAATCATCTAAATTCAATTCTTCTTAAGGCTACAAGTTCTAATTTAGTGGTTAAAATATTTTTTGTATTTTTCCTGTCTCACTTTCCGTTCATTAACTAATTTTGATTATAAAATGGGGAAATAATTAACTCACCGAAAACCGATTGCACCACATTAATTCTGTCATGGGAACGGACGAGTGTTAGAATAACGGTCGCATATATGGAAACGTGTATATATTGCAGCGATGTCAACACAGAAATAACAAAATCACCCCTCAGGGGTACATAAAAGCTGGTCACTGTTTTTATTGTAAAAAGAATAAAAATGAACTCATGCAGAACTCATTATTTAACATGTGTATTAATATTTATTGGTATGACATTTTACAAAGTAATAACATATGCAATAACAGTCTCTTCAGTGCTTTACAAGAATTACATGTGTAAGAATTAATCCTTTATTTTTCCTCGTACCTATACATGATTTACTTTTTTTAGTAGTTAATATAAGACTTACAATAGTCTTTCAGAGAAATATTTGAATTTTGACTTTATATTAATCTTCATTTATAAATACAGGGTGACAATTGAGTCTTAGGACGACTTTATAACTATTAATCGACAAGAGTTATCACAGCTAAACTTGGCATACCGTTACTGGCAGTTATAAGCTGCTTTTCTGTGTACATGATGACTAAATCTAATTTTTGGGGGACGGCTCATTAGGAGTAAAAAGAAAATCTTTTAAGACAGCCCATATTGAATTGTACACAATTAAACTGAAAATAATGCCCGGACTTAAAAAGGTTGGTCCAGTCGAAGAAATTGCTGTAAGTTTTAAACATGTTTAGTACTTACGAATAACAGAAAGTTATAAGTTGAATAGAACTCCTTACTGAATTACTTACTGAACTCCTTTCAAATTAGGTGTTCAAAATGTTCCCCGTTGGCCGTCTAGCAGTGTGCTAACTGGTTATAAAAATTATCTACTGCTTTTCTATGTAGTCTTGTGGAACATCTTGTGCTATCCTGTGTATAAGACCAATCAAACCTGAAGGTTAAGTTTTATAAACTTTGTCTTTGAGGTAGCCCCATTAAAAGTAGTCCAGCGGAGGTAGATCAGGGGAACGAGCCGGCCACTCAATTCTTCCAATCTACCAGTTTATGGAATACTGTATCTAAGTATTGCCTCACTTGAACACCATAACATGGCGGTGTTTCTCTTAATGGAAAAAACATGTTTGGAAGTCAGTGCCAAGACTAGCTTGTAGAGCAGGAACTAAATAATTTTGGAGCATATCTAGATACTTGTTTGCATTTAAATTTACCTTCAAGTATGTCCATTTACTATTCCCTTCAACTTGTAACTTTCTGTTATTCGTAAGTACAATTTGTAAACTCTGAACAGCAATTTCTTCTGACTGGATCAACCTTTGGAAGTCCAATTTGAGGCATTGTTTTCAGTTCAACTAAACCATTAAAATGATGTATAAATCAACACAGGCTGTCGTTAAAGATATTCTTCTTACTCCTAACGGGCCGTCCCCCAAAGGTGACGTTTGAACACCATGTACACAGACAAGTAGCTTACCAGAATCGATATGACAAATTTTGTTAATATATCTCTTGTCATTTAAAAGTTATAAAGTCGTCCTAAGACTTAATTGTCACCCTGTATATATAAACTGTTTTATTTTCTTACAATGTTTTTATTTTGAAAATCATATAATTACAGGTAATATGTTAAATCTAATAAATCTAAAGTATTTATGAGCATAGTAACATTTGAGTTTAAAATACTACGCTAAATCAACCTTATTGAAAACTATCTAAATATTAAATGGAGTGTCCATGTGAAATGGTAGTCAAGGCTCGGATGTAATGTAGGGAAAGGGAGCAGAGTGTCAGGCTTGTCAGTTAGCTGAAAATCAGACCAACACTACGTGGTTCGGATTTTACGTAAATCTGTAGTTCCCTTAGTTTCCCTGGCTATTGGGCTATTAATAAATAGCTCTTTCCGAGGAACAGTCCATCTTAGCTAGTAACAATTACTACACTCATCACACTCATTCGCCCGTCATATTAACCCACATCTTGACGATCGGCGTCTCACTGATGAATAATGAACAATGAAATCACAACCATATACAAATTGTGGATCTATTTTGTCATACTATTGATTGTTCAATAAGCTACTTGGAACAAAATGAACATTGTGCATTACTGATAGTAAAAACGTCATCTAATAATCTATGTTTTCATTATCCATTTTTAGTTTGAAAAGTGTTATAGTAAAATCATTTTACATCAGATGATATTCAAGGATTAAGGTTATTTATTGACTGTTTATTTTGCCACAGTTAAAATAAACTATATACTATATGTTTATTAGTTAAAATAAATAACTGTTTGTTCTGAACAATACAAAACATTTATTTTGTCTGAACATCGGGTTGTTATAAAAAAATGAGATTATCAAAAGTATAGACATTTTATAAAACCAAACTATACAGCCCCTATAACACCAAACTTAAGATTTATTACTTTACTAGGATTTTTATTTAGACTAGAGACGACAACACAGGAAGTGCGTATTTTAAGGTGAATGTGAATGATTGCACGATTGTAGTTTAGAAGCGCAGTCTGGTTACTAACTAAGGTCGACTGTTTCTTAGAAAGAGCAACTTATATATAGCCAGTGAAAATAAGAGAGCTACAAGCTTTACGTGGAATCCGAACCACGTAATATTGTTATGATTTTTAGCTAATTAAAAGCCCTGTACTCAGTTCTCATCCCTAAACAACACCCTAACCCTGACTACCACCCAACACGGTCACCTCAGACTTCTCTAGTAGTGTCCACGTCGATGGCAACCATTGAGCGGACGCTGTATCAGTACTACGATCTCTAAAACAATCGGGTAGCTGAGTCATCACTAATTTTAATTTGTTTCGACAAACAAACCACTAGTTTTATCAACTTTGTAGACTATGATTTGGCATTGAAATGTGAGAGTAAGCGTTAAGATAATTAGTTAGTTTTCTATTAAAAACAGTGCCATAAAATTTACACTAGAGTATGATGCAGTTTTAACAAGTAATGCACTATATTAGCAATATTATGTCGATAGTAAATTACATTATTTCTACGTTGAACATATCCAAAATACACTATCAACAAAGTTAAAAGCACATAAGGAAATAACGTGTTATTACAAAAGAAATTGGGTTAAAACCTCGTAACGGAAGTAATGAAAATTAATGGTCCATGAAGGTTTCTATGGAAAAGTGGAATTATTAACTTCATTTACTCAACGTGCTTTGGTTAATCAGCTAGTTGGATAATTAAATCACGAACGGCATTTTGTGTTTAGAGAACACTGTCAACCAGGCCGAGCACTCCTGTTATTAAAATTACATTTACACACGGTATTACTATGTAATTGGAAAATCACGGTAATAGGCATCTCTTTTATCTTTATTTTTTTCCTTATTTACAGTTTGTTATTGTATATGAATGTGATATACATTGCAGGTTATTATTTTCAAATGAACATAATTTATAATAAACACAACACTGTATTTAGGAATACAACTTTCAAACTACGTAGCTTTAGCAATAATTCAAACGTAAATGAAAAAATAGCTATGAAAGTTAAATGATAGTGTTATTTTAAAAAAACATGATGCTTATTTGAATTTTGTATAAAGACCTGATCAATTTTTATGTTTCATATACACAGCCTCGTTCACCTTTATTTGTATAAAAATGATTATAATGTTTGCTATTTTTAAAATTTCAACTATGAATAACTAACGTGATCAATTATGAACACGTACATTATTAATCTGAGAAAACGTAATCTACATTATATTCAGGTAGGGCAAGTTATAACTTCCAAACATGATTTTTTCCGTTCAATCTAGTTTTACTTCTAAATTGAAATATTTATGTAATATCAATCGAAATGTAATATACCTGCAATAGTACTTCTTGCAATAATGCATATAAAAATACAAGTAAAATATAAATGACTGATTTTATAATTTAGCAAATTAAAGACAATATCGACTCAGTACGTTATTTTACGAAACTGTAACAATAACTATACTATAACCAACACGAAAGGCTTTTCAATGCTATTGCCTCCTAAATTCTCTCCCTCTCTATCAACCACGCGCTCTCTGTCCCTCACAATGGCTGTTTGTGGCAAAATCTTCCCCTCATTTAGAACTCATTTAGGCCGACCCTCTTGATCCCCCTGGTCCTTGACATCGGGTCAATGATGGGGGAGGAGGGTAAGAATGAGAAGGCATTATACAATAATTTTGGGGTGCCTCTAAACTTGTAAATTTAGTAATTTCCATTCCTTTACTAGAAAAATAATTTAGCTGTAATTTCTTAGGAAATTTAAATATTTTTCAACAGGTTCTTCATACATTTTTATCAGAAAATATGTCAAAATAAAGAGTTTAACAGATTTGATTCATATCATTACCTAATTGAAAAATTACATTGTGTAAATGTCACACATTTCTGGGTACCTATGTGAAAATACGAGATGTTATAATTTATTCATTTAGAACTATATAGTTGGCAACATCCTTCCACATTCAAAACATATCATTATGGCACTATTGGTGTAGTGACGTAATCCAGTTACTTGTGGGCTAAGTTTTGTGAAGATTTCAGGTAATAGGTTATATTCTAGGACCTATAATACTAACACGACAACCTCTAAAAGATTGCCATCAACGTAGAGCCTACTAAAGATGTCTAGAGGGTTGCCATTATAGGAGTGATTTTTAAGAGTAGAGAATGCTTATGGCTCGGAAAAATAAGCTTCTCCGTTACCGAAAATCAAATCAGAGACATTTTCCGATCATTCACTACCACTACTATTTCCGTTACTTCACTAACACTACTTTTTTAACGCAATTACGGTTAGGTTAGGTTAGGTCAAAACTGGTAAATCCAATGTTTGACTTACCGCCGATTGCGCTCTTCGTGTGTAAGTTCTTGGAAAGAAATAAGATAAGGCCAGCGATATCGGATTCCTAGCGGATAAGGAATACCACAGTGGACGTAAAAATAGTTGGGGAACAATTATAGAGCAAAAAAAATACTTATCAAGTGGTAGTAAATTAACGGAAAAGATCCCAAGTCAGAACTATGAAGTTTAGATTTCACGCTAAACGTTGGGTGCATTTGTTAACATATTATTTGATATATATGAACTATTGAAGTAATTAAATGTATTTCCTTGTATTTTTATTGATGACATTACATTTTCATAACTAGGTTAGTTACCTAACCACAATATACAGTTAGTTTGATCAGCCAAAACCAAATAATCATAATAAAAAATAATAAAAACCGTTTAAGAGTCTAGCAACTTAAATTTAAACTAACTTAACTTAAAAGAGTCCTTCCAAGTCATTTTAATGAATGGCACCTTCCAAGGAACGGTCAAACCTTAAATAGTAACAAAGACTACACTGATTCACATCACAATCATTCACACTCTTCATTAATTAGTATCTTGACAATTTACCTCTTATAAATAAACATTAGTTCATATGTATTTATAAATTAAGGTTTGTCGAAAAGTTGATGTAATATTTATCATTGATAAAGCATCATATCTGTTTGATCAACAAAGACCAAGTTGGAGGATATCTGTAGGTCAGTATTGCCCTTTGAGACTACCCTTATGTCAAAGGGAATAGTCTATGAGGCCTGCAGCTTTAAGGGACTGTACATTTTGGATGAGCTAAAGCTGCTAAGTATACCCATTGGGTAAATATTGCAATACTGCATGTTATATATTAACTAACTTTATGTTGATTTGGGTAAACAGCGAACATATCTTATATTAAAGATAGTGACATTTTCTATCACATTATATCTATTCAGTAATTGTAAATTAATTATGTGATACACATTTTATGTGCATTAATTTTTATATGATAAATGTAATTATTATCTCTGAAATGAAATGTTTAAAATCATATTCGTGTTTAAGGGTGTTCGTCCGACTGGCTCAGTTCGGCACCAGATGGAGTTTAGTTCAACGTTTCGCCGCCACTGTCGCCACGAGTAGCAAAGTACATGCCTTGCTGCATGTCCGGGGCACAAATAGGAATAACTCCTCTTATATAATTTAAAATGTATCAATAACGATTGTATGTATTATTAATCTACTTTTTTGCCCAATATAATGATACAAATGTCAACTCGAAATTCGTACAGATGAAACTTTTATAATAATAAATGATAATACGAAAAAAAATTGTTGTATTGTTAGTTTTAATTTATTCTAGGTTGGTTAAATTAAGACAGGACAAATTAGCCACTTTAGGTAACCGTATATCCATAAAAAATTTTTCTTCAACAAATTTTTTGCCCGTTTGTGTATGTGTTTCTTTACAAGTTTTAACCATATAAAACTAAAATAACTATCCATAATTAATTTAATTTCCTCACCGTCATTCAGGTATTTGTAGTGTTTTATTAGTTAAATTTTGAAATGTTGATATTTTATCATTACATGGTTGTAATGCAGTTTATAATCTGTAAATATACATTAATTATAATTATTTAATGATATTTAGTCTTATGAGATTGACATTGATTAAGTGATTAAAACCATAAAGACCATCAAGTGTCATTCATTATTACTATCTAGTAATATAACAATTAATATATTTGTTTTCTATAGTTTACTATAGAATTGCATTATAACTTATTCTATATCAGTGTTAGCAATCTCGACAAGCTACTTATTATACAAGCCTATTTGAAATATACTCAATGAGGTGGTTTATTTTTATTTGCCACCCTAGACTGAATGTTTTCAACATTTATCGTGTTTTGATAAAGCAATTGAAAGAAATCATATTATTCAAAAAGAAAAGAACATTATTGTAACAAAATCTATGTATAAAAGTATAGTACGATCATCAACAAAATACAGTTTAATCTCATCGTACAATATAGGGTGGCCAGTCGAGGGAAGGTTGGCAAGCGTGGTTTGTGGAGATGAAGAAGAAAGTTCAGCAACTTGGTCACCAAACAGGAAACTGTGGTACATTTTCTTATTCATTAAAAAAGGCGTGGTCTTGTTACAAAAAGTGTGGTCTATACATATTATTGAAATATAATCATACGAGATAACTGTTTTATCTGTAAACTAAAGATCATATACGTATAAATTCTTCAAAATATTTAAATCTACGCGTTCAATAACAACTGGTTCAAAAAATGTTTAGCTAAATCTCACGTCATAAAGCTTACAAACTAAGCTTAAAATTCCACATGACAAGTGGGAAGGATTCCAAGAAAGACTTATAGTCTACTCTTATCAGCTACCCTGGTAAGCTATCGGAGCGCACACAGGCCACAGTTCCAAATAGCTTTAGGATCTAGGTGGCCCCATTTCACAAAGATAATAGGGGTTTAACCAAATACCCAGCCCTTGGTTAGCATGCGTCACAGCTTGTGTTTGCTATGCAAATAACAGTAAAGCGCAAATAAGAATAGTAAATGTGTGCTACCGGATAAGGTACTCTTATAACGTCATGTAATATACTGTGAATAAAATAAGTACCTTCTAAAATTATCTATTTATAAATGCTAGCTGAATTTTACTGTGTAATAAGCAGCTGAAATTATCATATTGCACAAAAGAAATTTCAAAACGACCATATTGTGTAACATAATAAGAACTTTTCCATGATATATATTACAAAAGGTAATACAAATTATTCTGTATATTATGACAAGTACCTTATTACAACGTTTAATATACAATTAGCTTATTTATATAGTGTATAATAGCAATTATCCACCCACGTGTCTACTATGGAGTTTTTACACACCTTAAAATAATAAAAATCCAATGTTTCATAGTAGTTAAAGTAAAGCAAGATTATCATAAGAGATAATTTCATCAAGATATTCATCAGAAAATCTTAAACATTTTAAAAATTAAAAAAAGTTTAAAACCCCATTCTTAGAGGATAGAAGTTTATTCAGTCGTCTTTACATTTAATGTATATTTTAACTTGAAAACGAATATATAACGGGTTTTGCAAAATAATTATGATTCTCACCTACAAAATTCATACACTTTTACTTACTTATTTTTACTTTTTACTTTTTTAAATCCTAATACCTAGTATAACATAACTAAAAGTAATATATCCTTCACAAAAATTCCAGATTTGCGTAAAATGCGGGTGCCTGGCCTCCAGGACGGCCTGACGGCCGTCTCTATGGGGGATGTTATGCCCGTGTTTGTACATATCGTGTAAAACGCGTCTTAAGTTGTGAATTTATATATTCAACAGTAAAATAATTCTTCCTGCTTAAAAAAATCTCAACTGTTAAACCTTTATTCAAAAAAGGTGACATGCATGCTCCGGAAAGCTACCGTCCAATTACTCTATCTGAATAAGTTCCTCGCACACAGATCAATAGTCTATGAGGAATGGGCAGAGTAAGGTTAAGGACGAGATCGGCCTCTCCTTAAAAAAACTCTATTCTCTAGTCTTTTTCTAAAATATTTTAAAAACTGTTCTGTAATAGGCTTTTCTCGAATCAAGCCATCCTATTTTTTAATGAATAATACGTTTTTAGAAAAAATCTTCCCACATTGAGTGCTATGTATAGTTTTATGTCGGATGTTACATCAGCCTTAGATAACATACTGCGTACTATTGACATTTTCTTTGATCTCACTAAGGCACATAAAAACCTATAAAACGTAATTTCCACAGTATAAAAAGCTACTCTCGTAAATATATACTACTCCATTCTAGATCCATTTCAAACAAACTATTGAACTATTGTTAGATGATTGGAAACTACTGCATATTTGCTCACAGAAAGTATAAACAACAAGTATTTTTTTAAAGCATATACTATATTAAGTAGATCACCTATATTGTTTATTGTTATAAGTATATTATAACAACGTGAATTAATAAAGTAGATGAACTCCTTTGTGTGCTACTAAAAATTCCATAACACAACGTTTATTGTACTCACAGATAAGTAATATTGTGCATTTTATTAAGTATCTTATCACCACATTCTTATTGGAGTAGTTTACTTAAATTGTGTGTTTTTGTAAACAGCTTTGTACTATTTTATAGCGCAAAATGAACCTAAACCTCATAGATGGTGTTATAAAACAATTGCCACACAATTTGTGTACTGTAGGTATAGTAAGACTGGTTTGTTTCTTAAGATGTTGTAGTTTTGTGTATTTAAAACTACCACTACTAAATAATAAGTGATCGTGAAAGAAGGATAAAATCAAAACTACTCTCTTATGTTCAAGTTACTTCATAAAAAAACATATATTATATTCTGTTCTTAACGTTTGTAAATGCTAAATTTAAATTTGTTGTTCCTAAAATCAAATTTACAATAGTTAATTTATAGAAGTTGACAAGAAAATTGTTTGGATAAGAAGTTGCCCTGACTTTAGTTGTAATGAGAGATGAATTTAAAACTTAAAATAATTGTGGAATGTTTTTAATTCCATACATCAGTGGAGGCAAAACAAAACAATAAAAGACAAAATGGGAGTTGGTAAAACGCTCCTTTCACAGAACAAAGGTATCCCGATAACGTTTACTACAGTTTTATTGATTCGGAAAACAATTGGCTCCAAATTTCTGTTTTGATACCAGATTTTAAAAAGAACTACAATACAGAAAAAACAATATATTTTAATATTAGTTTATGATGTTTTCTCTCTTGCTGTTTCTTATCTCAATGGCTATTGTGAATGTGAATATAGTGTATGTTGATAATAAAAATAAAAAGGTGCAACAAGAATTTGCAAAGTGTGCTGACTGCGTATATGTCATTTTGAAACGGGTATCACAAGTTTAAAATTTCGAATCATCCTGAGATTTATACTGCTGAGTGTTGAAGTAAACTCAAGCATTTTCAAAAGTTAAATTCTCAGAATAGAAATCAACATAAATCGAATTGAAAAAAATACATATAAATAACATGATCCGTAAGAATCACTTTAACTCATGAAAACACTTAACTGTAAAAACATTTTTTACATATTATTTTAATTCTTTAAAAAATTATACATACAAACATTGTTTAAAATTCTTGTATATAAAATAAGATAGCTGGAACCTGCAATTAGGAATCTCTTATGCAGATTCAACACCAATTAAACTTCTAACGTGATTTACACCTCAAAATTGTACATAAATATACCTGTAAATTGTAATTTGTCTACGCATTATTATAGAATTTTTATAGAAATTCACTTACAAATACATATGAAATTCTATAAAAGTATGATTTACCTATTGACCATTGCTATAGCATAGTTTCTTTCCATAAACAAACATTTTTCATTATTATTTTTCCATTGTTGATTTGAAATGTGCTCTCTTAGTAACGAAAAACGGAAATGTATCTTATTTTAGATTTAATACATCCATTTAGATATGAAAGATTTTACGACTTTTTATTGTCGTTTGAATGAGGTTGGTTGGATGACATTTAGTAGTAATACCGTTGTGAGAGAGATCATTTTGAGAAATGTCAGTCGTTATGTACATGTATATTATGTGGGTAGAAGGAATGTTAATAGTTTTGAATGTAAGTTGGAATGTATTAATGTTACTAAGGGGTTGGGTTGGATATGTTATTATTTAATTTAGTGAATGTATCCATCTATCGTAATTAATTCGACTAATACATTTTCATTAAAATAAATTTTTGAACGTATCACTAATGAATTATGAATAATTAAGTTCAAATATTGTTTTAGTAGCATTTTTACAATTTAACCAATGTAAACATTTTAATTCAATAAGCAGATTGGTATTATCTACCTAGGACTATCACTAACCATATTAGTATATCCATTTGTTATTATGTATATTTCTGAAAGTGTTTATTGATAAATATACTTTAAGATAACGGTACACTAAAAAAATTTTACTCGCTCATAAAATAATGTGACCATACATTTTTGGAATCATCATTATAAAATACCTAGCTAAATATGTGTTATGGAAGTTTGATATATTACAGCTTAACCGGATATAAATCATAGACCTATAGAAATAAGTTGCGACAGGGTAAGTTGTACTAAACAGTAATCACGTTTGGTTTTTATAACTAATAAAGTTTTTGGTAACTACGGACTTTCTAGACACTTCTGAAAATACGATTTCTTGTTGAAAAAGCTCATATTTTTTTAGAAGGTTGATTTCAGCCACGGAAAACTCGTTTTTTCATTAAAATATCTAAAAACTAGTTTTTTATGTGATACTGTAGTGGAAAACCAACTTTTATGAAACTCTATATTTTTCCAAAAATTTGTTTTCCATTTTACATGAGTGTTAATGCTCCACACGTAAATATATATAATTGGTTTTTCGATAAAGTAGTTTTTCGGATCAAAATTAAGCTCATACTTAAGTTTATTATTTAACTTACCTAACCAAAAATAACGTAAACTATCATAATTGGTTATTTACTCAAAAAAATCGTAATTTGTGTTAGTTTCCGGTGCTTGGGCTGTGAGCCAGGAGGAAATTTTTGCGATTTTATTTAATCATATGCCCTATTATGGCTAGCGTAGGTGATTTTTGCCGTGAAATCCCGATAAATTACTTTCGCAGACCAGCATAGTTTTTGAATTCGTGTTAGTAGCAAAACTACACTGAATTAAAACAGAAAATGACCAAAAAATACGAAAAAGTTTTTATAAATCGAATTTAGAATTAAGATTTTTTTTTATAAACGTTATTTACCCGAAATAAAACATGTTTTCTGAGAAAATATAGTTCTGATATTTTTCACTGGTGATAGAAAAGTCAAGTTTGGCGTAGAAGAGGAATGTTAGTTTTAGACGATATTTCGAGGGGATTCATAAAGCTCCTTACAATATCTCAATCATTGCTAGCACCTAGGGAGGGCGAATTGAGTTGTTGATTGTATCACAAGTTTTGATTGGCTCAGTTGCTACTTGCATGGGAACGGACGAGTGTGTTTGATTGGTTGTTTGCATGTATGAAACAGAGTGGTACAAGTATAATTATGATATCCAGAGGGGAACACCAACTTCCTCTTCACTTAGATGCTTTTTGAAGTTAGATGTTGGCTGGCAAATATAGTTGTATAAGGCGTTGACAAGTGCAATTTAAAAGAAATATTAAAAATTCTCCCATTTCCAAAGCAAAACTAAAGAAAAGCCCTGCTTAGACAATCGGGGAACAGGTCGTATAGTTAAAAATACAGTTATACAAAAATATAAAAGTAGGGAAAACTGACACAGTAATTAGATTAAAGAATATATTCCTAATTACATTAAAAATATATAATTTTAATAATACATGGAGGAGTTCACTTTGACATCAAGTACCGAAATATCCTAGCGTACGTGAATACGATAGTAAATGCTATGCACGTTTTTGGGTTGTAAAGCATTTAAGGAGGGTTGGTGTGAGGACCAAGTTCAGGTTCATAATTGACTAAAGATTTCTCATGTTTAATGACATGAGTAGACTTTTAAGAGTATTATAATTTTAACTTACAGTACAAATTATTGTGAATTTAAAATGAATGTTGTTGAACAAATGTAGTTTTTGTAGCAGAAAAGTTCTAACTGTTCCCATTAGTTAATAGCCCGATGACATATTAATAGCCGGTGGCCTTCAACTGATTCCTTGAAAACTTTTTATTTAATTTTAGTTCAGGATCAAAATGAGGACGATTAGCTTCTGAAGCTCCTTGACTTAAATAACTGCGCTGTCACCCTAGTGAACAGTTGGTCCAGCTAAAGGTAGCGCGTGACCTCATAAAACCGTGGCGTGTTGTTTCTAAAAACGTTATAATTCATTTATACTGATCAGGTGATTGAAAAGAGTACAAATATTAGTTACCGGACTAATAAATATACCGGTAAATTGTAATTTGTCAATGAATTATATCTACCTGAAAAAATGCATGCATTAATTAAACTAAACTGATAATTTCTGTTTCTGTTCAGACAAGTAATTTTCATTAATTAGGTCTGGAACACAGTTAAAACAGGATTATCATAAGTATTGATTATTCACTAACAGTAACGGATGTTTTCCGTTAGTTTACTACCACTAGTTTTTTTGTTTCTGTTCACTACCTCTTGATAAATATTCTATTACTCTAAAAACTGTTCCCCAATCATTTTTACGTCCACTATGGTATGCCTTATCCGCTAGGAATACGATATCACTGGCCTTATCTTATCGCTTTCCAAGAACTTACACACGGAGAGCGCATTCGGTCGTAAGGCAATCATTGGATTTACCAGTTTGTGATCAACTTTAATAGCCACCTAACCTAACTGTAATTGCAATAAAAAGTAGTGGTAGTGAATCAAGGAAAAATTTAGTGGTAGTGAGTTAACAGAAAATGTCCACAGTAACATTTAATAGTTTTAATTTAAAAAATATCTAATTTATTTACATACACAGAAAATGCAATATTTTGTAACTTTTGAATGATCACACCATGTTCATGATGTTTATGAAGTAATATTAAAACTTTTATACATACATACATATATATATATATATATATATATATATATATATATATATATATATATATATATATATATATGCTACGTAGAATATTTATTAGTTTTTGGACACAACAGTTTTAGTAGTACGTGAGAACGGTTCGTACAGTCAAGTACATGGGTATGATTATGCTGGGTTATCAGTGAATTATTGCACCTATTATTTTTAATTTGCGTTTATGTCTATGAGAGGCCCCAGTTGTTTAAACCTAACCTTTTGCGTCATAATATTATAAATTAACAAAATATTTTCATTTGATTTAAAAATATCTAGATTTCCATATTTAAATCTGTCAATGAACAATGCACATTCTAGGTCCTCCGGCAATGGCAGCTGTATCTATATGGTCATACACTTTTACATAAATAACAAACTTGTTTAATTTTTATCGCAGATATTTAATATTCAATTTACAGATTCAATTAAATTATGAAGCAAATATGACAGTATAAAACTCTAAATTTTAAGAACAATCACATTCATTCCACAACAGTAACCTTACAAATACATTTTAGTTCTTTAAATACATTAATTAATTCAAATACGAACGTCGAAAAAATTGTTCGTTTAAGTTTAAGTAGTGTCTGGTCTCCTTAGTTTTACATGATACCCATTCTGGATTTAAGGAGCAACTTTTATTTATTCACGAAGAAAAAGTGCAATTTTGTAGAGAGCTCTGCAGAACCTTATTTGGAAGTCAAATTATTTCCTAAACAGTTTCAAGGCGAAAAAGAAAATGGAGATAGTATTTTTCATCTATTACCATATTTAATTGTTATAGTTAAATGTTGTATACACAATATTACTAAATAATATTATTATTAGTTATGATACTTCAAAAAGTAAAAAACTTAATATTTACAATTTCATTTGTTCTAACGTAAATTAATGCCAACCTAATATTCTGTACTACTCGTAGAACTATTACTACGTCATATAAGTTGTGTATACCTAAATTTTACTACGCTATAAATTTATTAGGAGTAAGGGTTCAAATATTATTTGATTAGTGACAATTTCTTTTTATTTTTTATTCCCATTCCCTTAAATAACGTACCATAATGTATCATTGAATTCCTTACCACACGTTTATTACATGATACGAAAAACAAATTATAAAACAAAAACACAAAACTTAAAATGCTACCTTAGGACTATAGTAAACGGAAATCGTCATTTTCAATGAATTCTGTAGTCAACAATAATAGTAATAAAAAAAAACGTGTACATAGAGTACATGATTTACACTTCATATCACCGTGAATGAGTTAAGTGGTTAAGCCCTCACAAACATTGAGTGGAAATTCCACGCTTAGAATTTCCATCTGAGTAGTCCAGTAGTATTGACTTCTGGCCCACTCCTACACGTACACTGTTATTGACCCTATCACCAACCCATTCACTTACAGAGACAATCCATCCACGTACTGTCCTATTTGAGAAACTACTATATTACAGAATTATTAAAGATAGTTATGAAATACAGTAGTATTATGTAAAACTATGTAGACGATTTTATGTTTTTCTAGGGAGTTTGTGTTCTATTTTGTCCTATACTTTGTCTCACATTGTTAACAAAAAGGAAAACATTCAGCTTACCCTTTCAACAACAATTATTCTTTGTAATTGTCACTACTTTACCATAGTATATGGTTTTTTATATTATTCTGGTATCCACAATTAGATTTAATAGGAGCTAAATGGATCTAGATAGTACACAGAGGAACGCAAAAGAGCAGTAAGATTCACACTCTCTCCTGGGGTTCAGACAAGATATATCAGCGAGTTGATGGCCTGAGATATGCTTTTAAGCCAGGATGTATTATGTATTGTGCGGGGTCTCGTTCACTGACAACCAATAACACGCTTTCCTCCGCATTCCTTACGTGGATATTCGTCTGAGATCCAACAATAAGAAAATCGTTGTACTAAATAGAACGACTTAACGTTTTCAGTCAGTTTCTCAAACGTATGAAGTATCAGGAACGTTTTGATCGTAATATTTCATATAAGTCGTTTTTCAATAAAGTTGATCTTAAAATATCCTCAGGAAAGTAACAGTTGAACCATATACAGAGAAACTAAGTAAGAAATTCAGAATCACAGTGGAAAATTACGAAATCACTATCTACAGAGCCAATCATAGTCGTTGTTTACATGTGCTTTCAATTACTTGACTGTGACAATTACTTGATATGGTTGTTGAGCTGACCTTCAGGATTTTACTGTGTCATTTAAATATGTACACCATATACACGATCTATAGATTTTGAAGTCTTTACAAACGTACATTTTCAGTGTAGATTGGTCACATTAAAACACTAGTTTAAAAAATGTGTAAAATGTTACAAAAAATATAAAACATAATTTAAAATTTAATTGTGTTAGTTGAACATCTACTTTAAAAGTGGAGTTCCGTAAAGAATCAATAAGTCAGTGATTGATGCATATAGGGTACGTGTCCAGTTTACCAAACAAAGTGTTTTTAAACTCTAATATATCCATGTCAAATGTAAATCTTTAGCCCCCCGCACACCTGTATTAGAAAACAATATTACGTTGGGATTGGTATGAGAGATACAGATAATCTAGTGAAAGAATATCTGGAAGGCGCGCATTTCCAAAGACTACGTGTTCCAAAGTAGGATAAGTGTTAAATAGATTCAACTTTGAAATTGTTTTGTGTGGAGACAAATAGAGATAATAAAACAATGTAAAGTATAACATTTTGGTCCCACATTTAGATTCCTTAAATGTGTGACATACATATGCGTGACCATAACAGTCCCATATGTATGTGACTGGTGGCAGGTGTAGCTAAAAATAGCCATTCATGCGTGTTGGGTGTGTGAAAGAGTCGTTTGTATACAGCTGGGTTGTGAAAGTAGATGTCGGTAGCGTGCGTATTTCAATTGACCTTGACCTTCTTTTAAAGTCAAGTGACTGCTCTAAGAGGGCGTTCTTAATGTTACTTTCCACAACGATGAATCGAACTGATAAGAAGATCGATAAATTGTATCGAGTAAGTATGACACCAAACGGTTGCCTAGCAACTGGTAAACAAGTCGTGGTGGTGTTTATTCAGCTGATGATCGACCTCAGTCAGACCTTGTCTACTTTTACATCCCCCCACCAGCTGTAACTTCTTTTTGCTACTGACTTTGACCATTATGCAAGTTTTAATTTACTCGCTGTCCAAGGTTCCTTTATAACCTTGCTCATTGTCTACAAAATGATATATTTAACCTCTTTAACTAAACTTTTACAATCGATATGGAAAAAATCGATTTAAATTAAAAGTAGTGATAGGTTATTTTCAAAAATAAAGGGAAACTGATTATAAAAACCGTCCTGCTACTACTAATTCTTCTAAAATAAAGAAAGTGCGCATGTGTAGTGATAAATGTAAAACTCAAAACGGCTGATGTGTTTGGGTATTGCCACACCAAAAACACAACGAGACAGCTGGACAGCTGGACTGGATGTAAAATCATATTATATTTGATGATATTTCGAACTTCATGTATAAATAATAACACATTTGTTCTAAATATCACTTTATAACTTCAGTACTTCTACGTGTCTAAATTGTACGACTATTATGTGAGTGCTTTTGTTATGTAAAGGTTATATCTTCTTCCAAAACCTACAAACCTCTTTAAAGCAATGTGACTTTTGTTTATCAACTTGACTAATAACATAAAAAAAACCTTTATTTACTGCACTGTTGTTAGAAGAAGATAAAATATATTACCAATTACTTGGATCTCTTATCATTATTTGTCTAAAAGTTTTGTTATATATTTATTGTTTGTTTTTCTGTTATTATGATTGTTTTGTATAATAAAAATCAATCCAATACCACTTTGCCAATTTGACAAATTTATGCAACACGTGATAAATTTAAACACCGCAGTTATCTCCAGTTTAAAAGATAAATCAACTTAAAAGAAGAAACAATAAATACACTCACTGCCTCTTGCTAGCCTAGTGGTTAGCACGTCTGCTTCATATGCAGATAGTCAAGGGTTCAAATCCCGGGAGGTCCACTTAATATTTTCCACAAGGGTTTGGACCGGTGTCCCTCAATAACGTGTGAATATCATGTTCAAAATGCTACTGGCGTACAAATAAAAAACGTTATTCTAACAATTATTTTCATTTATTAAAGGATGGATGTACATATAATCTATAATATACTTTGACTAATATTTTGAACAATATAACTAAAATATGCTTTTCATGATTACAAATTCATTATGACAATAATTAAGATTTAAAACTATAGTAAGTGCATGATTTTTTGCATATAAAATGTCATATTATGAGACAAAAGCACGAAAGTAATTATTATTTACATTCAATAATGTGCATGTAAATTCTCAAAGCACCGTTCATATTTAGACATAAAAGCATAAATAATGACCTTAACACGAAAAATAACAGATGTAAAACACGTTTTAGCTTAGTAATAAAGACGATATTTTAACGGAAAAAAGCCGCTGAAACACAATATTTCTGTTTGATCGCAGAGTATCTCGCAGTTCCAACAAACTCAGCCCCTCCCTTCTCAATGTCAAAGTGTCTCACAGTCCAGTGGCGCTTTATTGGGGTGGAGAGGAAAATGGGTGGCTAGAGAGAGTAAAATTAAGGAAAGTTTCCAGTCGGTAGCTCAAAAGGTGGCTCGAGTGGCCTGAATGAAAAGCGTTGAGGGGCCAAACGCCCTATACCGTAAGAAAGGGGTACTTACTGTTACGTGGATACAAATACAGTTGAGGTGGGTTTTTGTTTATCTTAATTTAGGTAAAACAATATTTTAATAATTTATATGTAAAGCTCTATTTTAGTTTCTACTTTTCTCATTTAAATGCCCATCACAGTTTCGAAAATCTTTCTTAATATTTTTTTTAAAAAAAGAATAAACAAATTATATTTTCATTTGAAGAATAAAGATATTTTATTTATCCTAATTTATTTTATGAATTAGGAAAATAGATGTTTATTAAATCTATTTTCCTAATTCATAGTGGTAACAAATATTTCATTTACTAAATTTCCTCTACTATCGCTTGAAAAATGTAGAACAAATTTTGTACGTATTTTTTTTCTTATTAATATGGAATCTGAATTTCAGTCAGCTCACTACCTTTAGTTTTAGTTTATTTAAGTAATAGCAACCCCAAAACAGTTTTTACTCTGGGATGCTTATTTATTTTACCAAAAGTTGTAATTTCCATGTAGATATCTGTTTCTTTTTTGTTTGTTGATAGATAAGAAATTTTATAAACAATCAAATTATTCTTTTCAGTTGTATTTGAACAATTTGTATATGTACAAAGAAATAATAAAATAAATTATTTTTGATTTGATATACAAACTATAACATCTTAAAATCATAACAACTGTGTACTTATTTATGAAATAATATACCAATGCCCCACAGACATTGTTTTTCAAATTCATTATTACAGTATATAATAATTCCACATAGAAAAAAGGCATATAGCTCACTTGCTAGGGCCACAGCAAACGTCTCAATAGCAGTTATAAAAATACTACAACTAAATAATTTACATTGTTATAAATCTGTTTCTAATAAGATTCTGAAATATTTGAGGGGAATAGGGGAGGTACTGATAAAGTGGTTGCCCTTCCATCTGTAAGGAAAACTGAAGAAATAACTACTCAACTCACTACCTGGATGCATGTTCAGCGTACTATTAAATGTGATCTCTGTTTATTATTTCTTTGTGATAGTACATAAATCGCTCTTAATTAGCATATAGCATATATTTTAATGTTTTATTTTCATTTGACCTAATGATAAAATACAGTATATTATTTTAGTAAAAAAAAAAAAAAATTAGCTTCACGAATTAGCTTATAAGTACAGCTTACTTATAAACAATTAGATTAAGCTAATAATTACCAATTAATTGTAAAACTGCACTAAAATAATAACTTTAATTTTAAAAATATATGATACGGAATGTATCCTTACATAATAAACATATGCGGTATATATTTATAATATTATGTAATTAGTTTTTTATATTAGTAGGAAACGAATTAGTTAGGTCAAGCTAAGCTCTCAATCACTGGCTCAAAACGAAAATAATGTATTTTTAAATACTCTAAACATTATAGTAGTGTAAATAACAGGTTTTACAGATACGTTATAAACCCTTCATAAGAAGGATTAGGTATAGGAGTATAACTATTATTTTTGTATTAATTATTTCAGAACAGATTACAGAATTTTCAGAAGTTATTTGTAATTTCGTTAATATTTATAAAATAATAGTTCCTATAGATCGTTTTAAATGTTCTTTTATTTATTACTATTTCATAGTTTTATCATGTCTTTGCTATTTTACCGATCCTTAATCCTTGGGGTAGATTAAAAACTAAATTTTGCTGTACATGAATAATTTTGTACTGAAATATGAAAACTAAATCAAAATGAATACGTCTTTATTAAAGGGTTGAAGTTACGACTGTAAAGTCCTCTCTAATAATTAACCCCAAAGAGTTAGAGAGGGTTAATCTAAATACTGAATAGATTAAAACGAATTAACATTGTCATTTGAAAAATGTCACTCTTCAGCCGATATTGTATAACTTTAATTCAATATTATAATTATATAAAATGCACTAACTTATAGGAATAACTAAATAAAAAATACCTTAGTTTAAAAAATATAAATTACCATGGGAATAAAATTGATAATAATAATATCTTTTTGCTAAATAAAATCCATTATAAACAAATTGGGCCACCAAATGATTAGCACTGCTATAACGCAAACTGTTACTGGTTCGAATCCAGAAGTACACGAAATTTGACTTGATTTTTTTAGCAGTTGTTTCATAAAAATGTTGAATACATAATAAAAACCCGTATTTTCGGTGTATGGATATATCAATAATTAAATAAAAAAATTAAATATTAAAATTATTTTTTTACATTTACGACAGTTATGGTAATGTTTGATGATACTTTTAGATTCCATTACATGTACAGAAAACTATTTGCATCGTACAACGCAGTCTTTGTTTGAGTTATCATAACACCGTCAATGTAAAACGTATTTATTAAATTACTGAAAGAGTTGCGACCAAGTAATATAAGATTTCCTTGACAGCCTTCAAAATATTTATACTACTCTGTGAGAAGTTACAGAGGCGTTGATATTCTGGCGTAACCTAACCTAACCTAAACCGACATAACTTGACCAAACCTAATCTTAAGTTTTTCATAAACTAATGCCAATACATTTATGAAAATGAATATATTTTTTACTTACCTCTATTGATTTGCAAGTTTTCATTATATCTTACCTTTTTTATTACCGTGGTATACTACAACCATAAGTGTGATTTGGGCTTTATATTAGAATGTTCTATTATTAATATGCTTTATATTAAACACAAAGTTTATATTTAATCTTCGAAGCAATCAACTAAATAACTGTATCAAACAAATACTATTGTTATACCTGAAAACATACTTAAAAACTTAAAGATGATATAACATTACTGTTTTAAGAACAATTTAAAAGAACAAACAATTGTTAAAGCTATGTTTCAAAATATAAATTTTGAAGCAAATCATTATTTAAGTAATTACTTATTTCATAAACAAACCGTGGCACTTTCTCATATTACTAAAATACTATACTAACAACAATACCATGCAACAGTGAAAACACAATAATGAAGCGTTAAATTCTACACATAACTAATATAAAATTGACAAAGAAAATTATTTAAATAAAAACAATAGAAACCCCTATTTATTGAAAAAAACAATACCCTCTCCTTAAACGATTCAAAAAAAAGAGCGGTCAACACAAGGTAATTAAGTGAAACTTAACAAAGAAAACACAAAAATAGGAGCACGTCAACAATGGGTGAAAAGCCAGCAATGGAAATGAATGTGAAAATACCAAGTGGATGGCTGAACACTGGGGGAAGCTTGTTGTTGAGGGGGGTGGGGGTTGTAGCAAGTGTGACAATCTGCTATCCAAGTGAGTAGGTGCCAATATTTTCATGTTGCAAAGTTGGTAGTGATCCAACAGAGCGGACAGCTTCAGCTGGCAGCCTGCCAGAATGTATTAGTGACTGCAGCATCAATTGAATCAACAGTGTAGGTATCAATCACACTGGACTTCTTCTCAGTTGTGTGCTCTTAGTATCAGTTTCCTGTCTGATCCACCAATAAGCGGAGAGGGGATTTCCGATACTTTGGAGGGTCTCTGAAAGTGATTGATACCTTTGTGATGTATATTGGCTGCAGTTTAGATGCTTATACAACGACCTAGATGTTTTTAGCATGTAAGAATAGTCATAAATAAATTGTTTCAAAATTATTTTTCCAAATTAATACATAAAATAAACATATTTCGAAAAAGGTTGTCTTTTATAAGATTAAATTAAAAATAAAAAATGTTCTTATTTTTCTCTATTAAATACGTATAACCAATTACTTTTTTGCACAGTTAGGCATTGAATAAACGTCTCTTAATACAGTAAAAATTAAATTACTTTAAAATTGTATTCTTAAACAAAAATTAGTTTGGCTAAAAATACTCTTTTTTTCTGATTTTATACAAAAAAGCAAGTTTAAGAGAGCAAAAAAATACCTTAAAAATTATATTTTAGAAACTTCTCACGACTATAGTTTATACTAATTGGAATCAACGTTACAATTACAATGATCAAATAAAATGAAATCTCCTCTAATGCAATGAGTGATAATTAAATTTTTAGCTATTAAAACATTTGGTTGGCTAGAACACCTTCCAGTTTTATCAAAGGAAAATTATTTTATTTGACACTTTGACTGTTTAAAAATGTTAAACAAAACACTTCTTATATGTGTTATTTACACATCCCAAAATATTAATACTACAAGTATGATTCTGTAAGTGAAAATTCGTATGCTTCGAAAAGTTTATATTCCAAGGAATTAGCAAAAATTACAGTTTTTGTTATTATAACATTTCTCAACATTTTGCACACTCAACTACATGGCTGAACGTTTTTAAAAGCATTTTTGTTCCCTCAAAGTGTTTCACTCCTATTGTAGCCAAAGAATTCCAACACTCCTCATACACAGTATATCATCTTTAACCAATCTTAATACGTATTATATGTGAACTGCCAGAATGTGTTAATCTTCATAAAATATGTAACCTCTTATATCCATTATATTTACTTTTATGGTCTTTAGATAGTTACTATTATATATTTTTGACATGTAACTTTATACGATATAGAATTACCATTGTAGCCACTTAACGATTGTGAAATGTTAACTAGACTACTATTGAGAAACACAAAATGTAACTAAACTTACTAGCCCTCAGTGGTTCAAAAATTTCAATTATAACTGAAATAATGTGTTCAGAACGTGTACTATTATACATTATATGTATTATCACATCCAATGATGTTAAATTGTGCATATTTGTAAAAAATTAATACCGAAATTACTTTCAAAAAGAAATTATACTGGCTGATCAGCCACTGTGATGTCTTTTAGAAGAAATTGGATCGTTTTTTAAGCCATTAAATTCACACTTATTAACGGAAACATAACCTATATATTGAATTGTGATTTTTTTAATTTTTTTTTTTATTTTCAAATAGTTATATAATATAGGATATTGGTAAATGCCTCAGTGCTTTCATAGATAACGAACAGTTAGTCATTAATTTACAAAATGTTTCGTTTAATATAAAATAAGTTTTTAAGAAATGAGTGAATGCAGCATAAAGCTGTTAAATATTACAATCAATCTCTATTTATGGCCTGAATGTTGGTGCGAAACAATCTGGCGTATTCTCCTCCAAGTCGTTAATTGGGTTTGTGACGCAGCCCTAAAGTAGGACAGTTGTTAAATATAACAATCAATCTCTATTTATAGCCTGAATGATGGTGCGAAACAATCTGGCGTATTCTCCTCCAAGTCATTAATTGGGTTTGCGAAGCAGCCCTAAAGTAGGACAGTTGTTAAATATTACAATCAATCTCTATTTATGGCCTGAATGTTGGTGCGAAACAATCTGGCGTATTCTCCTGCAAGTCGTTCATTGGGTTTACGACGCAGCCCTAAAGTAGGACAGTTGTTACGGGTGGATTTCACCCCTGCAATGGACTTCTCCTCACTAATGCTGCCATTAGCCTTGCGACCCCTAACGGCGATTTCCTGAACACATTATGCCATTACACCCCGTGGAGTTGGGAGAGGAATGGGGTCACTCTCTCAGTATATTGTGGAGGGTGGGTTAATGGCATTGACCAGGGTGGTGCTAAAATGTAAGGTCCTACTGTCATGATAATGGAGTGACATTTTTGAAATAAAACTAAAACGTTACATTAAAAAAAGTTTTAACTTTTTTGAAAGATATATATACTTATTTAAATAATAAATTAGAAAATTATAATATTAGAAATAAATATGAATTATAGCTTCTTAAATGTGAAATATGCAATTTTCTATCACATCACATAATTAAATTCCACTCAAAAAGTATACCACTATCGGCGAAGAAATTATGTGCACCCGAGTTTGAAGGCTGTTTTCTAAAGAAATAATAAACCTACGAAAAATCTAATTACACCATTGTTTTCCACGTTTAATTATGCATGTGCATTTTGAAATTATTGTAAGTATTCATAATTTTTATCTTATTTAGAACAATAAATGTACCGGAATTTTAACTTGTTTTTACTGTACATCAGATTTACACCGTAATTACTCTAGTTAATGTATCGTATTTATATTTTAATACCTGTTTGGTAAGAAGGCTTTCTTTAAGTTTATACATTTTATAATTATAACTTTTCAATGAAAAAAAATTCTTATCAATTCGCTGAAACGTTGTTTTATTGGCTTTTTGAGGTCGTAAAATGAATTACTTGGTCTTGTTGTAGTTCTTATGACATGTTTAGTTACAATACTATATTTTCATATGTGTAAGTAAATGCAGTGGTTTTATATCGAATTGAATCAATTTAATTTATCAATTTTAAGTTGTTTTAAACTTATTTAAATAGATTTAAAATCACCGCATTTATTTACATACATAAAAATAACTATCGTAACTATACATGTCATAAGGATTACAACAAGACCAAGTCATTAATTTTACACCCTATAGAAGCTAAGAAAATAATGTTTCAGGAATTGATTTGAACTTTTTTTATCGATAATGTAAGACTCTAAAATTTACAAAACTTATTGAAAACATTCTTATCAACCAGGTAATAAAATATAAATGCGATACATTAACGGGGTCTGAAGTAATAAGAGTGTAAACTAGATGTACAATGAAAACTAGTTAAAATTACCTTCCAACTAGGATAAAAATGAATCAAACTTATAAAGTAAGAAAATGAAATTAATTAAATTGTTATGATAATTATGATATATTTTATAACATATTTAAACGAGGGAAACAATTGTGTAATTAGATTTATATTAAGCCTCTTAGTTCCTTATAAAACAACCCTCAAACTCAGGTGACATAATTTTTGCGCCGACAGTAGACATAATTTGAAAAATTGCTTGTTATTATTTATAAACGTAATTCAACATAAATTCTAGCCAATATGTAAAAAACTTCCCTATTCGTTATTATTTCAGTTATTATCATTATTACAATGAAAACACAATGGCTTGTGCTGGCAATGAAAGGGAAAGTATAAAATAATATTTATGGTTAAATAAATCATACTTATAAAACTAAAGAATAAATAAAAATATATAGCAAATAAAAAGAAACCGCTTATTTCAAAGAAATTATATTTATCACGCAAGAAAATGAAACCCCAAACTAAACGCACAAAATAAAATATAGAAAAGATCAAATTGACAGAAACATACACTTTTAATGTTACGCATGCAAATTAATTAGGATAAAAACACTTACCTTGTAGACGAAACCATATATCCAGACCGGAAACACTAGCACAACACTTATCACAAAACGACACCATATCCTGTAATGAGCACTGGTAAGAAATGTGAACAAGGAGGTAAGAGGTATCACTTTCCCACTAAGGCCTGTCTATTAGAGTGCTTGCCTCGTATCTGTGGTTGAGGATTTATTTAAAATTATTTTATGTTTTGAATAGTTTAATGACAGAAAGACAAGTCTATTTGGTAACTGAAATATATGGGAATAATAGGTTCATTTCAGTTTACAAAGAAAAAAAGGAAAATTGACTATAAATTTTAAAAATGTGTTTTTAAATAAAGAAACTTTATTTGATACTATGGTTAGTAAGTTGAAATTTATCACTGTTTATTTATAATAACTAACATAGTTTTTCTTCATAATTGAATATCTTATATACTAAAGCATTTATATCAATGTGTAAATCAAACTAGTGTTTAGTATATCCGTATAATTATTTACGTTGAGCATTACAAAAACTATAAATTTGATATTTTGAAATTCATTATAAATTATGTAGACAGTATGTATCCGATTTATAAGTATATATTATGCCTAAGGTTATAAAAAATATTGTATAAATAATAGTTTTTAGTCCAACTATATGGCTGTATATTTTAAGTATTTTTCAAACTGAGATTACTAATTATAAATATCATGATATATAATTCCCAATGTTATATCCCATTTTGGGTTTTATCAAAATGTTTGAAAAAATACAATTTTTTACTAATCTTATTAACCAGTAAACTTTTATGGTAACACTTAATTTAATCATAGAAATTCAATGAAAAATCACCCTTTATTAGAACCTTTAAAAGAGTTATGTGTTATATTACGTAATGACGTACGTTAACCTATACCAACCCAATTTTATTTTCAACACTATTATACATAAATAAATCAATTAGTCAAACATCACAATTCGCATAGAATCACTAAATTAATATAAATAATTCGATGAATTAAAAGGAACGTTGACAAATTTTGTCAATTTCCTTATGAAATCCTTATTACAATTCTATAAGAAGTTTTGACGAATTTTTTTAAATGTCTTAACCTTTTTCATAACCTAAAAATTTCGTCTCTACTAAATAAAAAAAAATCACTCAATAAATATTTAGTATAACTAAACAATAGGAAGGTAAAACTAAATACAAATGTAGATGCTTAGTTGTTTTATAAGAGTTTAATGTTCATCAAAACAATTAACCAAATATAAAACATTTTAGACACTTTTCGTTTATAAACTAAAATGTCAAATAAAGATTCAGCTTTTAGAGCCGATTTCTATAAAGAGGGACTAAACCGAACTTTTGTTTGTCTAAATGACATCCCCTTCCATCTCCGTTTCAACCCACTTCTCTCAGATAGCAAGCAGCCTTGAGCCCGTGATGTTTTATTTTATAGCACAATAAAATCTGTTTTTTAGAGCCTAGCAACCAAAATTGCGTATTTTGTTGTGCCGACGAATTGTGCTATTTATAAATTTTTATTTATCTCAAATCAAAATATTAAAAATATGTTTGTTCTTTACTGGGTGACGTGTATATATAACAAAACTCTCGTACATCTAATTAAATAATTTGGAACACAATAATATATAATAATTACACAATAATTACACATGACAAAGCATACGATTTTTGGAACTAAACATTCAAAATGTTATTAAAAATATTGAAAAAAATAAGACATTGGAAGAAACCAAACATTTCATTACTTTTGTCAATATACCCTCACATATTTTACAACATTATATTGGTGTTGAATATTTATCTTTATATATGATATCCTTTTTACAAATTAATATTACTTAAATGTATGTTAGCAAAAGTATAATTTATATTTACGATTTGTAAACTCAGTTGAATCACATGCAAATGGATAAAAACATTATGTTTGAAATTTGTGCTGCAATCTTTGTATGAAGTTCTTGTATATGTTTATGTTGATATGGTGAAACACCATGTGGATAAAAATGTTTTTAGTAATTTATAGTCGTATGTGCATTTCCAGTAAAGATCTAATATTACTTTTTAGCACGTTCTGAACTACAAATGAAATACCACGGTTCATAGGTTGACATGTTATTTGTTATAATGGGGTCTGACATGAATATCCCTTAAAACCAGTTTGAACCGGTGTGTTCGTCGTCATGCATAGTTTACATCACGAAGCAAGTTATTTGTTATATCGAGGTCTGACATGAAAATCCCTTAAAACCAGTTTAAACCGATGTTTTCGTTGTCATGCATAATTTACATTACGAAGCAGGTTATTTGTTATATTGTGGTCTGACAAGAATATCCCTTAAAACCAGTTTGAACCGGTGTTTTCGTTGTCATGCATAGTTTACATCACGAAGCAAGTTATTTGTTATATTGTGGACTGACATGAATATCCCTTAAAACCAGTTTCAACCGATGTTTTCGTTGTCATGCATAGTTTACATCACGAAGCAAGTTATTTGTTATATTGTGGACTGACATGAATATCTCTTAAAACCAGTTTGAACCGGTATGTTCGTCGTCATGCATAGTTTACATCACGAAGCAGATTATTTGTTATACCAGTGTGTTCGTTGTCATGCATAATTTACATTACGAAGCAGGTTATTTGTTATATTGTGGTCTGACAAGAATATCCCTTAAAACCAGTTTGAACCAGTGTGTTCGTCGTCATGCATAGTTTACATTACGAAGCAGGTTATTTGTTATATTGTGGTCTGACAAGAATATCCCTTAAAACCAGTTTGAACCAGTGTGTTCGTCGTCATGCATAGTTTACATTACGAAGCAGGTTATTTGTTATATTGTGGTCTGACAAGAATATCCCTTAAAATCAGTTTGAACCAGTGTGTTCGTCGTCATGCATAATTTACATTACGAAGCAGGTTATTTGTTATATTGTGGTCTGACAAGAATATCCCTTAAAACCAGTTTGAACCAGTGTGTTCGTCGTCATGCATAGTTTACATTACGAAGCAGGTTATTTGTTATATTGTGGTCTGACAAGAATATCCCTTAAAACCAGTTTGAACCGGTGTGTTCGTCGTCATGCATAATTTACATCACGAAGCAAGTTATTTGTTATATTGTGGACTGACATGAATATCCCTTAAAACCAGTTTCAACCGATGTTTTCGTTGTCATGCATAGTTTACATCACGAAGCAAGTTATTTGTTATATTGTGGACTGACATGAATATCCCTTAAAACCAGTTTCAACCGATGTTTTCGTTGTCATGCATAGTTTACATCACGAAGCAAGTTATTTGTTATATTGTGGACTGACATGAATATCCCTTAAAACCAGTTTCAACCGATGTTTTCGTTGTCATGCATAGTTTACATCACGAAGCAAGTTATTTGTTATATTGTGGACTGACATGAATATCTCTTAAAACCAGTTTGAACCGGTATGTTCGTCGTCATGCATAGTTTACATCACGAAGCAGGTTATTTGTTATTTATAACTAAATATTACTTATTGGACTTTTCCAACGTGTTAATGTTTAACAACACAACGTTTCGGGAGTTACAAGGATCTATATCCGTTATCAAGTGACCAAAAATTGTCTGCGTAGCAAGACATGCATCGCCAATATGTTACAACCCTAATAAGGTAGTAAGGGTTAAACAAAAATCAATACACTAATTTAATCATTCATAATCCTGCTTTTCAGTCCAGCAGCATGGCCCTAAGCCAATGTTGTTGAAACTTATTTATATAAAAGTTATATTAACAAATGGGTTTAATTATTATGTCTTCATCATTATTTACTTATGAAAAAATATAAAATATCAAGCACTGAATAATAGGGGAAAGAAGACACTTTGATCTTTAAGTCTTACATTTATCCTGAGTGGGATTTTGTAAAATACGAACATATATTTATTCCGAGTAAGTTATGCAAATATTTTATGTAAGTGGCTTTTAAAGCAAAAACACAAACGTAACATTTACGTTTGTTTTTAGCAGAAAAAAAACAATAGAACCTAGAAGCAAACAAATGTATCACCAAGAGGTTTAATAGAGACTTTTCTAGGTTGAGTCAGTGAGTTTTCCTGTTACAGCCACAACGGCTAACCTAGATTTTAAGATATTTATTACAGTTTTGCACACAGATTCTTTACTAGAAACTGTACCTTAATAGAACATTACAATATTGTCCTATACTAATAGTTATAGACAAAAAACTTTATTTACAACAATATTTCCGATTGTTGATTTATGTTATTGTTTTGCTCAATGAAACCGTATGATTACAAAACATATCACAAGAAATGTTAAAACATTATTATTAGTTGAAATAAGAAAAAATATTCATGGGATTATTTATTGATTATTTTTATGGAATATTATATTAGAAACGTTTCTTTAAATGCCTCCAAAGAATATTATTACTGTGTCTCAACTTATAAAAACACCAGGGGAGATCCCTACAAGCTTCACATGCAACCCCGTCACTCGCTGCGTTCGATACACCTCGAACTTCGGCCTCAGCATGTGACCTTTAACTACAAATATTAGTATGTTAGTAAGATTAACTGTACAGCGTAAAATCACAATATTACATTTATTTACAGTATCTCACTCACATTACATGCGTTGCTACCTATTTATTAGTATAATCACCCAGTGATATTACTCAGCCTATTTCATACATTTATTTCATTTGTTTCTGTTTAACAGCTGAAGATTATACTCATAGTATGATATTAACAATTCATTAATATTAAAATATCAAACATACAAAATAAACATATTTATTTACAAAACACCTGTTATTAATTTACTAAAATCAACCCAAAGATATCCTTATGAAACAATCTTTTAAAAGTGGTTTGTACTCCTTAGGAGTACTTTATCAAGATGAAAATACTTTAGTTGTCATATTTAAAACCTAAAAAAAAGTAGAATATTTTATCTCTCTACCTACATGGTGAGTTTGAGAATTAGTTATGAGTGAGTGAGTATTTATATAGATTGTTCGATTACCACTAAAGCCTAATAACAGGCAAATAACATCTGAGAGCCATCTTGAAGAGAATTCACTTATTGGATTTTAGATATATGGTAGAAAAGATGTTGACATTTCCCAATAAAACTTTATTAAATTTGCCTGAGACCATTCAAAAACTAAGTTTTCATGTTCAAAGTATTTAAGAGATTTAAAAGGAAAAAACACAAAACCAAACTAGAAATGACACTATTAAATGTGTAGGCGTATTTAAGTTTAGTAAGCTCCATTAGTATCGATATTATTTACATATTAGCCAACCAGACCACGTGAACTACAGTCAACGTAGTTTCTGCTTATTATCGTTACTTTTTATTGACTTACTCTAACCATTCCCCATGATGTGTGAGGGGAATTTCTCCAGAGAGTGTAAGGGGGTGAAAACAGTACAGTAGAAGGTGAACATCACTTATATATTACTTCCAGTCAAGGCCAGGACTGAAACAAGTGCTATCTGTAACCCAAACTTAAACTCCTGAAGCCTGAAACAACTCGGCCAACGTGCACTGTACTTGTCTCATACTTTAAGGATGAGCATCCTTTCTTACTAGACCAGGCTATTCCAGTTCTCTTTCCCTCCATTCTCTGCCGACTCTCATATCAGAAACCTTTTAATTAATATTATTTCAGTTTTTAATTTATTTTAGCATAATACTACATAAGAAAAATTGGGGATAAGTTGTACAAAGTGCTTTGCAGCCCTAACTTTACCTCTAATGGAAAAATATAGACGTTTTTCATTTCATTTATTAACTGATTAGTTCTTCTTACATTGCGAAATGCCATTTCATTTTTTATTTCTATGCTTACATAGATTTTTTTGAATTTCTAAGATTTCGTTTATAAACCGAGGTCTTTCTAATATATTTATATTGCAATCTACATTAGTCTTTATCTTAATATTCTCATTTATGAATGTACAATATATGAGTGTATTATTTTCCTATAACTTTAAGTCATACATTTTCTTTTTTTATCATTTGACCTTTGTGATTAAAAGTAAAGTTTGACCACTATAGACGCATTCTAGTGAAACCCCAACTATTTATTTAACAAATATTCATTTTCAAATATAACTGTGGATTACTTAGACTGTCATTAAAATATAATACGCTATAATCTATTTTAAAAGTAAATTAACCATCATATAATTTTGATCCAATACCAGTAAAATAGGTTACTATTATAAAGTGAATCAATTTAATGATGAGCAATTTCGAAAAACGTCGTCGTAAGCCATCGTCAGACAGAGACGCCCTCAAAGCAATGAGAGCGGTTTGAGTAATAAATACTAAGCTAAATAAGTGACTGCTTAAACATTTTACAGGTTTAAAGAAAATCTTACGTAAATTTTAAAAGAATAACATTTGTAATTAAATGATGAATTGTTTAAAAAACTTTAAATGTAACTTTATTATTTGTTCAAACCTATCCTAGTTCCAAATTGTGACTGTTATAGCTGACTTATCCATTAGTTGGTCAACTTTGGGAGAGTATTTTGACGTCCATAAACGTATTTCCAAGACCAATTGTTAACTGTTTTACCTTCGCATGTATGATAGTATTTTATATTAACTTGTAAATGAGTTCAGTCAAAGAAAATTAGAAGTAGCTATTCTTATTTGAAGAGGGGTTTACACGTTTATTTTGTAAATGAGTAACCACAAAAACATCTTCATCCATAGAGATAATAGTTTAAAAGTAATATCTATGGAGTCGTGCGGGGAGATTAAATAGGCATCGGGATCGAGTGATAATCTGCTGATATAAATCTCTGGGCATTTGACGCCTATGTAATCTTCTGGATTGCAGTTGCACCTTAGAAAAGACACCCTTTGACTGACTTGTCTAGTCAGTGGTGGAATACGAAGTTGAATATAAATTTGTAGATTTTAAGAGAAAATAATAGCTGTAAATAAAAGTGGATTGTTATCAAGTGCTAAAATAACGCATATTAATTTATATTTGTAAGAATGTAATATTGTGTTATTTAAATATTGTATGTAAATAAAACAGTCCAAAGCCAAATATTATTTTGAAGTATGTAGGACCATAGCAATACGAAAACTATTATAATTACATACAGTCCATTTAAAATTGTTAATATAATATTATCAAATATATGGTACGTTCTATAAATAAAATCACACATTGAGCGAACAGAATTTTTAAACATAGAGCCGCAGATTTATAATAAGTATATATATCATATATACTTATCATAACATGTTTGATATATAACAATAAAAATTAGTATTATTAATAAAGAAATTAAATAATAATCAACAAGACCATATTGTGTTAGGATTGCTGCCCTTAGCAACGAAATCAGTTGTAAACCGAAGCAAATGATCTCTATTATTTATAAAGTTTCGATTTACAAAATGTACTAATAAATTAGTTGAAGTCCTGAATGGTTATTTTTACTAGCTTGAATTTGTTATTACTTTTGCTATTTACTTCTTGTTTCTTTTATCTAAATAACTAAGTTAAACCCATTTTACTATCGGTATGTTCATGTATACATCTCTACGTATGGAAGATTTGTATCTTTAGATCCGGTAGCTGAAACAATGGCTGATTGTATAGTGCGTCATTTACAGGAGGTTTATGCCGTGTATCCGTCCTGCATTGAAGCCCGACAATACAGGGTCCCAAGGGACCTGCATGTGATACAATGGGGTCACACATGATGGAAATCCCTAAATCCCTATGGGATAACAAACGCCACGTCAAATAGACAGACGTCGCAGTTACAGATTGTACTATATGTTACAGAATAGTTTTTTATTTGTAAAAAAAAATTAGTTTTAGTATTCCCTTAACTACTTTATTAACTGTCAATTATTTTATACGTCATAGTTTTAATTTTAAAACACAAATTTTATTGTTTTTCATGACAATTTTCGCGTCCATTTGTAAATCTTGAGTTATTTTCAAACCTGACTTTTTTGCATTAATAAGCTATTACGTAATGTACAGTATATAAAGAGAGATTATGAAAGTGAATAAATCAAATTATATATGTACACTTTAGGACGCTCTTAGGGAATATTACATTCGGTGCTTATATTCACCAATACTATGAAATTAAATGATTTCTATTATTTCCCCAAAAAGGTAATAACATTGAACCATACAAGAAAATAACAAACATATATTTTAAATCAAATTCTAAATAGAAATGTAACACTAAATTATTACAATGTAAATAGGAAAATCTATATATGCATTTCGTTTTTATACAAAAGAGCCTACACGGGCAAGCAGTTGTACGTAGGCTTGAATTTGTAAGAAATAATATTCTATTGACGTGTTAAATAATTAAATGAAATTGTAAACATCTTTATTTAATCAGGCGAAGTTGGGACTAAAAACTCCCTTCTTCCACTTAGCCTGAATTTTCACTTAACTTGAAATATATAAAAACTAAACGTATCCATTACAAATGAAAACGATTTAAGCTTCAAGCTGGTTTATTTATTGTAATTTCCAGTCATTGTTGTGTAGAAGTACAGTGTCTTATTGTGTTTAAATAGTTTATATATTAGTTTAACCTCATGAAGAAAGTAATTCAGAGTTACAAATAAAAATGAAATCAGTGAGGAAAATAAATGGTGTAAAGATTCCGGCAATTGTATTCGATGAAATAAAACTGATTTAGTTAATTTGTGCTTTTTGGGAAAAAAATGTATATGTGGGTTAGGGTATGATACTTGCATTCCCCGTTTTATTTAAGTGACTAAAAACTTATTTTAATTGTATTACTAGTTAAATATTAGTTATATTTCACTAAAAACATGGCCTTGCAATAACATCATTTTATAACCAACTCCCAATGTGTATATGAAAGAGTTTATTGAAAAGTTTTCATAATCGTACGATCACAGTTAGGTCTCGCTATAAATGAATAAGTAAGCGAGACCTAAAAATGCATCTTTACTTAAAATTTCTTTAGTGCTATTTTAAGTCTAGGTAAAATTAGCAGATGGTTTTCTTTCTTAGTTTTATTTTTTTTTTAATGTTCATTTATGTATAACCACTTAATTTAGCTATACGAAACTTGAAATATTTTTAATTCATTTGACAACGATTTTATAATTTATTTAAATCACCTAATGACATTTATAACAAATGATTTTCACTTTGAAAAATTATAACTTTAAATAAATATTAATATACTGGTGCATTCATTGCATTTACTATGAATAATGATAAAAACAGAACTTAATAGCCATTCACAGTAACTAGAGAATGCTTTTTAAAAGAGAACAAAAATCCAGAGAAATAACAACTGTTGGAACAAATAACATTGCGGCTCAGTAGTTTCAGTGTTCAATCCCAAGGCATTATTACTTTGATTACAGCTGACCTAGTTTGCAATAGTTATCTCAGTTTCAATTATAATTTCTACTAGTTACAGTTTGTCACATCATGTTTAGATAACAATTGTTAATATATGACACGGATTTTTAAGGCATACACATTTTATTTTACTTAGTCACTGTTTCGATTTATACATTGAGATAATCATTTCAAATAAAAACGATATTTTAGGTTACATGGATAATGAAAACGTCAAAGTAAATTTTATGTAACAAAACACATTATTATTTTTATTCGTTTATAAGACGCCAATCGTAGATATATGGGTGAATAAGAGGGTGAATGAGTGTGTTGAGTGTAGATGAACAAGTGTATTCCTTGTTACTAACTAAGATTCACTGTTACTTTGAAAAAGGCATTTATTAGTAATGTAATAGTCATATAGTATCGTATAATTATTTGTTCCTAGCAAAATTCCTAATTATTTATCTCCTACGTTACAGGTTACAACGTTTTAAGCCCGTTAAACTTGACTCTCGGAACTCAGGTTTCTGCCAACACAAAGCCAAACACTCGAGGAATGCAGACAACTATTTACCCCAACTTACCTCATTCAAGTGACTAGATATTAGGAATATTTTCATTTGAGGGGTCATATTACGATTCAGATGGCAGTTTAGGAAGTTCATTTTAAAAAGTAAATATAACACTGTTCTAAGGGATTTAGAACATCAATATACAATTTTTAAACTCCCAAATTCTCCTTCAGTAATTTTATTTATGCTTAAGAGAAGCTATGCTTAAAATGTTAAATTTTTATTTCACAATTTAATAAATTCACGATTTCGGAACTTTTCTGGATAGTTGTCTTGGCATTAAAATAAATCGTGTTGATAACATTTGCTCCCCTTTGACCTGAAGAAATATTGAGGGTTGTCATCTTTTCCGTTAATTCACTTCTACTTCATAAATATTCTATTGCTCTAAAAACTGTTTCACCATAATTTTAGCGTTCACTATGGTATTCCTTATCCGCTAGGAATCCGATATCACTGGCGTTAACTTATCGCTTTCCAAGAACTTACACATGGAACGCGCATTTGGCGGTAAATCAATCATTGGATTTACCAGTTTGCGATCAACTTTAGTAGCCATTTAACCTAACCTAACCTAGCTCTAATTGCGATAAAAATGGTAGTGGTAGTGGTAGTAAAAAATCCCGAGGGTTGGACTTAACATTTAGAATATTCTTCTAAATAATTTTAGAGCAGATATATATACTTTTCTTCAATGTACACATTAATGATTTAATTTACATGATACTTAGAGTTATATTATATTTTCATCAATGTTTAAAATCGTCTAAGCTCAGAAACTACAAAGGGTTTGTTTAATTTCTCATTGATTTTAAGTTTATAAACAAATATACGTATTGTAACAAGTAAATTTAATATTTTGGTGACAAATCATAAGTTAAAAATACATTGAACAAGATTTTAATAGTAAAATGATTAAAATAAATTGAATAAACAAGATTAACAACAAACACAATAACAATTTTTCATAGTTTTTTGTTCTAAATAATTAGCTAAAGGAACAAAATAAAAAAAGAAACAAACAGTTACTCTGACCTTACACATGTAACAACACTCCTACGGCCAAGACTAAGAGGTCACGTTTTCACAAAACGTTCAAGTGCTGAGACGTCCCACGTGCTGATGAGTAGTTCAAGTGGGAGGAACGAGTGGGACGATGGGAAGTCATAAATTACTAAGTTCTATAATGAATGTTATTGTTAATGTCATAAGTTCAATGCTAATGTCAATGAGTGTATGCTCAGTTGCGGATTAAGTCTTTGACCTTTAACATCATAGTCACAGCCATGGAGCACCCATGCAAAAACTAATCAAGAGTATCGCATTCATAAACAGTCAAACTATCGATGTCCATTACTGTAATTTTACTAGCCTTTGTAATGTGTGACTTTAAGGATCAATATTGTCGGATATGTTAAAAAAACAGGAATTATAACTATCGTTAATACTTTTAATCATTACTAAACACTAATAAAAAGACCACAACAAGGTGGTATTTACAATATTATCACCAACCAGATTAAATCTCTTGGCTATATTGCCAAGACTTTTTAAACCAGTTTTGCAGGGGGGTGAACACCAACCACATTATCCGCACTAAACCAACATGTCGAATCATCTTCAATAAATGCTTTATTGGCGTCCATCTTGTTTCCATTTGTTGGTTAAGGCGTAGGTCTCTTGGTTGGTGTCCCCTCCCTGAAAACTGGTTTGACAAGTCTTTTTGACTTCGCCGAGAGATCGTTTTGCCATCTCAGTGTCAGACTCTTAGAGATCCCACTGACGAGGCCACATAACAGCATGGGTGAAACGTTTGGTATTGTAAATAAACCTTATCGTGGTGTTATTTAGTTTTTAGTAAACAGGTATTTTAGTTTTAGTAACTGCACCAGCCACTTAAGCCTAGTAAAAAATCCTTCATTTAGCTTCAATAGTTGCAAACAACGTTCAAACTTTTCAGGTAACCCAGTTACTATGTTGACTATGAGATAACCTCACTTTTTCACCACACTATTGTGTACTAATACTTATGGTTAGTCCAGCAATTTAATGTTGGTTGAAGTTTAATGAAGTAACTATTATACAATTTACGTGCTGACAGATATATTTACGAGCTTGGAACATCACGTAAAAGCAAGAGGTCTTCAATTACCAAAGGAATGACCCTTACTACGGCGTCATTAGGAAAACTTTTAAAACATCAAGGTCCTGTTTTTAACATAATATGATCGTATATTATATTAAGAAAAACATAAGTTAAGTTTTTAAAATCAAATTAATGTGGGTTTTTATTATTAAAAAATATTTTTGATGAAAAATAATAGTTTTATTTGTTTAGTTCCACTTAAGGGACCTATTTCACTGTTACAAGGAGTTTCTAACTAAAGTAATGGTACAATCGATGATTATCATTTATCATTGCACATTCTAAAATCACTTAACTCCAAAAGCATGTTAGAGATGACACTCTTCCGGAAGATAATATCTTTCATGTACAAAGATGACACAATGTAAGATAATATCTTTCATGTATTACTTACATTGTACATGAAAGATAATACATGTTATATAGTATTATGAATCTCAAACCGAGACATGTGCTCCTATATTATTTCGCAATAATTTTAATGGCTTTTCTATCTAATATAATTTAACATAAACCTTCATAAGCTGTAGCAATATAAATTATATAACTATGTAACCTGTATATAAATATGAAAAATACAATCAGAGATGAGATCTTTACTCATAAATAATTTAATATTAAATATTTATATGTAAAAAACAGTGTTGATCAAGTGTTATTGCAAAAGACGTTCACGTATAAACTAGGATATTCCATGTCAGGACATATTGTCTATACCGAAATGCAAGCTCAAAACTGTCAAACGCTTATTGGATTGTTTAACTTCAATTTTCCACTTTATTAGACATCAAACAACATGCAATATTGTCAGCCGTTTATTAAATTCTGTATTTTTAATTGGAGTGATTCAATTAAATGTGTTAATCCTTTTAAAACAACATGAACGTGAAATACGGCAGAGAAATATATTTTAGAATATTAGATAAACATTTTATTAAACAAATAAAACATTGTTGAATTGATGAAAATGTATCACTGAATCACACCTGGCAAAGTACAAACTCACTTTTAACTGAGGGTGATTCTCAGTTTGTGCTAATGAAGTTAAGCCGAGATTACTGAGAGCTTCGTAGAATCGTTTGCGTTATTTTAGCACTTGAGTTATGGCTTCTGAGAAGATGTCGTTACTTTTAATTATTATTTTAGATGTTTTACTTTAACTGGGATTATGATATTCTACACCTGAAATCTGTTACACAAGTGACAGCCTAGGTTCTGAAAGAGTGCTACGTGCATTGAATTTGAAGATCGAGGGATTGAGGGAAATTGTTATGTGCTGTTATTATGATTTTTAAAGGTTTAAAGGTTCTTAAAAGTTTATTACAAGGAAGGTTTAATGTAATCTTAAAAATAAGTGTATTTTATCAAGTATATTTTTAACGTGTTAGTAAGACATCAAATTTTACGTGTTTATTGAGAAAGGTATAAATGAAACGTAGCTTTGAACAGTTGTATTATTTAATGAAACTAAACATGGAATATCGATGTATTAGTAATCCTTCAACAGTTGAAATAAATAGATTGATTTGAAAATGTAACAATATTTCATTACCAAGTGGTTTATTTTTCTTCTAGCTTTATTAATAGCGTTATCTGTGCACTGAAAAAAATATTTATTATTTCCACAATTATTTCTCAGTATTCATATTAGAAAGTAACTGTACAAGTCATCTAACAATGTAGTTTATATTAAATTTGTTTTAAATTCGTTTCTATCAAAATTCCTCGATTCTAGATTGTTGAATATTTTGAGTCAGTTTGCATATTATATAATAGAGTTTGTGGAGATTATTCACAAATAGTATTAAGTTACTTGACCTACATTATAACTAATACTGTTCCAATATTATTAGAAATATTATTATTATTATTAGTGACTGCAGAACGTATGCTCATGTACAAATTTGTTCAGTTATTTAATTCTTTTTCCTAGTCTATATAATAAATGATCGTATTATTACATTATATTTGCTATTGTTTTAAATTAACAAAACCATTTTAAAATTCCTATTAATTCAAAATTTATATTTTTCATCTAATATTTGAATCTTTAAAAAATATTAAATATAATTATATTTACGAACATAATTATGGCTTCCTTCTTTGCTATCATTTATTATTGAATGCCATTAAAAATTATAATAATTTTTATAAAACGAACCAAACATTTATGCAACCATTACAATTAAATAGTCGTATAAAACTTGAAATGTATTTAAAATTTGCTTCTTTAATCAAGCCTTTATAAGGTGAGTAAAAATAAACACGCAAGGAGGGAAGAGAAGTCTGCCGGGCGAATAGACTATAACACCCAGCTTTATTTATAGATGGAAGCTCTTATACAGGCTCAGCGGGTCTTAAGGGGTGCTGCGCCTGCCTCCCAAAGGAAAACAAGTCATACATTTTATTGGAGAAAGGGCCTGATTCACCCTGTGAGGGAACTTTAGCAAATAAAACCCCCTTTAACCTGATCAGAATATCTTAATAAAATAGTTGGTTACCAACTTTGGATCCTTGGAATGAAACTTTAAAGTCTGCACAAGTTAATTACTATTTTAAATAATGTTACTAATAATTCATCTAGCGAGTACTAAATTATGAAGGGTGTTTAAAGACAGGACTTTACTTAAAATTTTATTAATAAATGAATGACAAAAACACTTACTTATTTACTACCTATAATTTTCTAATAATAGATAAATTTAAATGTTTACTTTATTATTTATCCAGTGATTAGAAAACATTGAGACATCAGAAAATATGACAACATTTTAAGGGGGTTTAACTCACCCTTAACCTCACTGATATTTCACTGCCAACGCCACCGGCCTTGAACTCTTTAAAGCCTGAGGCCCAAACATACAGTCCACTCCTGCACTTGAAATTGAAGCGTTCACTAATCTTAATACCTGTGTTCAGCAATTTGAAATGGAATATTTATCTACAAACCATTCAACAACAAAATACATTCATTTTTCTTTGAGAGATCAAGAGTCTTGCTTAAAGCCACTGATAATGGTTGATGGCATTCTTCTTGATGAAACAAACACTGTCAAGTTCCTGGGAATTCACCTAGATAGGACGTTGACCTGGAGCTGCCACATTGACAGCGTTTGTGCAAAAATTGCCTCTGGTATTTTTGCTTTAAGAAACATTTCAAAATTTTGCACACAGTTAAGGTACAGTTAATGGCCTATTTCGGTCTCATTTACCCTCACCTTACCTACGGAGTAAGACTGTGGGGTAGCTGTTCCTTAGACAAACTTCAAAGAGTCTTTCGGCTACAAAAAAGAGCAATCCGAATAATTTCCAAATTAAAAGTTAGAGAGTCATGCAAACAGTCCTTCAGGGAATTAGGTTTGCTAACGCTGCCTTGCATTTACATTTTGGAGACTGCACTCTATTGTAGATTCAAATGTAATTTAACACGAGGTAGCGACATCAATCAACACGAAACAAGAAGTAGTCACAGTTTTAGAGTGGCTCGGCACCGTACATCGGCCCTGGAACGCAAACCGTCTGTAGCAGGCGTCAAAATTTTAAACATTCTCCCAGATTATATTAAAAGGGAACAAAATTTCAACAAATTCAAGTCTCGATTAAAAGGCTACTTAGCGGCTCTCGCTTGTTATTCTGTGGGTGAATTTATAGCAGACTCCTAATTTGCGGACGGCTCGGGAGAGATCCTGTATGAATGAATGTTATTGCGGTAGAAGAGTGTTTGTAGTGAATGAATGCGTTACTCTGTGAACGAATGAACTCCCCCACTAAGCTTTGCTGAAATTGTTATTAATAGTTATTTTATGTAATTAGTTAATGTACTTAATGTATCATTAGTTTGTAGGATCATTATTATTAATAATATGACTTTTGCTATACAATATGTACATATTGTCAAAAAGCAATAAAACTATTTCATTCATTCATTCATTTCATTCATACAACACTCCATAAATGTGGCTGATCTAGCTGAGTATAAATTAAGTTATATCATGCAATGTTATGCCACGTTCAGAGTCTTAAACATTAACGAACAATCTAGGGTGTGGAGCCTGCTTGCAAAGACTTGCACATTTGGATCACATAAACAAAGTATTTGCAAAGATGGATCTCTTAAGTGAAGAGTACCAGTAGTCTCAAAACCAGAGTGGCCATGTAAAATATGGCCCTGGAAAATATCATCAAGCTATTCACGATATATAGAGCTACCAAGAATAATAGACTAAGTCCTGCACGCGCTTCTACTTCACCTGGCTGCAGAAACGTCCACACCGCCAGGCATTTTCTCTGAACAGCTACGTTTGCTATGACTATGTACATTTCATCCTACCTCTAATAACAGAGGTATACTCAGAGTGATTTCTACCTAATGACCTGCTCAGTGATAAACAGGCGTGTTTGTAATTAAGAGACCTGGCGATCCACTATTTACGTTTATCCTAGCTCTTAATGTAAGACAATTTCAGTGTTCAAAGAAGATAAACTTGGAGCCAATAGAATATTTCGTAATAAATATTATTTTGAGGACTATATATTTTTATAATTTAGTTGTATGTCCTTTCACAAAAAAATATTATCTCACGCGTTACATTCATTTCATAGACAATAAAGTCCCTAATTTAAAATCATAATCCTAATTAATAATAAAACGAATTTTCTTTCTGTTCATCACTAAAAAGAGTTAAACTTGTGAAAACATACTTATTTCAAGACCATTCATTTTAATTTAACACTATATTCCTCACACACCAATCTGATGCAATTAGGCTGAAGCTACTGGCAATGCACCAAGCCCCAACGTTCTAGATATTTATGTTGTAGTTTTGAGCACTCTGGCAACAGGTTTGGCCCAAGCACAACATTTTCATCCCACTAAACCTGTAGAATACGTAAAATTCTTAGAGATTTAGTGTAGTTTATATTTAAGAATGGAACCCATAAGGATGACAAAGTGATTTGTAGACTTGTATTAAAAGATACGTACTGCCAAAACTGAAACGATTTGTGCAATAAAATAAAATTCAAAAGCGGTAGGAATTACTTTTTTAATGACGACATAACCAGAAAAAAAGATTCTTTGTTGCAAAGGTGACAAGAGGATGTTAAAAAACAAGAAAAACTTTGACTAGTAAAAGAATGAGTTAATTCCAAAATAATGATTCAAGTTTGGGTATGCAGAAAAGCCTGGGTATAAAATCAAAATCGGCTGCACTTTGCGTGTTCCCATTGGCGCTCCGATTTACCTCCGATACTATCTGAACTAGAAAGGTAATGTATAAACTTACAATTACCTTAAGATATAATATTAGAAATTTCGTGAGTACACTATTCATAGCCTATGTGCTTTTTGTCGTTTAACGCAACAACTTATATAAAAATTGTGATAGTAATCTTATAATACCATTCTTTAAGCTCTTCTCATACTGCATTTAAAATTTAATGCTATAAATATATCAAAGACTTCAGACTACATCAGACTTTACACAAACTAAAATCTAAACGATAATTTATTTTGTGTAAATTCAGAAGATGATAACTCAAAAATAATTTCTTCAAGGGTTACGTATCATGAGAGGACACAGTGGAAGGGAGACTAGCTTATGAAATGTTGTTAAATAGGACTATACTGGTGGCTTTTCACCGGTAACAAATGGTAATCGAATTTATTAATCTTCACACTCATACAATTTATACATATTACTAGCGCAGTTGATATTATTGCAAAATACCGTTTGTTGTACTGAACATGATTCATGTATATTTACATGTGATGGTATAACTCTTGACTTTGAACGCTGCAGCTTAAAATAAGCACCTAAAATCAAGATTTTGATTACAATGAAAACATTTTAAATAAATTATTTCCTGTAAATTGGAAAATATATATTTCATTTAAGTAAAATTACATATTTATGATTCCAATTATATTAAAAACTTGATATTTAAACTTTATACACGTTTAAAACTAATAAAATAACGACGGTATTGTTAAGCCGGGATTCTTTAGCTAATGTAGTTACACGTACACCCTCAGGCGTTCTATGACCTTACAGAACGTACTCGTAGAGCTCCCACCTGTGAACACCCACCTCTCCCACTAACATGCAAACCACGTTGTTGCCATAATCATTGAACTTTTATGGAGAACGTGACCTATTAGTTTGAGCCGGAGGCTGGTTGTTTCTAGTTAACATAAACAAGGTATATAACCTTTATCTGTGTTACATTGTTTATTACATGTGAATTAGTTAAGCTCCAAATAGTTATACAAAGTCAGCTCATGAATAGCATAGCTAGTTCATTTAGATCAAAGTTAATTAACGTTATTTTGTATCTAAACAAAATAAAGATGCATTACTTGTTCAAACTATTCTAATTAAAAAAGACTTGTATTGGATAAGTATTAAGAATGTTGTAATTAAAATATACACAATATATTTTGGGGAAATCAACTATACAACTATTTATAGTTTTTTCTATGAAAAGTGGAGTAGCCGATCTCCTCCTGAACCTTACTTTTCTTATTCCATACAGAATTTACTCTGTCTGAGGGGAAATTATCAGGTAGAGTAAGGGGCAGAACCAGTATAGTACAGGATGCATATTACTAACAACAAATTGACAGTCTAGGTCGAGATTCGAAAATACTCAGGTTCAAAGTCCTGAAGCCTTAGACCACTCGGTAACCGGCTCTCCCGAGTTACATAAGCTTGATTTCTGTTTTCTAATAAAAACATGCTGCTAGTGAAAAAGGTAAAGACGCAAAAACCTCGTCGAATACTTAGATCTACATAATATTTACTTAAAACATGGTTCGTCTTATTTGGGAGAATACGTCTGCGTTTTGTAGTCACAATATACAAGGTCAGCAGGTCCACTGACAAGGCTTTAGACTTGTCAGCAGGTGTACCATCAAGACCTGTAGACTTGTCAGCAGGTCTACTGACAAGACTTGTAGACTTGTCAGCAGGTCTACTGTCAAGACATGTAGGCCTGTCAGCAGGTTTACTTACGAGACTTGTCGGCAGGTCTACTGTCAAGACATGTAGGCCTGTCAGCAGGTTTACTTACAAGACTTGTAGACTTGTCGGCAGGTCTACTGACAATACTTGTAGGCTTGTCAGCAGGTTACTGACAATACTTGTAGATTTTTCAGCAGGTCTGCTGACAAGAGTCTACAATTGTACAAACGAAATAACGTAAACTACGAACAAGTTTCAAACAATGTTCTATATCATAATGTGTACAAAACACTCTCAACGTAATGCGTGGTTTGTATGGATTGCACCATTTTAACAACATAATTTAGAATATATCACAACAGTTATAATAACTTTTAAATAGTTGTAGTATTTACTGTCTTTCGATTTTTATGAGGTTTTTGTTGAATTTATTGTGATTAATGTCCTCGTGTGAACAAATGTGTTTATTTTAATTGTTGTAATATTTATAAATATTGTATTAGTTATTATCATATTACTTTCTAATATAACATAGTTTTCCTTACTATTACTTATTTAATTGTGCATATAATTCGTAGTAATAGTTATTTACTATTTAATGCCCTTAAAAACACTTTTTTATTACCGTCATTTATGTGTATATCCAGTAGTATTTCTGTATTTGTCACTATATTCTGTTGTGTAACTCTGGATGTTTATGATCACGATTTGGTTTGAAGTTAAGTTTATCAATTTCAGTAAATTACATTATCTTTTTTTAAAGAAATAATACTAATTTCTTGTATATGTAGTCACATAGCTATCTTGTATTTTATCTGATCAATCAATTATAAAAGGGATGATAGCACCAATAAACTAGTTTCTGATAAATTAGTGTAAGATAATGTTAAATTTTAATGTAAATCAATTTTAATGCATACATTTAATTGGATTTGCGTAATTTATTCTATCACATAGATGAAACAGAAAATTATATTTAACTAAAATTGCTTGACATATTCAACAGATTTTCTATTAGAAAAACATCTAAAATATACGGTTATTATTTTGTTTCATAACTATTTAACTTTTCGTAAAGATTACCCACTAAGTAATGAAAGCTAGCATGGCCAATAGGAGACCGCACTTCGATATGGATTTCTAATGCGCTTGAGGGCTGTAACAGCTGATAAATAATGCAAAGGCCGACCTTTAACATGGTCTATGATCACTTCAAAGGCGATGTTATTGATTACACTCTGTCATATTTTCAGGACAGTTGATGGAGAGGTTTATTTATAAATAAACCTTTAGACCTTACTTGAATCAAACTAAAGAACATTTATAAAATACGTTGGGTAAAAAAGTTGGAATATGACAATTCAGTAATAAATTAATTCAATTACCTCATGTATCCGAAAATAAATTATTACACTCTTATTTAATTCAAATATATTCTTAAAAATAGTTTAGATGTTATTTCGTGTGTTTTTACTTAGCCTATCTTTTTTAATCTACCTCTCAAAGCGTGTCGGTGTTTGAAAAATATGTCCTATAAAAATAATAAATTCTCAGCCATCATAAAGATATTTTCATTTATATTTAATTATTTGAATATAAATAGTATTATAATTGAAAAAATATTGTACTGTATTCAATTACTTGGGGGATGATGTTGTTCGCATCCACAGCAATTCTTTAAAGCTGTACATATCCCCTGGGTAGTTCTAAACGAGCAACAAAGCTGGTAGCTGGACTGTCACGATTGTGTGATCTCCCAGTATGGCGGCTACCACACGAAATAAAAAAGGCTATTTTGAGGACCAAGCCAAATTCAAATTAATAGATTCTGTTTTAAACATAGTGCATTTTAATGCTGAGGGCTTGAGCAAGGCTAAGAGTGATTGTATCAGTAGAGTCCTTCATGAAAACAATGTTGATATCCTTGCACTCCAAAAGACCCACATTGAAGATAATAATAGTGCAAGTAGCAATATTCCTGGATACAGACTCGTTGATGGTATAAGGCATAGGGAATATGTTATTGTAACCTAGGTGAAGATTGACATTGAGATTGACAGTGTGTCAGTTACCGACAGGAGCTCTGATGGTGACATCAGATTTTCTTGGCATTCTTCTGATCAGTTTGTCTTGGCAATCCAACTGTCAGACCCTACAATAGTTAATGTTTATAAAATGTTTATGAAATTTCATGGAGGAAGTGATAGAAAGAGTGATTTCCTCTATACCAGCAGGGAAAGCAGCCGTTCTTGACGGCATATTTCCGGAATGTCTGCTACATGCTGGCAAACAATGGATTCAAGCAGTCTACAAAATCTAATATCTTATTAGCTATATTCAATTTGCCAAAAGCATTCAAACGATCTAAAGTAGTAGATATTCTGAAACCTGAACAAGACTCTGAACGAGTAGATAGTTCACCCAATATCTCTTCTTAGTGTTTGTTATAAGCTTTTGGAAAGGCTGATATACAATAGAATATCACCCATTCTTGATTCAAATGTTCCAGTTGAGCAGGCTGGTTTTTGTCCTGGCCGAAGTTGTAGCGATCAGATCCTAGCTCTGACATCATTTATTGAGAATTGATTTGACATGAAGTTAAAAACATCTGCAGCTTTTGTTGATCTCACAGCATCTTATGACACAGTGTGGAGCAAATTTTTTTTGTTAAAATTTTGTTAGCCGCCTTCCTTGTCCCTTTCATTTGCGACCTTTGTGACTGGAGCTAATGAAAGTATATCTCGGTCATGAAGAAAGCTCTTTAAGACAGTTGAAGGATAGTCTGTCACAGGGGTCTGTTTTTCCTCCAATTTTGTTCAAAATGTATACCGCTAACATTCCAATAACAAACTCTATAAAGTTTATATATGCAGATGATATTGCTTTAGCTTGCCAACATAAGGACTTCACAGCTAATGAAGAAACACTCACAAGTGACCTTACTGGCATCGAAGGATATTTTAGATCCTGGAACCTAAATCCTAACCAATTAAAAACCGATGTAGCCTGCTTCCATCTAAGTAACAGACTGACTAATTGAGAACTGAATATCTTTCTTGATTGTGTAAAACTCCATCAGAATGATCATCCAAGTACCTGAGAGTAACGTTAGATTGACCGCTGACGTTTAAAAGACATCTTCAAAAAACAACAGCTAAAATTAAAACCAAGGCAAATGTAATAAAATATGTTTTAAAAGTATTATAAAATAACACCTAGTCACTACAATTGTACCATCACTGTCAACTAATACTATCCCTTCTTTAGTGTTTATTACGAATGTCATCAAAGAATATGCTTGTGATGGTGGGGGTGATCAACGTACATAAAACACCAACATACGTACCAAAATGAAACATAGTCCACCGAGCAATTGACACTTTGACAGTGGAAACTGACACAACTAAAGTATGATAGTACTAAGAAGGGAAGTAGCGTGCCAACCGGAAATAAGATGGGAGCACTTGTTGCGTGATTTCCGGAACAGTGGCACACTAGAGGCACCTGGCGGTCGATAGGAACATTATCATTACTCGACGGAAATGGAAAGGGTGGTCAAATTCAGTGTAAATTGCCGCCTAAACCCCTTTTGATAATAGCAGTCACGTATAGCATTTATACAGCTTCGAAGTTAGTTGAAAAAAAAGTGTTGAAATGAAAATAATTTTTAAAATACCTAATTATTATTTTGGAACGTAGAACGTACGTTACGTTTAGTAATGTTTAAATGAAATACATAGTGACATATTCCAAAATATCAATAACTACATGAATTATGTCTCTCGAGTACTATTTAACGTTTTTAACTTTTATGATTTACAGTTTTACTTACCTACGCTTACGGTTTTGACTATAAATACTGTGTCGATAAGGAACATAAGATGAGGTTCTCACATAACAATCCAACACAACCAGGCAAACTAAGCTGTATTTTTCTTATTATTTTCTAACTTGTTTTAAGATACAAAATATTGGATATGCCACAGAGAAAAAAAATAAAGGAAGTTTATTCTTATGACCGCAGTACAGTTCTCAATGGCTTTTAGAATTAGAATCCAACTAATATGTACACCTTTATGAATCTATATTAATAAAAACTATATTAATCATTTATGATTTGTAGGGGAGATGGGGAGGGACTGACAACAGTGATTGCCCTGCTATTCAGACGGTGAACTGGAGAAGCAACAACTCGTCACTACGTTTCTTACTCGACACTCATTCAGCGCATAATTGGATGCAGCTTAGTATATTTAGTTCATAGAAAATAACTATTACAATACTTTCAATAGGCCAAATTTTCGTAAAAACTTTATAACACTACCTTGTATGTACATCAACACAAGTTGAACATTTAATTTTTATAACTCATTTGGTAAACAGATTTACTTTCAGAATTTCCATCCTACACAGTTTAGGTTTTTATAGGCAAGGTACCTACTGGACCTGTGAGTTTGAACATAAAGTTTATATAAATATTCAATAAATTCATCTAAAACAGTTATAGTTTATATTTTTGTATGTATAAAAACACAATAGATTAACAAGTGAATATTTGTAGTTGAACCATAATTTGAAAACCTACTATAAATAATCTCAAGAGAAATCTAAATTTAAGTTATAAGAAAAATAGGTTACGCTAAATATCGTGGCTCTTGAAGATATTTTCTGATTTACTAGACTTCTGATGTACCAAGTGTTATATCAGCTCTTACTGCCGATAAATATTTAAAACAATTCCCAATTGCAAGTAATATGGGAAGCTTATGCAATAGAAAATACAACAAAAGTAATAATATGCTCAACTACCCACACATCTATAGTAGTATTGTTATAAACTATAAACTAAAACAAGTTATAGTTGACATTAGCACAGTATCTGTCCTTCAAACGGGGTTTAAATTAATTAATATTGTGCTAATTGCGTTCATTAAAACAAAACACGATGAAATAAGTTAACTCTAGCTACTGGCATCTGTATGTTGCAAAAGTATTAGGTTAGGTTTGTTACGGTATTTACTTCAGAACACAGTACCTAGAAAAGGAGACGGTAGGTATCACGCGCATCTCCCATGACGTCACATTGAAGAAACGGCAAAATCAAACACAAAATTACTGTTCTAATTCCAGCTGATAGGTGGTAAATAACTTGATTACTATTTAGCTGAATGCTTCTATGTAATTGGTAGATTTATTTACCAGTATTTAAAATAATAAACAATCAGCTGATTACGCCCATGTGACGTCACATGTCTAATATGCAGCCACGTCGTGATACTTACCATCTTTTCTAGTTACCATGGAAACTATTATAAACAATTAGTTGTCAAAATTGGTACTGCCATAGTTCTTGCATCGATACTTCTTAGAGCCCTGGCGTGGTGCCCTGATGGAATTTCAAAATAAATATAGGCCTATGTGTTAAAATGTCAGCTGAATGGGTTCAGTGGTTTTTGCGTGATTGAGTAACACATAAACAGACAGACACCATTAGATTTGTATATAATATTAAGATATTATTGTATAAAATCCATATTCTATATATTTAAACAATTTCCCTCTATATCTAAGATATTACTCGGATCATTACCAGAATCATTATTTTTTTAACTATTCATAAGAAACTTACAACATTTTAGAGAAGGAATTCGTTATTTTCACAAAAAAGGATAGTAATTATTATTTAAATATAGTCCAACGTACAATCCCAATAAAAAAATTTTGAACCATACATTACAAGTAGTAAAATCAAATACTCTTGTTATTATCGAAACGGATTATTTATTCAAAATTTATAGAGAACTCGTACATGAAACACATAATTTATTGCCATTGGATGTAAACAACAGTTATCAAATCCTCACCGAATTGGTATTGACCACATTCTAAATGTAATATTCCTGGCCATTTCGAATTGTTAAACATTCATTGTTTACTATGGATATTGGTATAAGGTTTGTTGTGGCTGAAACAGTTTGTTTAGCTTAATCATAACTGTATCCTACCTGAGGTATTTTTATCATGGTGTAACAAAACAAATAAATATCAATAATAGGAAATAAAAACTTAGCAGAATACATTGTGTACTTAATGCACTTATAATCATTTTAAATCCTTGATTAGTATTTTTATTACTAAAAATACATGGTGGAATAGGTGTTTTATTATTTTGAACAAAAAATATATATTTTTTTTAATGTCCTCAAAATGATGTTTTTATAATATCTTTTTTAATAAAAAAGGAAACTACGTTAAATTCAATAGTACCAAATTATGCATTAAGATGTTTAAAATTTGAATACACATAAAGTGATTACGTCTTTTTTGTTGTTGTTGTATTTTTAACTTGTTTCTCCATTAACAATACTGAACTAACTATTTTTACTAAGTAGTTAATTTAATATGATTTATTAAATTAGACTACTAATAAAGTAAACAAATCAGGAAAATGCATAAATATTTTGAGATATTGTCCCATGCACAGAGAAAAATATTTAACAACATAAATGTTATTGTATAGCTGTAATAATAACCAGTGTGAAATACTTAAATGGTACTAATAATTTTATTTTATACTGTTTCTTTAGAAAATATTTTTTCTTCAAATGATTATATAATAACTGCTGATGTTAAATTGAGAACAGCTCAAATATAAATGCTCAAATTGTTTAAAACATTATTCTACATTTCAAAAATGGTCCCTTAGCAACTTTGTTAAGATGGCAAAAAACAAAGAAATGTTCTCAAGCGTAAACAAAAAACGTAAGTGTAGAAAAGGGACTGCTTATTGCTGTAATGTTTCTGTCGCCAGGAAAGAAATCGATATGCAAAAACGACATCGCATAAAACACTGCATAACGACAGTACTGTCGGCTCCTATCTCAAGATGACGGTAAACAGAGCCTTTTATTGTTCCAGAGGTTGTTTTCTTTGATGAAGTTTTACATTGCACAATGCATCTTTATATAATGCTTTACTTTCGTGTATCCAACTTTGTTGATACAAAAACAATACTATTTGGAATATATTTATCTGTTTATATTATTTTGCATTAACAACAATAGAAAACTAGTGCAGTAATTAATAAGGTTATCCTATAAAAAGGTTATACTTTACAGTGATATCCAAAAAATATATTTAATTGACATCAGATATAAAATTTTGGGTATGTGTTAAGATTTCAATGTTCAGAATCAAAAACGAACTCGGTAAACATTAACGTAAAATTAATACTAAAACAGATGGTATATATATCGTATGGTTTTCTTTGTTAGCTACCATTCAGTATTTTATATTTTTTTTTTTAAAGCTGTGATATATATTTTGATTAAGATCCAAAAGTCATGCAATATGCAACATAAAAGTGATCTCCAGTAAAAAAGCTAAATCTAATTCATCAAGACATTTACGACTTGCCTCACTTATTCTGTTTATACTAGCCAATCCCTCCGTAAAAGAAGGCAGGGGACACTCTGTTATTATGCGATCCATTGTTTTGATAGATTCCCCGAAATCACACTACTGATCTAGTGTCAATCCCCATTTATACTTCCAATAGTTACATCTAGCCACGCCAGTTCAGAACCGATTTAAAAGTGTCCATTTCCTCCGAGGGAGCTTCATTCCACCTACAGAAATTAATGGAGAGTTAATAAGGAACTCATTGCGTCCATCAACACTGTTCCACGCTATAAGTATATATTTTTTTGTAAGTAGTTCTTTGTGACGTCTTATCTCTGGAGGAGCTATATTGCACAGTACTGGGAGCCAAGGAAGTGGAGTTGCCATGACAGTACCGCTTATGACTCTTATAGCTCTATTAAGTTGGACATCAATTACTTTTGTATGTGCGTTTTTAGCCATACAGGAGCACTGTATTCAGCAGCGGAATATACCAGAGACAAAGCAATTGGACGCAATATGATGAAATACATTTGCTCTGGTTTTAATTTTAGCTGCTGATTTTTTAAAGATGGATTTTAAACGTCAGCATTCGATCTAACGTTACTCCCAAGTACTGTAAATGATTATTCTGATGGCGTTTCACGCCCTTTAGTGAGACGTTCAGTTTTCGATAAGCCAGTTTGTTATTTAGATGGAAGCAGACTATTTCGTATTTTATGCGTCAGGATTTAGCTTCCAGATTTTAAAATATCCTTCGATGGCTGCAAGGTCACTTTTGAGTGTTTCTTCAGTAATATCATCTGCAACTTTCTAGATTTTGTTGTTGGGATGTCAGTGGTATACGCGTTGAACAAAATTGGAGCAAGAACAGACTCCTGTGGCAGACCATCCTTCAACTGTTTAATAAAGCTTTTTTCACGAACGCGATAAACTTTTATTAGCCTGGCACTTAGCATTGACTCCAAAATTCGCAAATGAAAGGGATAAGGAAGGAGTCTGTAGAACTTTAGCAACAAACTTTTGCTCTACACTGTGTCTTATACTGCTGTGAGATATTTTAAATTTCAAGTCAAACCAATTCTCAATAAATGATAGAGCTAGGATCTGGTTGCTACAACTTCGCCTAGGACGAAAACCAGCCTGCTCAACTGGAACATTTGAATCAAGAATGGGTGATATTCTATTGTATATCAGCCTTTCCAAAAGCGTATAACAAACACTAAGAAGAGATATTGGGCGATAACTTTCTACTCGTTCAGGGTCTTTTTCATGCTTTAGAATAGCTACTACTTTCGATCGTTTGAATACTTTTGGCAAATTGCCTGTAACTAATATCTTGTTGTATACTGCTTGAAGCCATTGTTTAACTTTGCTACCAGCATGTAGCAGAGATTCTGGAAAGATACTGTAAATACCGGCTGCTTTCCCTGTCTATATTTCTCTGTCTCCGTGAAAGTTCTGTAGACTTCCAGATGTGCCATTTAACTCTTTTTTATTTTACTCAGCTTTTAAAGCACGTGTTTTTCCGATGGTTGGCGAGCTGTCTTTGATAATCTGAATATTCGTTTAGCTATATCAGAGGCCTTTATGTCAAGCACTACTCTTTGATTCGGAGATTTACCAGTAGATTTTTTTTAACAAGTGATCACGCTTTTATACTGTTGTGGGTAACATTTACATCTTCAACAGTTTTCACCCATTTTTATCTTCTACACTATCTAGACAGTGCAGCAGCAGATTAGTTAACCGTATTGGAATTTTCGGTGGGACTAAACTCCTTATGAAGGTCATCTGATTCCATACTCCATCATAGTATATACTCCTTTCTTACATGTTACATCTTACATATCCTCTTCTTCTCCATAATAATGAAGATTAGGGAATCGTCAAAATGTCTTCATTAAGGCCTAGGATCAGCTTAGTCTTAGTTAGTGAGTAAGTTAAAAATTAATAGTGCCATGTTCATCATAGTACTCAGTCAGCCTATAGTAGGGTCTATTCAGTAAGTAAAGAATTAGTTTTTTTTTTGAAAAGGCTTGGTTTATTAATTTCCTTTAGATTTGTAGGTAAGAGATTAAAAAGTTTAGTCCCTACATAACTGGGGGTTTTACTTGTATTTTTAAGCCTATGTTGCGGTAAGTTAAGGCCTACCTATCCATTAGATTTATCATACTGTCAGTGTTAGAATCTCGTGCTTCTATGGGGGGATCCCATACACGTGCAGTGGTAAAGACCCACCCACCTACCCAAACACGTGCAGTGGTAAAGATCCACCCACCCACCCACACATGAGCAGTGGTAAAGATTCTTTTTACTCAAAAAAAAAAAAAAAAAAATCCTTTCTGTTGGCTATGATGACTGTTGAAGTCCCCCACATGGAAGACAGGATCTTCAAAATTTGGCAAAATCCTACTGTCAGACCATTGGTATTTAAATAACAGATAGTATTGAATTACAAGAGAATTAAATAATACTCAAATCTTAAACTTGAAAATGAATTGATTAAAGATTTGTTAAAGGTTAAAGTGATTTTCAATTTAAAAAGAAACTTAGTATACATTTGGTGTCAAATACTCCCTCTGAAAGGTAAGCAAAAACTTTAATTGTTAAATTAAATTTAAAATGTTGTACGAGTATCTTTTTCATAAAAAACAATTATTGTTAATTGAAAAAACTACAATATTCAAGTTATAAATTCGTATGATTTAAATGAAATAAAACAATACCAAACAAAGGCAAACTGAATAATAAACAATGATATATACATTCTAAAGACGACAAAGTCAAGGCATGGTTTGGAAGAATTATTTTTAGCCCTCATATTATATGAATATTGTAACATTACCTTCAACTTATTAAGTAAAAAGTTTAATAAAGAGGAAAAAACTATTGAAGATAATTATTAATAATCCTTAAAAAGAAAGCTTTTCAGCTTTAAAAAGTTAGATAGAAAAAGCATTTATCAAAACAAAAATTAAACTTTTTATCGACAATGATGAAACATTTCTAATCCGTTTTATAACATCTAGATCACTTATAGTTACAAATATCTAACACACTTTTGAATCTCCTACCAAACGCACAACGTACATAATTTTGCTATTGATTTAAAATATTAAAAAAGTAACACTACAAGTAAATCAAATCACTATAAACGTTATTTAATGCCATCATGGTGTTGTAAAACATCATTTCCATTAGTTTAATTAACGCTTAAATACTTTTTGTTGGTGACATAACTATTAACTCACTGATTATTAGACAGTATATTTCTGCTACAAATCAAAAAAAGTTTAAGGATGTCTTATTTTACCATGGTAATTAGGGCTAAAAAGCCCTCTCTAACACTTAACCTGGGGACCAACGGCCTAAGGGTGACTTCTGAACCACCACCAGTGTCCGGGCAGGAACGGGATCATTCAGACGGTCACCCATCCAAGGGACAGCCACGATTGATGTTGCTTGACTCCGTTATCTTGCGATAACGTCGGAACCTTCCAGTCAATGCCTCTGACTAAAATACACTGTTGACATACGAAGTTACGTTAAGTCAGGGTTGTTTAAACTTTGACTTATTTATGATTCAAACGTCCTTGATTTACGGAGCGCTGAATCTAACTTTGATGCTCGTAAATACTCAGTGTAAACGATATAGAACTACGCACATAGAGCGTGAAATATAATCAACATAATTTAAATGTGTTTCTGTTTCAAATTGATAGACGGAAAACGTGTATGGAAATAAAAAAAAAATATAAACAAAAGAACTAGTAAAGAACTTAACATCAAAACTATATTTTCTTTAGTAAAATAACAATAAATAAGATATTAATTATATTTGTAAAATAATGTTAAAACATTATTTCCTAAATTACGTTTGTTTAATCAATATATTGTTTAATTTTGGCCCTGTGCTATTCATTAGCTGTAATCATAGATCAGTGGTTTAAAGACAATTTTTAACACGAATTAAATGTACAACTACAATTAATTAATGAAAAATGTACGATAGAACCACAGAAAAACTGTTAACGATGGATATGTACTCTTTTGAAAGTAACTTACTATGTCCACTTAACTATTGCAATTAATAATGTTGACAATCACTCGCAGTTATGGCACAAAATGAACGACTACAACACACAGATATTGGCAAAAAAAGAATAACGCATAATATATGAACATAAAATAAATAAGTATTATTTACGTTGCCATAAATTATATAATATTTGTTTTTTCCGTCACTAAACACTTGTTTCCTCAATAAATTCCACAAAAATATATTAAAAGGATTATCACTGAACGTCACGTGTTTCCACTATATTCGTGCTGCTTAATATAGAGCTACATACGATCCATAACTAATACAGTTAGTTAGATATTCCCATACTAGAGTGCTAACTAAGAGGGGTGACAGACATCAGCAGTAATCTCATCTGATACTACACGTCCTACCTAACTGTCACACTGAGTAACTAAACATATTACATGATATAGGACCAGGGGATGCCGAGCTATATAAACAACACAAAACTCACATGGTTAGTTACACACTCCCACTGGCTCGATATATCGATAGTGCTAACTAAGAGGGGTGATAGACATCAGCAGTAATCTCATCTGATACTACACGTCCTACCAAACTGTCACACTGAGTAACTAAACATATTACATGATATAGAACCAAGGTATGCCGAGCTATATAAACAACACAAAACTCACATGGATAGTTACACACTCCCACTGGCTCGATATATCAATAGTGCTAACTAAGAGGGGTGATAGACATCAGCAGTAATCTCATGTGATACTACACGTCCTACCAAACTGTCACACTGAGTAACTAAACATATTACATGATATAGAACCAAGGTATGCCGAGCTATATAAACAACACAAAACTCACATGGTTAGTTACACACTCCCACTGGCTCGATATATCGATAGTGCTAACTAAGAGGGGTGATAGACATCAGCAGTAATCTCATCTGATACTACACGTCCTACCAAACTGTCACACTGAGTAACTAAACATATTACATGATATAGAACCAAGGTATGCCGAGTTATATAAACAACACAAAACTCACATGGTTAGTTACACACTCCCACTGGCTCGATATATCGATAGTGCTAACTAAGAGGGGTGATAGACATCAGCAGTAATCTCATGTGATACTACACGTCCTACCAAACTGTCACACTGAGTAACTAAACATATTACATGATATAGAACCAAGGTATGCCGAGCTATATAAACAACACAAAACTCACATGGATAGTTACACACTCCCACTGGCTCGATATATCGATAGTGCTAACTAAGAGGGGTGATAGACATCAGCAGTAATCTCATCTGATACTACACGTCCTACCAAACTGTCACACTGAGTAACTAAACATATTACATGATATAGAACCAAGGTATGCCGAGTTATATAAACAACACAAAACTCACATGGTTAGTTACACACTCCCACTGGCTCGATATATCGATAGTGCTAACTAAGAGGGGTGATAGACATCAGCAGTAATCTCATCTGATACTACACGTCCTACCAAACTGTCACACTGAGTAACTAAACATATTACATGATATAGAACCAAGGTATGCCGAGCTATATAAACAACACAAAACTCACATGGTTAGTTACACACTCCCACTGGCTCGATATATCGATAGTGCTAACTAAGAGGGGTGATAGACATCAGCAGTAATAAACGTCCTACCAAACTGTCACACTGAGTAACTAAACATATTACATGATATAGAACCAAGGTATGCCGAGTTATATAAACAACACAAAACTCACATGGGTAGTTACACACTCCCACTGGCTCGATATATCGATAGTGCTAACTAAGAGGGGTGATAGACATCAGCAGTAATCTCATCTGATACTACACGTCCTACCAAACTGTACTATGAATAACTAAACATATTATATGATATAGAACCAAGGTATGCCGAGTTATATAAACAACACAAAACTCACATGGTTAGTTACATACTCCCACTGGCTCGATATATCGATAGTGCTCACTAAGAGGGGTGATAGACATCAGCAGTAATCTCATCTGATACTACACGTCCTACCAAACTGTCACACTGAGTAACTAAACATATTACATGATATAGAACCAAGGTATGCCGAGTTATATAAACAACACAAAACTCACATGGTTTAGTTACACACTCCCACTGGCTCGATATATCGATAGTGCTAACTAAGAGGGGTGATAGACATCAGCAGTAATCTCATCTGATACTACACGTCCTACCAAACTGTCACACTGAGTAACTAAACATATTACATGATATAGAACCAAGGTATGCCGAGTTATATAAACAACACAAAACTCACATGGTTAGTTACACACTCCCACTGGCTCGATATATCGATAGTGCTAACTAAGAGGGGTAATAGACATCAGCAGTAATCTCATCTGATACTACACGTCCTACCAAACTGTCACACTGAGTAACTAAACATATTACATGATATAGAACCAAGGTATGCCGAGCTATATAAACAACACAAAACTCACATGGTTAGTTACACACTCCCACTGGCTCGATATATCGATAGTGCTAACTAAGAGGGGTGATAGACATCAGCAGTAATCTCATCTGATACTACACGTCCTACCAAACTTTCACACTGAGTAACTAAACATATTACATGATATAGAACCAAGGTATGCCGAGTTATATAAACAACACAAAACTCACATGGTTAGTTACACACTCCCACTGGCTCGATATATCGATAGTGCTAACTGAGTGGGTTAATAGACGTCAGCAGTAATGTCATTATATATTACACGTCCTACCAAACTGTCACACTGAGTAACTAAACATATTGCATGATATAGGACCAAGGGATGCCGAGCTATAAAAACAACACAAAACTCACATGGTTAGTTACACACTCCCACTGGCTCGATATATCGATAGTGCTAACTAAGAGGGGTGATAGACATCAGCAGTAATATCATCTGATACTACACGTCCTACCAAACTGTCACACTGAGTAACTAAACATATTACATGATATAGAACCAAGGTATGCCGAGTTATATAAACAACACAAAACTCACATGGTTAGTTACACACTCCCACTGGCTCGATATATCGATAGTGCTAACTAAGAGGGGTGATAGACATCAGCAGTAATCTCATCTGATACTACACGTCCTACCAAACTGTCACACTGAGTAACTAAACATATTACATGATATAGAACCAAGGTATGCCGAGTTATATAAACAACACAAAACTCACATGGTTAGTTACATACTCCCACTGGCTCGATATATCGATAGTGCTAACTAAGAGGGGTGATAGACATCAGCAGTAATCTCATCTGATACTACACGTCCTACCAAACTGTCACACTGAGTAACTAAACATATTACATGATATAGAACCAAGGTATGCCGAGCTATATAAACAACACAAAACTCACATGGTTAGTTACACACTCCCACTGGCTCGATATATCGATAGTGCTAACTAAGAGGGGTGATAGACATCAGCAGTAATCTCATCTGATACTACACGTCCTACCAAACTGTCACACTGAGTAACTAAACATATTACATGATATAGAACCAAGGTATGCCGAGTTATATAAACAACACAAAACTCACATGGTTAGTTACACACTCCCACTGGCTCGATATATCGATAGTGCTAACTAAGAGGGGTGATAGACATCAGCAGTAATCTCATCTGATACTACACGTCCTACCAAACTGTCACACTGAGTAACTAAACATATTACATGATATAGAACCAAGGTATGCCGAGCTATATAAACAACACAAAACTCACATGGTTAGTTACACACTCCCACTGGCTCGATATATCGATAGTGCTAACTAAGAGGGGTGATAGACATCAGCAGTAATATCATCTAATACTAAACGTCCTACCAAACTGTCACACTGAGTAACTAAACATATTACATGATATAGAACCAAGGTATGCCGAGTTATATAAACAACACAAAACTCACATGGGTAGTTACACACTCCCACTGGCTCGATATATCGATAGTGCTAACTAAGAGGGGTGATAGACATCAGCAGTAATCTCATCTGATACTACACGTCCTACCAAACTGTACTATGAATAACTAAACATATTATATGATATAGAACCAAGGTATGCCGAGTTATATAAACAACACAAAACTCACATGGTTAGTTACATACTCCCACTGGCTCGATATATCGATAGTGCTCACTAAGAGGGGTGATAGACATCAGCAGTAATCTCATCTGATACTACACGTCCTACCAAACTGTCACACTGAGTAACTAAACATATTACATGATATAGAACCAAGGTATGCCGAGTTATATAAACAACACAAAACTCACATGGTTTAGTTACACACTCCCACTGGCTCGATATATCGATAGTGCTAACTAAGAGGGGTGATAGACATCAGCAGTAATCTCATCTGATACTACACGTCCTACCAAACTGTCACACTGAGTAACTAAACATATTACATGATATAGAACCAAGGTATGCCGAGTTATATAAACAACACAAAACTCACATGGTTAGTTACATACTCCCACTGGCTCGATATACCGATAGTGCTAACTAAGAGGGGTGATAGACATCAGCAGTAATCTCATCTGATACTACACGTCCTACCAAACTGTCACACTGAGTAACTAAACATATTACATGATATAGAACCAAGGTATGCCGAGTTATATAAACAACACAAAACTCACATGGTTAGTTACACACTCCCACTGGCTCGATATATCGATAGTGCTAACTAAGAGGGGTGATAGACTGATAGACATCAGCAGTAATCTCATCTGATACTACACGTCCTACCAAACTGTCACACTGAGTAACTAAACATATTACATGATATAGAACCAAGGTATGCCGAGCTATATAAACAACACAAAACTCACATGGTTAGTTACACACTCCCACTGGCTCGATATATCGATAGTGCTAACTAAGAGGGGTGATAGACATCAGCAGTAATCTCATCTGATACTACACGTCCTACCAAACTGTACTATGAATAACTAAACATATTATATGATATAGAACCAAGGTATGCCGAGCTATATAAACAACACAAAACTCACATGGTTAGTTACATACTCCCACTGGCTCGATATATCGATAGTGCTCACTAAGAGGGGTGATAGACATCAGCAGTAATCTCATCTGATACTACACGTCCTACCAAACTGTCACACTGAGTAACTAAACATATTACATGATATAGAACCAAGGTATGCCGAGCTATATAAACAACACAAAACTCACATGGTTAGTTACACACTCCCACTGGCTCGATATATCGATAGTGCTAACTAAGAGGGGTGATAGACATCAGCAGTAATCTCATCTGATACTACACGTCCTACCAAACTTTCACACTGAGTAACTAAACATATTACATGATATAGAACCAAGGTATGCCGAGTTATATAAACAACACAAAACTCACATGGTTAGTTACACACTCCCACTGGCTCGATATATCGATAGTGCTAACTGAGTGGGTTAATAGACGTCAGCAGTAATGTCATTATATATTACACGTCCTACCAAACTGTCACACTGAGTAACTAAACATATTGCATGATATAGGACCAAGGGATGCCGAGCTATAAAAACAACACAAAACTCACATGGTTAGTTACACACTCCCACTGGCTCGATATATCGATAGAGCTAACTAAGAGGGGTGATAGACATCAGCAGTAATATCATCTGATACTACACGTCCTACCAAACTGTCACACTGAGTAACTAAACATATTACATGATATAGAACCAAGGTATGCCGAGTTATATAAACAACACAAAACTCACATGGTTAGTTACACACTCCCACTGGCTCGATATATCGATAGTGCTAACTAAGAGGGGTGATAGACATCAGCAGTAATCTCATCTGATACTACACGTCCTACCAAACTGTCACACTGAGTAACTAAACATATTACATGATATAGAACCAAGGTATGCCGAGTTATATAAACAACACAAAACTCACATGGTTAGTTACATACTCCCACTGGCTCGATATATCGATAGTGCTAACTAAGAGGGGTGATAGACATCAGCAGTAATCTCATCTGATACTACACGTCCTACCAAACTTTCACACTGAGTAACTAAACATATTACATGATATAGAACCAAGGTATGCCGAGTTATATAAACAACACAAAACTCACATGGTTAGTTACACACTCCCACTGGCTCGATATATCGATAATGCTAACTAAGAGGGGTGATAGACATCAGCAGTAATCTCATCTGATACTACACGTCCTACCAAACTGTACTATGAATAACTAAACATATTATATGATATAGAACCAAGGTATGCCGAGCTCTATATACAACACAAAACTCACATGGTTAGTTACATACTCCCACTGGCTCGATATATCGATAGTGCTAACTGAGTGGGTTAATAGACGTCAGCAGTAATGTCATTATATATTACACGTCCTACCAAACTGTCACACTGAGTAACTAAACATATTACATGATATAGAACCAAGGTATGCCGAGTTATATAAACAACACAAAACTCACATGGTTAGTTACAAACTCCCACTGGCTCGATATATCGATAGTGCTAACTGAGTGGGTTAATAGACGTCAGCAGTAATGTCATTATATATTACACGTCCTACCAAACTGTCACACTGAGTAACTAAACATATTGCATGATATAGGACCAAGGGATGCCGACCTATAAAAACAACACAAAACTCACATGGTTAGTTACACACTCCCACTGGCTCGATATATCGATAGTGCTAACTGAGTGGGTTAATAGACGTCAGCAGTAATGTCATTATATATTACACGTCCTACCAAACTGTCACACTGAGTAACTAAACATATTATATGATATAGGACCAAGGGATGCCGAGCTATATAAACAACACAAAACTCACATGGTTTAGTTACACACTCCCACTGGCTCGATATATCGATAGTTCTAACTGAGAGTTTTGATAGACGTCAGCAGTAATGTTATCAGATATTACACGTCCTACCAAACTGTCACACTGAGTAACTAAACATATTACATGATATAGAACCAAGGTATGCCGAGTTATTTACACAATACATAACTCACATAGTTAGTTACACACTCCCACTGGCTCAATATATCGATAGTGCTAACTGAGAGGGTTGATAGACGTCAGCAGTAATGTCATCAGATATTACACGTCCTACCAAACTGTCACACTGAGTAACTAAACAAGTTACATGGTATATCAAGGCCAGACAAGTTTTATTTCGTAGGTATGTAATTTATATCTTATAATATACCTATTTAACCAGTTTTTGTCGTATGTTTTTTTAAGGTAGACAATAATCTTAAAAATATGATATTTTAGTAAACTTTACGTAACAAGACTGCAATCTTAGTTTAATTTATAATGTAACAAACCACAAACCACGTTTCATAAATAATAACAGTGAGGGAATATGGTGAAATGTAGTCATAAAGTGTCACTGAATTTTATTGTGAAACGCGACTGAATCTATGTTGGTGCAATTGAATATTTCTCAGTTCTTCTTTTTCGTTATGAAGAACCAAACAAACTTCCAGTTATTGTTAGTTAAATAATTTATTATTTGAATGAGAATCACTTTAACCATGTACCTCATTTAAACACTGAACCATATAGTTAGATGCAAACTTTAAAAGACGCATCCAATTGCAACTATTACAATATAATGTCACTAAGAATGCTAACCTCAGTAGTAATTTTGAGCTCCATTTAATCGTATTTACAATAAAACGATCTTCCACTCTCTTATCTTTAAAAATACGATTAAAGGTTCCTAAACCCAAAAAACATTACATATAACACATAAAGGTCCTTCCAAAACCTTAACATAATAATACGGTATGATGTAACTGCACATACTTGTCATAATACATAGGCCTACCATATAATTTCGTTCCATTTTCTTCACATCACACATTAAGGTCATAACATCTCCATCCTGATGTTACATTTACAATGTCACAGATTACAAACCTATTGGCTCATACATATGACATTACGTTCCTCCATTTGTTGACATCATACTTATTTATTCAACATGGCGCCTTTTCTTCCATTTGACATTGCACATACGAGTTGAGATTATTTCATCATTTTGAAATAACACTTCCATCTTCGTGACACCATGCCATAATACTTTCATCCACTCTATTGACAACGCACATACAATTCAACGTTATTTCATCCTATAGACATCACACTTCCTGTATTACGTCAATCCATGGTTAGGATATCACACAAGATATGACATTTTCCAATCCTCTTGACATCACACATACGATATTATGTTCTTCTATCATATTGACATTGCGTATACAATAAATGTGGTAAGATGTCCTTCCATCATACATATATCGCATTTACGATTTGATGAAGTCATATATGTGTGTTCTTGACATCAGACTTACGATATGATACTTACATTCTCTTCATATCAAACATACGGTATTACATGACGCTTTCCATCTTCATAACATCACACAATACGATATGACAATTTTAGCATTATTCAACATCTCTATATCAATTCCTAAATAATCCAAAGGGTCGTTTGTTTTAAATAGTTTAGGAAACGTCTAATATAAAGAAAAAAAGTTACTAATGGAAGTAAAAGTAAAAACCTAAAGCCCTCTCATAAAATTGGAGACTTTTGTCAGAGCAAAGTTGTTTCAATTATAGGTTATAGCACCTATATATTGTGGAACACTATAAGCTAACCTTCTGTTCAAAGCTGCTACGGCAATTTACGGTGGACTGAGGTAAATACTACTGCCCTTGTATTTAGGGGACAGACGGGGTTGTAGTGTGATTGTAAAATGATGAGAAGGGAGTTAGATGTTTGCCAAGAATTCACCGTGAACTATACTTACAATGAAATGTGCTTAATGGTGTACAGTATTGTATGGTGTATTGGTGTATGGAAATTAATGTACAAACATAATTTATCGGTTAAGACCTTCATTGCTCATTTTATTAGTAATATAACCAAACAGAAATTTAAAACACAAATATATATTACATTGAGGGTGAGAAAATTGAACTCTATAAGAAAGTATAAATCGCAACAAGAGCGTTAGGCACTGTGCCACCCATATATTTTATCTGTTTTATCTGTAAATCCACGTTTTTATTTATTAACCCCTTTAAAAGTAAATGTTAGTTGTAAGACAGGTCTATGTACACCCTTTGTAAAACAGTAATTTTTCTATTAACATCCATTTATTACTAAGGTTTTTACAATCATGTGCAAAATATATTTTTTCCTACAAAGGTTAAGTTAAAAAAATACACAAACATGCTATTTATAATTTGCAATAAACTGATAAAAATACAATTTGTTGTGGCATCAAACAGTTCAGATAATAAAGTAATAAAAATAATGACACCAATTAGCAGTAAATGTCTGCTACAAACAAGTGCATTGCATGTTAAGTACTAGAAATTAGTTTCTTGAGACATTCTCTTGGGTTTATGGTCTTAGTAAACATACAAAAACGCACAAACACCACGATAGAAAAGGCAGCGTTGATAAAGTCTGCTACAAGCAAGTGTGATTGCATGTACAGTAGTAGCAATTAGTAACTTGACTCAACCACTAAGGTTATTGGTCTTTGGAAACACGCAACTAACGCAGAAACACCATAGTGGAAAAGGTAGCGTTGATAAAGTCTGCTACGAGCAGGTGTGATTGCATGTACAGCAATAGTAATTAGTAACTTGACTCAACCACTAAGGTTATTGGTCTTTGGAAACACGCAACAAACGCAGAAACACCATAGTGGAAAAGGTAGCGTTGATAAAGTCTCCTACGAGCAAGTGTGATTGCATGTACAGCAATAGTAATTAGTAACTTGACTCAACCACTAAGGTTATTGGTCTTTGGAAACACGCAACAAACGCAGAAACACCATAGCGGAAAAGGCAGCGTTGATAAAGTCTGCTATAAGCAAGTGTGATTGCATGTACAGTAGTAGCAATTAGTTACTTGACTCAGCCACTTGGGTTTATGGTCTTTAGAAACACGGAACTAATGCAGAAACACCAGGATAGAAAAGACAGCGTTGATAAAGTCTGCTACGAGCAGGTGTGATTGCATGTACAGCAATAGTAATTAGTAACTTGACTCAACCACTAAGGTTATTGGTCTTTGGAAACTCGCAACAAACGCAGGAACAGTGGAAAAGGAAAATAGTGGAAAGGGCAGCGTTGATAAAGTCTGCTATAAGCAAGTGTGATTGCATGTACAGTAATTGTGATTAGTTACTTGACTCAGACACTTGGGTTTATGGTCTTTAGAAACACGCAACTAACGCAGAAACACCAGGATAGAAAAGACAGCGTTGATAAAGTCTGCTACAAGCAGGTGTGATTGCATGTACAGTAGTAGCAATTAGTTACTTGACTCAGACACTTGGGTTTATGGTCTTTAGAAACACGCAACTAACGCAGAAACACCAGGATAGAAAAGACAGCGTTGATAAAGTCTGCTACAAGCAGGTGTGATTGCATGTACAGTAGTAGCAATTAGTTACTTGACTCAGCCACTTGGGTTTATGGTCTTTAGAAACACGCAACTAATGCAGAAACACCAGGATAGAAAAGACAGCGTTGATAAAGTCTGCTACAAGCAAGTGTGATTGCATGTACAGTAGTAGCAATTAGTTACTTGACTCAGCCACTTGGGTATATGGTCTTTAGAAACACACAACTAACGCAGAAACCCCAGGACAGAAATGACAGCGTTGATAAAGTCTGCTACAAGCAAGTGTGATTGCATGTACAGTAGTAGCAATTAGTTACTTGACTAAGCCACTTGGGTTTATGGTCTTTAGAAACACACAACTAACGCAGAAACCCCAGGACAGAAATGACAGCGTTGATAAAGTCTGCTACAAGCAAATTTGATTGCATGTACAGTAGTAGCAACTAGTTACTTGACTCAGCCACTTGGGTTTATGGTCTTTAGAAACACACAACTAACGCAGAAACCCCAGGACAGAAATGACAGCGTTGATAAAGTCTGCTACAAGCAAGTGTGATTGCATGTACAGTAGTATCAATTAGTTACTTGACTCAGCCACTTGGATTTATGGTCTTTAGAAACACGCAACTAATGCAGAAACACCAGGATAGAAAAGACAGCGTTGATAAAGTCTGCTACAAGCAGGTGTGATTGCATGTACAGTAGTAGCAATTAGTTACTTGACTCAGCCACTTGGGTTTATGGTCTTTAGAAACACGCAACTAACGCAGAAACCCCAGGATGGAAAAGACAGCGTTGATAAAGTCTGCCACAAGCCAGTGTGATTGCATGTACAGTAGTAGCAACTAGTTACTTGACTCTGCCATTTGGGTTTATGGTCTTTAGAAACACTCAAATAACGCAGAAACACCAGAATGAAATAGGCAGCATTGAGAAAGTCTGCTATAAGCAAGTGTGATTGCATGTACAGTAGTAGCAATTACTTGACTGAGCCACTTGGGTTTGTGGTCTTTGGAAACACACAACTAACGCAGTAACACCATAGTGGAAAAGGTAGCGTTGATAAAGTCTGCTACAAGCAGGTGTGATTGCATGTACAGTAGTAGCAATTAGTAACTTGACTCAGCCACTTGGGTTTATGGTCTTTAGAAACACGCAACTAACGCAGAAACCCCAGGATAGAAAAGACAGCGTTGATAAAATCTGCTACAAGCCAGTGTGATTGCATGTACAATAGTAGCAATTAGTTACTTGACTAAGCCACTTGGGTTTATGGTCTTTAGAAACACGCAACTAACGCAGAAACACCATGATAGAAAAGACAGCGTTGATAAAATCTGCTACAAGCCAGTGTGATTGCATGTACAATAGTAGCAATTAGTTACTTGACTCAGCCACTTGGGTTTATGGTCTTTAGAAACACACAACTAACGCAGAAACCCCAGGACAGAAAAGACAGCGTTGATAAAGTCTGCTACAAGCAAGTGTGATTGCATGTACAGTAGTAGCAATTAGTTACTTGACTCAGCCACTTGGGTTTATGGTCTTTAGAAACACGCAACTAACGCAGAAACACCAGGATAGAAAAGACAGCGTTGATAAAGTGTGCTACAAGCAAGTGTGATTGCATGTACAGTAGTAGCAACTAGTTACTTGACTCTGCCATTTGGGTTTATGGTCTTTAGAAACACGCAACTAACGCAGAAACACCAGAATGAAAAAGGCAGCATTGATAAAGTCTGCTATAAGCAAGTGTGATTGCATGTACAGTAGTAGCAATTGCTTGACTGAGCCACTTGGGTTTGTGGTCTTTGGAAACACGCAACTAACGCAGAAACACCAGAACGGAAAAGTCAGCATCGCTAAAGTCTTCTATAAGCAAGTGTGATTGCATGTACAGTAGTAGCAATTAGTCCTTGACTCAGCCACTTGGGTTTATGGTCTTTGAAAACACGCAACAAACGCAGAAACACCACAATGGAAAAGTCACCGTAATAAAGTTTGCTATAAGCAAGTTTGTTTGCATGTACAGTAGTAGCAATTAGTTACTTTACTCAGCAACTTGGGTTTATGGTCTTTGAAAACACGCAACTAACGTAGAAACACCATAGTGGAAAAGACAGCGTTGATAAAGTCTGCTACAAGCAAGTGTGATTGCATGTACAGTAGTAGCAATTAGTTACTTGACTCAGCCACTTTGGTTTATGGTCTTTAGAAACACGCAACTGACGTAGAAACCTCAAGGTGGAATACTAAGTCACAAAAATTAGTTATTAGGTCCCAATTCTACTTTTATTTTATTGCTTTAGCCTACTTTGTAAACGCTTAATAACAAAGTTGAAATCCTGAACTAAACCAAATTACTTGTGATATTGAGAATTGGATTACATACACTTACAACTGTATGAAACCTAAATCAACTAGCTGTCCCTTCCACACACAAACAATTACTCTTCTTCCAAGTATTTTACGTGTTTATCTAAATCTTTCTGATACCGAAAAAACAATTACATGTTTAATTCTACATAAACACATTTAATGTTACTAGAATCACATAGTTTTTTGTTACTGACCACAACATAGAAATAAAATTAATAGGGTTAAGACTTAATAACCTGATTTATGAGTATTGTTACATGACCATGTATTTCTAAACAAAAAGCATGTAGGTAGGAAGTTATATTAAATAAATGCGAGTCTATATCACTATTTCCTTATAAATAATTCTGTAACAAAGAACATGTTATTTTATTATTTATATATTTTAAATAGTATTCAATCCAGGAAACAAAAAATGTTAAACTATTTAGTGTTTATGAAGACATTTAAAAAAATGTTCATCTTTGATTTTTATTTCCCAGAGTATTTTAAAAACATCAACGATGAAGCCGAAGTTATTCAAACTAATCTATAAGCCTAAATTCAGAACTAAAAATCAATATTTATTCTTTTTCACTCGTCGATAAATACTTCAAGATGATATTTTCAACCCATGGATGTTTCTGAGAACATCACATTCGTATTCAAGTAATTTCATTAAATATAAATATTTGTAAACTATGTTTTTATATTTTGTTTTTACGGTTTTTTTTCGATTGAATTTAATTCTAATTTTATTGAAGACATTATTTCTTTGATACAGCACACACAGTGCAGTTATGCTAACTAAATACCATTTAACAAGTTAAACTGTTGTATTCTCTAGATTCTTTGATGTCTTTATTCAATTATGTTTTTATTATTTATTTTTTATTTTCTTAATAAGAATTACAACATAAGAAAGTAATTTTTAAAAACAAGACACGTATATTTTAATGGTGGTTATTGAAGACGTATTCTAATATTCAAGCGTGCTTTTTAATATAATATTTTCCTACAAAATAGTCAGTATATACAAAATGGCGCATAACAACTGGTGTAGGAATAACTAGTGTGTTTATTTTTACACAAATGCTTTTTTATTAAATTTGTTAGTTCTATCATTTTATGATTTGGTTTTTTTCTATAAAAATACAGATTGATAGATTTAATATAATGGAAAGTAGTGCCTTGAGAGCATTTCTTAACGTTAGTGACACATCAAAACAGGTAATAACAAGCCACTAAAAAGGTGTCTCGTTTTGTGTCGGTGTTAGGAGACCTTACTGAGATGGGAAAGGGGAGAAGACGGGACGGCAAGTATATTATGTGCCGACCTGGTGGAGGTGTGATTGGAAATCGCGGATCAATGCCGAGGTGGTCGCTAGGTCGGAATGGCCGCCGACATGCAACAGGTGACTGACTCTCTCTCCATAGTATTCTTTTCCCTGTCGCCTCACTGTTAGCTAAATTATGATGAAACCTGCAGAGTTTATCGGAAATAAAAAGGGGCCTATAGAAGTTCCTTGTATGATTCCAAAAACCAATGGTTATGGAATTATTTGTAAAATAGTATATAACTGTCTCTTCTTCTTACAAGTCTTGGTGACTATTTAAACAATAGAATCGCAATTTTAGAGTTATATGCTAACGATCAGCATATCACTAGCTAAATAAAATATATCGCATTTAATAAAGTGAATTGAAAATTGTACGTTAAATCTTTCCAATATACAAATTTAAAAAAGCTATATAATTTATAGGATTAGAGGTTTAAATGTATACAATATTTTTTTGAAAACTTTTGAATTTGTTATTTTTTCAAATGCTTGTGCCGCATATTTTTTTTTTTTAAAGTTTACTTTCTCCCATGTATGAAAGCATAGAGAAAGTATTGTGATCGTAAAAAAAAAAGTATTACAAGTTGGTCTAAAAATAAATCTTAGGCCCCTCTGAACCCAAATAAGTGTTTTTTCTTTATGAAAAAATAACGTCTGCTCGTTTAGGTGTCTGTTAACTTCACTGCAGAACAAACTTATGGACAATTTTTTATTTGTATGGTAAAAAAAATTTAAACAAATAGAATTTTATCAAAAACGACTCAAATGAGTTTGATTAATTTTCAGAAAAGATGTGAATTACAATGTTGAATACCTTAGTGAAAATTGCATGTCCCTATCTTTAATTGTTTTTGAGTTATAAAATTTTTTTACGGGAAATAATATAAAAAAGTACAATTTATTCAAGCTGTATTCTGACGATGTCGATTAAATTTTCAGTAAAGATGTAAATTACTTTACATAACACCACACTACGTTGGGGCTGGAGGCCGAATGCCGAAAACCACAACTCAAGTTGTTGAAGGTTGTTTACATAAAATGTGGCTATGTGATTAATGAACATATGTTTTTAAACATTATCTTTTCCATAATTTTATTTAAATAAAATAAGTGTTTCTGACAGAACAAAGGGTTATGGAGAAAGCGTGTACTATTTACATAATATAATAGTTGCGTTTAAGAAATAATGATATTTGCTAAGAAAAGTAAATTTAAAACAACTGTGGTGTTATTTTAAATTCACAAAAATAAATAATTTTCTGGATAAAATTTGTTATATTTAGTATTTATTTTTGTATAAATATTATGTTGAAAGGCACCTATTAATCCAGTAAACATAAATTTAATTATTTTCATTCAATACTAAGTATATATATTAAGCCCACCAATGTAAATATTTCAAAATTGCAATAAAACGGCAATTTATAAACTGTAATTACGTTGTTCATGTGCGTAAATAAAAATCAAACATATAAATTTATAAATATTACTGAGTAATCGTATGAATAATGTCATTCAGTAAATCAATAGCCAACTTTATGACTGGTGTTTGCTACGCTGCAACACTTATATTAGGTCAGTGTTTATGGGTTATCCGCTACTATAATACTCAAGCTCAATAATCCTCAAGCGCCGCCGACCCCACTCGACCCCGTGTCACTTTGGGGACGATGGAACATTACTTACCTCAGACAGTAATATCTGGCAGCTCTTTCTCTAACTAATATGTACTAATTATTACTACGTAGATAATTATTTAAAAATAAAAGTACTTTGCAATGAAAAACTGAGCCATTTTTCACGTAACTATACGCTCATTAAAAGGACTGATAAAATATATTGCGCTATGTAATAAAATAATATGAAAGTTAGTATGACCATATTGTTATTAACCAATAGGAAGATCCATTGGCTTAGTGGTCTATGCGTCAGGATTTCCGCTGTTAGAGTAAGATATAAGAAAAGTTCTAACCCTGGCCTTGACTGGAAGTTTTTATAAGTAATGTTATTCATAATTATCTCTAAGACGCCGATCGTAGAGATATGGGCGAATATGAGGAGTGAATGAGTGTAGATGAATGAGTGTAGTCATTGTTACTATCTGAGTTCAACTTAGCTCAGAAAGGACTATTTATCAATAGCGCAATAGCCATGGCAACTATGGGACCTACAGCTTTACGTGGAATCCGAACCACGTAGTGTTGGTCTGATTTTCAGCTAACTGACAAGTCTGACACTCAGTTCTCTTCCCTACACCATATGAACATTGACTACCATTCAACACGGACACTCCAGACTTCTCTAGTAGTGTCTACGTTGATGACAACCATTGAGCGGACGCCATGTCGGTATTAAGAGAACCGAGCATGGAACCTATCACCTACAATCTCCCAAACACTTTGTCCCCAAGTAGCTGGGCTACAGCACTGCGCCACCAGTGCCGACTATTCTAGTTAGTTATCTTTGTACTATTCCAGTTTTCTCCCTTAGTGCGACTGAATAAGTTCCCAGTACAGATTAACAGTCTACAAAGAATGGGGGAGTGAGGTTAAAATACTCGGCATCTCCTTTTGGACAAAAAATACAAATAAGATGTTGCAGTTCCAAAAAAACACACGGTGTAATGGTAAATAAGTATTTATTTAGAATTATACCCACTTTACAGTGTAATAAATTCATTATTTTCTGATTTGGCCTTGATTGTAAGTCCAGGATTGTGTGTTTTAAATTAGTGATATATATTTGTTAGTAGACATGTCAGTACAGAACATAGTGGCCAATAAATTGTCGTTTTACTGGTACATTCATCTATTATTTTTATCAGCTCAAGAATTAAAAAAAGAGTGCAGGACATTTTATGCAATGCAGAATACTAATACTGTTCAAAGGCCTATAAAGTACGAGACTCTAACCTTGTTTTTCTTTTAAGTTTGGAAGACCGTGAGCTGAAGCTTACAGTGTTGCCAACCTACAGGACTGATGGCGAAGTTGTGTCCATGAACACTGCAACCCTGCTGTTTTGTAATCTGATTGTAAACCCACCCAATCCGCCACCATATTACATTACTGACTGGGCCACTTTGGTCTGTTAATCCACACGGAGCCAGAGTTCCAGGAACGAAAGCTAATATTCACGCAAACAAGCTTCTAATGGTATATGTTTTATAAACGTAATCCTTAATAATGGAAACACATTTTCAATGTGATAAAGAAATAGCATTTTCAACGTAATTTCATCACTTTAGTCATATAAAAGTATTTTTTTTTTCGTTACATTATAAGGGAATCTGCTAATTATTTCGCGAGTAAAAAAAAAAAAAAAAAAAAAACAGTAAAGTTCTGGTTACATATAAAATGCAAATTCCACGAGAAAACAATTGTCTTAAAAATCTTTCTTGTGATCTTACCTTACTCTCAAGTATTTTCAATGAAAATTCTAAGTGAATCTTGGCTATTTAATGATTTCAACTTTGACGCAGCCTCTTCTTTCTTTTAATATTTGAAAATTATTATTACCAATTTTTTTTCTTTGCCAAAAAAACTCTATATAACAAAACACGAATATGTTTATGTTCATATTTTAACTTAATTAATAGCATAAACAATCATACCATAGGTAAACTAACCTAACGGGATCTTCAAAAGATAATTTGTTGTCACTACTTTCCAAAAACAATAAGATAATGTAGACATAGTCTAAATAATACATTTTAATCATTTGCTTAAAAACCCCCTACTTACAGGAACATATGTGATCATTTGGAACATGTTACTCTATTATTTGGAAAAGTGTTTCATTTTCAGTCCCTAATAATGAATAAAATCTTTTGAAATGAATCGAACTTGTATATTAAACAAGGGGTCACTCTTCGCGTGCAAACCCAAACTCTCGCTGCGCTCGATACACAAATACAAGTGTATCGAGCGGCATGTGACTTTTGACTACAAATAATAGTAGATTAACTATATAATATAAAATCACAAGATTAAACTTATTTCAACATCTCACTCTACTTGCATTGCTATCTATTTATAATTATAAGTACCCTTTGCTTTTGTTTAACAGCTGAAGATTAAACTCTTAATGCATCAATGGGATAATGTCAATCATACAGAATAAACATGTTTATTTATTTACAAAATAAAATTAATTTACTAAAATCAACCCATTGATATTCTAATGGAAAAGGGGAAATTTTGAGGGGATCTTTGTACCCCTTAGGCACGGAACTTCGAAAAATCTGTATTAATTGGTCCTACGATACTAAAGATAACATTTTTTTATTTTCGTGTAAATCTGTTTGGTGGTTTTGAGATTTCGTGATGAGTCAGTGGTATTTGGATATTATATACTTTAAAAGTTCATATTAAAAGCATTCCAGCTTTGAGCTCAATGTTAATTCATATAAAATATGCATATAAAAACCAAAAGTAACTTTTGTGATGCTGGTGATTCTTTTACTTGTTTTGTGATTATCATAAACTATTTTCAGCTAAAGTCAATTAAAGAAACCAGTAGTAAATATCGTTATTTATGCACCGATTACTATCTTATTTAACAAGAAATAGATGCCCTATTACTGTAAATATTTTATTCTTAAACTGAATTTTTTAAATAATTCATATTACCACAAAGGGGAAATTAATAATGTCCATATGTTTCGTTTTATTTAAAATATAATATCCTAATAAACGTTGCTTAAGTAAATATATTGTAAACAAGGCATATATTTTGGTCGAGACAAAGTTGTTCTAGAGGTCATTATTCGAAATGGCCTTTTCGGATAGTGACCACAGTTTTTATTATTTTACATTGTTTTAGTGGTTTTTATTACCTCACTCCAATATATTTGAAATAAATATTATATTCAACAACAAAATTTATTTTCGCTCAGTAGTCAACACTAGTACCAAGTTATATTCAAAATCAAACGAAAATCCAATACAGATTGTATAACGCCCGAACAAACTACTGACTGCAAAGCACGCAGAACACAACTGTAGCCATTTCACGGCTGGGCGCCTTCGTATAGATCAGGATATGGTAGTTTAAACAGAGAGTTGTGTTTTACTTTTGTCCTCGGATAACACTGAAGTGGTGATCTAATACTTGAAAATGCGTAAATGTCACTTCATTCATCATTTTGTGAGTATTGTCAAATTACATGACACCTCCATAAGTCAAAATAAATTGAAAGTATTTATATGTACTTTACTGTATCTCGGAAGAGCAGACGTTGTTAACGAAAATGTAACGTGATCTCCAATATTAAATGTTTAAAATTCAATGATTAAAAAGTACACTTGAATAATATTTTATTTATTAGTTACCACATTTTATATAGTGTAATCATTTGATTTATTATGTATAATATCAACATAGGAATGTAAGGTTTATATGGAAACGGGAAAGTAAGGTATTAAGACATTTAATTTCTACGATTCATATAATGGTAAATTCCAAGTCGTTAGTCACACTTTGGAAATAACAGTGTTCAGTAATATGCGATGATCGTTTCACTATTAAATGTGTTATAAATATTGTTTGAAATCTTAACGAAACGTACAAAAGTGCTATTACTATGAATGGCAATGTATATTCATCAATGTAAACTGAGATAGATCGTATATAACTTCATGCCGCTGTATGTAAATTCCTAACCTATACGACTAGTATATATGTATCAAAGTTTTATAACACACATTCAAAGTCGACAAACCGGAAGCATTGAGTGATGGGGTTTTGGTTTTGTAAAATTTTAGCTTGTCAGTGTAAAAACAAAATATTACAAAACAATGATTTAATTAAAATAAGATTAAATAAAAAATACATCCATACGTTTCCTATACAAACTGTAATTTTTAGACATAAAGCATAAATCAGTGCTATGACCTAATGAAAAGTTAAAAATATAAGTAAAGCTCAAAAACTAAAACGATATAATTATGTAAAAAAACTTTTCATAAATTAATGTTAAACTATCGTTTAAAATATTCTCATAATAAACAATTTTAACAGCTTTTTACATGATTTACAAAAAATCATGACTTGATAAGGATCGTGTTCACAAAAATGTTATAAATTCTTAGTTTAAATTAATTACAGAAATGTTGTCTGAAAAAATGAAAAACCTATCAGAAAACACTTAAACTTCTTATTGATTCATACAAGGAGAATTTGAAAAGAGACAATATTGTGAGCGTGGCCGTTTACAAAGCAGGGTCCAATATTGCAGTACTGTTCCGGCAAGTCATTAGATGCCCTGTTGCTGGGTTCAACATTAGGGTACTTCATTTAGCGAGCACTCTCTAGAACAACGGTAAACAACTTTGTCTCGACCAAACTATACGCCTTGTTTACAATATATTTACTTAGGCAACGTTCACTAGGAATGTTATATTTTAAATAAAACGAAACATATGGAAATTTTTAATTTCCTCTTTGTGGTAATACGAATTTTTTTCAGTTTAAGAATAAAATATTTACAGTTAAAGGGCATCTATTTCTTGTTAAATAAGAGAGTAATCGGTGCACAGATTACGATATTTACTACTGGTTTCTTTAATTGATTCTAGCTGAAAATAGGTTATGATAATCACAAAACAAGTAAAAAAATTACCATCCTCAAAAGACTTACTTTTTTTTATATGTATATTTATTATAAATTAAGATTGAGCTCAAGGCTGCAATGCTTTTAATATGAACTTTTAATCAGTTTTTTGTAGTGATTTGATGAAAAACTAGATTAGTTAAAACTATAAACAATTGTGTTTGGAAATAAATAATTTCCTAGCTATGTTTATTGTAGGGTGTGAAGGGAGAAATATTGCGTAAATCGAAACAATAGTCATGTACTTAAGCTAATTGTTTTGAAAGTATATAATACTCTTTCGGCCTACAGATTGAGTTATGGTTTAGCATGTTGCTATGACACTTATGTTTACCATATTATATTCTCTCATTATTCTTCAAAGGTCACTTATCCTTGTCATTATCAAATCCCAAAACTTACTCCTTCTTACCCAATTTTCAATGATCTAAAAATGTTTCCAATAGGAAAATGTGGATTTACAAATTAAAAAAGAAAACTCTTTAAAAGAATATAAAAAACAATTCCAAGAAAATAGTAGATATCATTAGATGGTGTTTGGATTTGACATTGTTTAAAATTCCATAAGCAATGTTTACAACATGTTAAATATGTTTTACTTGGGTTTCCCTTGGATTTTTTAATTTAAATTCAATATAACTTGACAATTAAAATAGTTACAATAGTTTTTTAAAAGCCTTCAGAATATTTTTATTTAATGTGAATGATTGTAAAGACCTTCTGAAAATTATAGTGTAACTGATTCTTAATGTAAATAGGAATATTTGGAGTAAGAATGCTAATGATAACTATTTGATTTGTGAGAATGTATTATTATTATTATTATGTATGAATATTTTTACTATCTGAAGTGGAATTCACATTGTTATCAGAGCTTTTTACTTTAGTATTTATACTAACTAGTTATTTTTTAAGTTTACTAACCCTATATAATGTTAATTTTAAGAAAAAGAATAAACTCCAAAACAGATTTTTAAGTGGCTGCCTAACTTTAATAAATAAGATTTGTGTACTTTTTTACACATCTTATTCTATTTGTTTAAAAAATTAATTAATGTACATGTAAATAAATTTCCAAATATTTATGTAACAAAGGGTTTTAAATTTACATCTTTATATTTAAGAGTGTTTTCCTTTTTTACAGATTTGATTTAATTTTCTCATGTCCGATTATGTTTATTAATCTACTAAATATATAGTTAGCAATAATCAGTACTTATAGCTGCTAATTAAATTTAAAAAAAAATATATATATATATATATATATATATATATATATAATGTCGTCCTATTTAACCAGGCAAAGTTAGGGCTAAGGGAGAGATTTAGGGATAGAACGTTATACCCACTTTCATTCTCATCCCTACATAGAACAACTTTACCATACCGATTAATACAGCATTCCTACACATTCTATCCCACATCTTAACTGAACCAATATACTAGTATAAATTCTCTTGTAACAAACTTATTTATATGATTTTCTTTATCTTGCACTTTTGTTAGTAAAGAAGAACGATTTGATAAATAATTTAGAGGTACTTTAAATAGTTTAAAGTATAAAATATCCTCTTTTTTAAAGTTAATAATATGTATGAAGTGAAAATAATTTATCCACTCATGTACACGGTATGTACACCCATCTACTATAAAACACTAAATGGGCACAAAAGTAGTAATGTAATATAAAATTAATAGGCAAAGCTCATTTAAACACTCTCCAAAACCGAACATGCAGTTTCTGTATATATGTTACATATTTGATACAAACCAACTCACACTTTTATTCCTTGTCAGTTATTTCCGTAAAGCCTCAACTTATGTGAGTTTTATAAATCACTTACTTAAACTGTCGTTAATTTTAAAACAACAGTTTTGAAACTATAGCAAATACAGGTTTTTAGTAACCTTAAAATCTGTTAAGTATGACGTTTGTTAATTTTTAAAGAAATTTAAATGTAATTTAAAACACATGCTATACAACTTCTTAAATAATTTCGTAAAACATTGGCTAGGGAGACAGCATATTATAAACAGGTTGTGATCTAAACATTTCTGTGAACAGTCTTACAAAAAACTAAATTAGGGCCAAGCCTAATTATTTATACGTATTTTCATGTCTATCATATATTCATAAAAACGTATATAAGTAGCATATACTAAATATATTTTATGTATCTATTAAAAACACACGTAAATGAACAATAAGTATGTCTGGTTTAAAACTGGTTTAACACAGTTTTAATCAAAGGGTGTTTTCATTTATATAAAATTAATGATTCGTAAAGTAGATAAGTTTTCTTTAATGTCTAATTTATCACATAATGTTGGGGGTTTCGTCAAACGGTATAATATTAATCATTTTAATATTTATTTTACACTGTAACCATACGAGTTTTTATGGGGTTTGCAAAATTTAAAAAAAGTGTAATACTGAAGTTATTTAATGAATTATGATACTTAAATTATGTTTCTACTTTTAACGGATCTGGTCAAAAAATATTTATTCAAGCTATACTAAACACAACAGTAACGCATTGGCATATGGTTGTACAACTAAATGAATGAGTAGCAATTTGTAGTAGTGTAGTAAGGGGGTAGGTTAGGGTGCGAGTAAGACCTCGCGGACACAGAAACTAGCAAGCACATCCAATAGAAGGCAGGGGAGCACCTTAGGTCCTCAGAGGGTATCCAGTTTGCTATGACAGGTTCAACTAAACACACTCACTTAGGCAAGAGGCTAGGGCATTTTCGCGCGAGCCCTCAGTACCTCGTCTCACCACTGAACTCACCACCAGCCGGGGACTGAACTGAACGCCAGCTATTGATCTCACGACAGGACTGCCAACCCCGGCCTCGCCTCGCGTCGAAATTCCCACCATCGGAAATATAATTTCCCGCTCACTTCAGTAATCGTGAATTATGCTTAGGCCAGATTGATTAGGGCGAAGTTTGAGGGAACTATCACAGATTAATCAAAAGTTACTGAATGCTAAAACTAATAATAAATAAATATCGTATACATTTTATTACTTAATATTTAGTGAACTTGTCACCTCATATACAAAATATTTTAAAATATAAATCAAAATAATTTTTATAAATACTGAAGATGAAAGTTTACTCCTTCCTCTTTGTTGCCTTACTGAACTATCTAAAATGCCTTTTGCATTATTATTATTATTTTTTTTTAATCCGTCAGGAAAAGCTAAATGTAATGGATTTTTCTGTTAATTAAATAAAAGAAGAAAACTCATTGTGTATATTTTTAAATTCAATCTATAAATAGCACATCGTAAATGTCAAATCACGCACAATTGATAAGAAGAATCTTGTATTTGTAAAAGATGCCATATATACTGACCTTGATACTTTCTTATGAATGCAGAAATACAATTGTTAACACAATGTCAAATTTGTATGGTGTAAAGTACAGTTAAATGAAAAACTTAAACATATAATTTTAAAGTACCCTATAATGTAATATGCAAATAAGAGTCTCAAGATATTAATTACATAACAGTAAAAGAATTTAATTAAATATAACCTGAAATACAGAACATATGCCAACAAAATTGACATTTTTATTTTTAGATTTGTATCCAGACCAAAGTAAAATTGTCATTACAATTATACTTTGCATGTATACATACGAGTATTATTTATATATTATTATGTAAATGAGGTAATTAAACAACACATTTAATTTCAAATACAAATGAAAAGTACTTCATAATATCCAACCAAGGGAGGAAATGTTATCTTATGTTCAACTCTCTGGCACTGTTTTAATCTTCCACCACCCTCCCATTTATTGGAACTTTAAATCGAATTTCGCCAAGAGAAGGGAACGGTTGTAAAGGATTGAAGGCAAATTTGTTTAGGGCGGTGAGGTAACTAAATAGAAATATAATTGACTGTAAATTGAATTTAAGTATCTTCAACCTACCGCAGGTAACTTTAAATATCTTTGTTCATATTACTAATTAACATGTCTATTATTTTAAGTGTCATTTTAAACTACCTTATTTTGTTTGTAAAATAAAAAATGTATGTATATAATGGTTTTATTACTTGGACACCACCGAAAATTTACATAACATTTGATGAGGTCAAATTTGTAAGACAACATTTCTAAATAAATAATAATAAATTTTGAGATTTATAACAGAACAAATAATAACTAAATATATATTTTGTTGTGTACGATTATACTAAGAATGTATTTAATTATATATACAAAAACTAAATTAGTTTTTGCATTTGAATTAATATAAATATTTAAGTATATTTAATCAATTATAATTCAGTGTACGATAGCCTTCTTTAGAGAATTTATTATGCACAGCATCAGATGTTTGTACAGCAAGCACTTAATTAGTGTATTACGGGAAATACCTATACGAAATGTAGGAAGCGTCTTTTTCATTCGAATGCCAAACTATTAAAAAACAGTTATTTTTTATTAATGTTTCATGTGAGAAGCTTCACCTTTGTATGAACTATCAGAATATAAAATGTCATGACAATCGATTGAAACTATTAGCTTTTATTGCTGCACAAACAAACAAATACACATATAAAGAAAATGCAGAAAGGTACTTTTTTATTGATCAGTGGCTTAATTTCTTAAATTAATTTCTTTCGATTTTAGCCATTTGTTTTGTATCTCTAATAAGTTATAAATAAACGTATCATTTCAACGTATATTGGAGTGCAGATAGAAAATTATTACACTTCTAGATTTTCGATAAGAAGTACATTTGATGACCTAAGAAGTACATTTACAACGTTTCTAACAATGAATAGGTGTGCTCTTTATAACCATTTTGTGCATTACTGTAATTTTCAGAGTTAAATAGAAAATAATTAATTATTAATTATAGTGTAATATTAGTTATTGTATAGCTAATTTATGTATAACTAATTCAATCCGTTTACTAATACTCTTACTAAAATAATCCTATTTTAAAGAAGAATATCTTCAAAATTTCAATTGTAAAATGAAAGTTAAAGATTTTCAATAAGATAGGAAAAATACTTTCAATTTAAGGAAAAATACTTACCAAATCAAACAGCTCATATAAAAGATGTAAGAGACATGAAACTTCAAGAAGAACTAAAATCCAACAAGAGATAGCGACGAGGTGCTACATATAAACAGAATACGAACAAATCTTATGTAATTAAGATTCCAACGGGAAGAATGTTAACCATCGTTGAATATAAATAAAAGCGTAAAATAGATTAACATTGGAAGGACGATTTAATTAAGATCCTTTTTCTGTTCTGTAGTCACAACCGGTATTTATTTTATCTTTGCAATAAATAATACTCTAAACAGATGCACTTTTCTTCATAGCACTACAACAGTTGATGTGATAATACTTACGTAATGGGAGATCAATCAATCAGGTCTGCTACTTACCTGAAAAATAAATATTCATATAATAATAAATATTACTAGTTGTAATTATATTTTCAAATCAATTATCAAATACATATCAGTTACTTAATTTTTACACATTAATCTTTACGTTTAAGAGGAAAAACTTCAAAGGACCTTAAAGTATTGCCGTCGTTATATAAAATGATTTATGAGTTGATCTTCTGAAGGATTCAAGTTAACAAATTAAAAACGTTCAAGTATGAAAAGATCCTTGTTAAAAATATGTTATGTAATGAAAATATTAAAAATAACTATTACTCTGTTTACCATAGATAAACAGCCTACTATTTACCTGCTTGATAATAATACTTTTAATTGTTTGAATTATTTACTATATATAGGCCTATATATATAAAACAACACTTAGCAATCTTTTGTAGTATTCAATATCGATTTTTGTCTCGAAAGACCATCTTCAGTTGATCAGAATTAAATAAGGTTAAAACAATATTTAGCTGTATAATAATTAATTGAACGGCTGATACTATTTAATAAAAATAAAATAATTTTTTTTTTAATTTAATATAAAAATGTTAATAAAAAATTTAAATAAAAAATTTAAATAAAATTGAAATAAAAAATTTAAATAAAATGTAAATAAAAATTTTAATAAATTTAAATTTATTTAAAATTTTATTTTATTTAAATTAATATTTAAAATTTAATATTTAAATTTTATTAAAAATTTAAATTTTTTAAAATTTAAATAAAAAAATTATTTACTACTCTTATTAATTTAATTTAGATGGTAATCTTTAAAATTTTTATATTATTTTAAGAGCAACCTATGTTAACAGTTTATGCATTTTTAACAGTTATACTTAAATACTGCATATTATTTATCTATTTATTCATTACTAAGACGCCAACATTCAGTATATGAGCGAATATTATGGGTAAATATGTGTAATGAGAGTAGATGAACGATTGTAGTCGTTGTTACTACCTATGGTCAACTGTTTCTAGAAATATACAATTATTAACGTACAAACAGCCAGGATAACTAAGGGACCTACAGCTATATGAGAAAGTAAAACCAGGTAGTTTTCGTCTGATTTTGAGTAAATTCAAAATTCTAGGACTTGTTTCTCTTCCACACACAACATCCGAACACTGACTGGCACCTAACATGGATATCCCAAACTTATCTACCAGTAAATGGTAACCATTGTGTGAAGACTATTAAATTATAAAGATCTAATACAGTTTATACTATAAATGAATGAACAACTTTCAGAATAACAAACATGTTGTGATTTTCTTATAAAGAAGAGAATATGGAAAATGGAAATAGGATGAAGAAAAATAATTTATTAGGTACGTATATATACTACCATCTCTTTCTTATGAAGGAAATTTTAATAAAAGATTTCCTATTGTATAAGTTTATATAGAGTGGTTGAAAATGAATATATGATTTATTTTTCCAATGAATAATGACTATAAAACAAATACATTTGGATAATTTGGAAAATGACTGGCCAAATTTTCCAGTAATATAGCCTGTTTTATGTATATATATATATTAGTATAAAAGTCGTAATTCTTAGGGCTGCTATATATAATAAAATTATAATATAAAATAAAAATTGAGCACCCTTAAACGTTTTATTAAATCATCACCGACCGGTTTCGGCAATTATGCCATCTTCATAGGTGTTTACTTTTCAAAACTGTTACAAAACCAAAAAAATTAAATAAATAATTATCATAAAGAAAACATATGTTAAATTGGTAAATATTTGTGATTTGGTGGTTAGTTGTCATTGTGTGTGTTGTTTCTTATATGTATAATTGTTTCGAATATTGGGTTTCTTTTTTGTATTAGAAATGTTATTATTTAATGTAACAATATGACAAATGATAAGTTATTGCATAATTTTATTATGAATTACTATTGTAAGATGTTATTTAAAAAAAATCAGTATTCCGTAAAGATAAATGCCAAGCAGTAGTGTTTTTACAAAATTGCTTTATATTATTTAGCATTTTTTTATATCTACAGGTGATAGTATAGTACTTTGGCCCTAAGTAGGAAAAGGAATGGCGAAACATTTATGTATTCACTTTAGATAGGCGAGATTACTGGTAGATAGTATAAATCAAGCGAGTATGAAAGTATAAATCAGTTGACATATTTCCGCTCCCAATGAAAAATAACCTAAGGACCTTAAAATTAAAAAGATTTTGAATTTGTAAAATTTTATTTTGTAAAAATAGAGGAAAAGGACTCTCTCGCTTGTTTTTCTTTAGTATTATACGTAAACAATATTGCTGTGTAATTCTGAGTTTTTATATTAAAAATGTATAAGTTCCTTCCATCAATATATACCATACTGTAATATAGGGTTAATGAGTGCAAAATATAAAGATATCAATAAAGATGAACTGCAGAAGTGTCTTAAGAAGTAAAATTTCCTTATTGACAATCTCAGAAATTTATGTAAATTGATGATGTGCTGCTGAAATGTCAATTTGTCAACGAACCTAAATAGAATATTGTGTTTCTCGCCATTTTTAGCCATGTCCTATGATCTGGCTATGCATGTTTTAAAACAAAATTGTTGATTTTCCGATTGAAAACAGTTTGTTTTCCTGGATAACAAAGTTTCATAGTCTAGAAAAATCGGTATGTCTACTTTTACAGGGCGCAAAATACGGTAATTGACTGTGAATCAGTGAAATATCGTGTTTCTAGCCATGTTTGGCCATGTCTTTGACCTGTCTATACAAGTGTTCAGATTAAATTATATATTTTCCCATTGAATACAGTATGTTCTCTTAGATAACAAAGTTTCACAGTCTAGACAAATCTGTAAGTCTACTCTTAGAGGCCATAAAGTAACCAATTCGATTTACACGCACAAATTGAAAATCTAGCTCAACCTAAGGATGAAGGAGGAGAGATAGAGCAAAAATTCATAGGGCCAAATCGTAGATAGTCTCAAATCATGATATGTAGATAATATTTGGAGATTTCCAACGCTTTGAGTATTTAAGAAACAAACACAACGTTTCGACAGGTTATACCTGCTTTGTGTTTGTTCCTTAAATACTCAAATCATTGGAAATCTCCAAATATTATCTACATATCATTAACAATCAAATGCTAATAAACAACTTTCGAACAACAATCTCAAATCAGATACAGAAAATAGTCTTAGTTTTCCTGTAGAACCGTTTATACAGACCGTTCATTTAGCCGTTCATGCAGTCCAATTAGAGAAACGCTGTTTTTTGGTATTTAAAATGTTTGGCACAAAAGAGATTACCATCTTCGATTTACTAAGAATTTTTCTAAACCCCTTCTTATTGCACATATAAAACATAAGACCTTTGACTCTACAAAATTTCAGCCTCGTAGGCTTAGTACTTTTTAGTTACAGCGATGAGTAAATGATTCAGTGGTATTTGCCTTTTATAGGTATAGATAGATAATTATACATTACGATCTTAAATAACCCTAAGACTCTTTTTTGAGGCTCTACATTACCTCAGCGTTTGAGGATTCTTATAATGTAAACTTACATTAGCTCTATATAACGATCGAAAAAATCGGGATCTAATGTTAACCATGGTTATCTATCTCTTATGTAACCAAATAAAACTAAGGATAATTTGGTATTAAATATTCTGGTCGTAAGTTACGTCGTTTTATTGTATGGCTTCATCATCAACAAATGCCAAGGAAAGTTAGATAATAATATGAATAAAAAAATAACAACTTACGATGAGTATTGTTTTTTTTTTTTTACAATAATATAAAAGGAATAATACCAACATACTGGTCTTGTTTATAACCTTTAAAAACGTAAAATGATAATTATATAGAACAGGAGGCATGTGTACTGTTGGCTGAATTTATTTTCATAGTTGATACGTCGATAAGAAACAAGAATATGATAGTGTTTTCAGTGGAAAAGCCAGAAAAATTACAAACATGAGGAAAAACTTACAAATATTAATTTTCTTCAATATAGCGATTTGGTTACTTGAATAGTGGTAAATTTGTCCCTGATCACGAATATCACAAGGGTTTTACAATCTAACCATTACTAGGTTATGTTTGGTTTGGTTAGGTTTGATTAGGTTTTTTTAGGTTAGCTTATGTAGGGTTTGGTTAGAATAGGTTAGTATTAGTTATTATTAATTACTTTTGTAGCATGGTTGGTTAAACCTTTCTAAGTTCATAGGTTTACCTAACCAATTATAAACCATTATAAACCAAACCTAACATGACCTAAACAAACCTAACAACCTAAGCAAATATAACATAACCTAACCTAACCAACAAAAGCCTAAGCAAGTTTAGCATATGAATTGGGTATGAGTTGGGTACAAAACCCCGTCCTATCAGAACTCTTACTGAAATCGACATATATCCAGTGCTAACGTGGTCAATAATGGTTCGATGGTAAAAATCTTGTGATATTCGTCATCTCAGGAAAATCTCGCATTATTTGCATACCTTTATCGATATATTTCAGGTAAAACATAGTTCTCAGTTTTTCCTAATATTCGTAATTTTTTCTATCGAATTCTTGTTCCTTACCTAATAATCTCCTAAGAAAGAAATGTCAGCAAAAAAAAAAACGACAAGACATATGTTCTATTTAATGGGTGGCAGGCCAAACCCTTCTAGAATGTATTATGTAACTAGGCGATTGTTGGGATTAGTTTCCCTCTATCGATATGACGACTTGGAGAAAGTAGAGTTGAATTTTTGAAAGGATTAGACGCTATAGTACAAGTGAACGTTACACAACACAATTACATTTGTGCATTTTGTGCTTATATTGTAATATATGTGTATTTTGTGACGTTCAATTATACTGTATATGTACTGACACGTTTTATGCTAATTAAAAAAACTATATATTTGTATATGTTTGTATTTCGGTTTTCATGAGATTATTTCTGGTTGAAAATTATTGATACAAAATACTTTCGTTATATAGTTATTTTTGTTGTGTTGCAGGGGGGGTTAAAGAGATTTCAGGTTGACTAAACTAGCTTTTTAAAAGGCATGCAAGGTTTTAGATTGGAAATAATACGTTACGTGCCTTTATTTTGAAGCTAACCATAATTTTCGAGATGGTGATTTAGTGTTCTTTGAGTGATGGTTCAAGGTTTATAGAGCTTCAAAAATAGGGTAAAACTTTTTTTGATTTTTTTAAATTTAAAAGCTAAATAAACTGTTATCACGCCTATACCTTTTGTGTTAGTTTTGTCAAGGACTTACAATATAAAATCATAAAATAATATATATTGGTGTAAAAAATAAATTAAATATTGATACTTTTATAACTTAAAGAATGGTTTTGTGAAAAAAAGCCAAAAACACTATAATGTTTATAGAAAAAGGAAAAGATAGAGAAGAGGAATATGTGATCGATGTGAGGCAAGCTCATAAACGTACTAAAGTCTCTCCTTTGTCACTAATAAGAGGTCAACCTCACGCATGCACAATGTCTACTAAACAATGCAATATGAATCATGAATCCACTAGGTATATTAAGTTATATACCTCGAGACAAAAAAGTAAGTGGGCTCTTTCTATTGAGTGTTATTAATTGAAGACACACTCCAGATTTTGCGTAACACTATAATTTTCCTGACGATTCACAAAATATTTCTTATTTTCTTGTTTGTATGACGGTTTAGGATTTCATAATTGCAGCCCTAACGATATTAAGTTTTAACGTCTAAACTATATTAAGTATTATATAATAAAGCGCATACGAGCAATTGCTTACGACATACACATATTCCCAGAAATACAGACCTTAGTATAATTTCCATACTTAGTTTATTACTGTCACAATAATTATTGGAAAATATAAACACAACCTATTGGAGTTTGTCTGTTGTTCTGAGTACCTTGGCAGGAGATAATGTTCTAGTATGATATTTTCGACTTCATGCTTTACTATTGTGATAAACTGTATGTGTTTTGTATTAATGTCATATACATAAAGTTATTCTAAAAACTTTTACTGATAACAATTTTTAAATAGCTAATAAACTTAGCACCACCGTAGTTCCTTTGGTTGCCAATATTTTATAACAAAATATTATCAAATTTATAGACTTAACAAAAGCTTGGGTAAAAAAACACAAAAAATATTTAAAAAACCAAGTTCATACAATGAGATTACATAAATCATAATAGCAAGTGAAAAAAAACAATGGGCTACTTATTTAGGTTCTATATTGTGGAATGGAAATACAAATATATAAAGTGCATTATGAAGAATTATTAGGTAATTGTTTACTGCATTACTTTGTTTAGTAATATACATTAATCTGCTTTAATACAACTCAATTAATTGTACTCAAGGATTGTATTGTACAGCTAAATTCAACAAACTATCACAAAACCAACACTTTAAGTAATGAGTATCAATCCAAAGGACACCTAGGCCTTGACAATAAGAAAATAATATTTTATTAAACTATGTAGAGGGCTTAGTAAATTGAGGATTGAACCCTTAAAAGACCTAAAAATCACGTAAACATACTTTACTACTTAAATGGCCAATACAAAAAAAATATGACACTATATGAAAATGAATGTCATCTTGTAATGGTAAATTTAAAATTATAGGAAGAAGCCAGACAGAATAACGATATTCAAGGAAGGTTGTCATGAGTTGTGTTACTGTCATGGCTGATGTTTTCCTTTTTTAATTACTTTTATTTTACCAATAATTTAATAAAACGATTATTTTCTCAACACATGTACATAAAAATACCGTGCAGATTATGTTTAAAACTATAAAATAATTAAATTTAGACTTTCTTTTCTAGATAAAACGATTGTTTCTACATTACGGTAAATTGCCTGTGCCTAACTTTAGTATTATAATTAAAAATGTAAATATAATACTTATACAATCTTGGAACAATATCTCATTTAACTTTTGAATTGTATTAAAGAGGTAACCGATGAATTCAACAATAACCTTAATAATAGGTTTAATATTTAGTACATACTCAATTATTTTATTTATACTGAGTTTATAGTGTTAGCCATACATTTTAAGATTCTCCAGCATCACAGTCTTCAGGAAGCGGTCAAGGTCTCGTGAAATGCAGTTGGACAACCAAGTGTATCACAAAAAAATGCACTTGTGTAAAACTCAAAATTTCGTGGTTGACTTACATGCTTAAATAAGTAAATTGAAGCATACGTTGTCTTTTTGAATTATTTTTTACTCAATTAATAATTTTTATTGAAATTGTTTGCATGAATACTTTTACCAAGAATCTACAGGATTGTTCGAAATAACTAGGCATATACACAATGACTTGGCAAGATTAATAATGATCTGACTTTGATAATTAATTTCATACTTTGCTGAAAACGGCCAGGCAATATAGAGAATCCCCAGGCATTCTATTAATTGCCTGCATTTCATACATTGCCGGTAAAATATATAAGATGAGGTGTGAAAACCTGACAGTAGACACTGGAAACATGCGGCCCTGTTCATCAATATATTGAACAACTCCACTCACCGGAAGGAAGTTTTTAGTGTCTCGGAAGTAGCAGCTCACCGGAAACTGTTCGTTATTTTGTTGGAGTTTACAACAAGACTTGTTCTTTAAGAGTTTTGAAATACCTCTATACCAAAAACAAACAATATTTCCCTATATGAACACTTTTCCCTCTGTTATCAAGCTAACATTTGAAAAGAGAAGGATTTATTTCATCATTTGCTAAACTTCAATGTAATGATTCATTTTAATGTTTTTCTGAATCACTTTTGACAGATTTATTAAAGCTTAATTACCTGCAATCTGCCAGTGATCCTGTAAATCCTGTTGGATTACGCGTATCAGCTTTTATACAATTATCAGATCCTTACTTGAAATATTTTTAAAATTATTCTTGAAGATCTTGTCGAAGTTTATAAAACTGCCCATTTTTCGTATGTTTTTAATGATTTTTCAAAAGTATGTACAGTATTTTTCAAACTTTGACAAGGCAATCGAGAATAATTTCAAAACGTTTTATAGTTTAAGGATCTGATGATGGCATAAAACGTGTGGTTTGACAGAATTTCTAGGATAACTGGCAGGAAATTACCCTTAAACAAAATTTATTAATTTAGACAATCTAATGTATTGTCCGGTCAATAACTATACACTTCTCTTCTAACAATGTTTCTAAGTTCATAAAGCATTAATATTCTGATGAGGGCCATAGCGCCTGATACCAGAAACTCGTTTCTACCGTCAAACATATCCCAAGTTAACAACCATTTAGATTTTGGTGAAAATTCTTTCGAGATTAACTGGAAATCTGGTTGAAGGGGTGGTTTTATGGATTTAAATTGCCCTGCAAGTTATGGGATATCTTACAAATCGGGAATATTCGGATTAGATGAGAGAGAGAGAGAGAGAGAGAGAGAGAGAGAGAGAGAGAGAGAGAGAGAGAGAGAGAGAGAGAGAGAGAGAGGGGGGGGGAAAGGGAGAGAATCATATTTATTAAACTGTATTGACAACTGCCATAAATTTAAAGAATACATTGACAACTGCCATAAAGATCCAGTGCAAAAATGTTTTGTTAATTTGTTTCATAAAATAAATGGTGGTCAAAATATAAGTAGACTCTTTTATAGTTCTAATTAGTATTTTTTCTGTTATATTGTCTATCAATGAACTATTTACGTAAAATGTCTCTACGAGAACATATCGTAGGGATGATGTTAATACTGTAGACATTGAACAAAAGTAAAAGCTGCATTTAACAAAATCACTTTTTATACTTTTATTTTGAAACCGGATTAATTTTTCGACATTTAAACTTTATTTGAAAAAAAAAAACTAATATTTCCAATATTACTCTTTACGAAGGATGCGTTAGAAACGTTAATGCTTTAAAACTGTTATTGTAATTTTGTGCTGCAATTTGCTTTTGCAACATATATTTTTATTTGTTTGTCTAAGGAATTATCAATTGTCGACGAATACACTTATTTGTATTGCCTACCAATTAGTAAGAAAGTTTAGTGATATTAATGTATTGTAGTAAAATTATATATTTTGAAAATTATACTTCAAACACGATATAAACGCATCATTTTTATTTCCGAATAGTATAAAATACTTGCATCACGTACTGCATGGTTACAGTATATTTAAATATAACATAACTAGATAATTGTGGCGTAGTGTTGTGATCCAGCTACTCTAGTGCTGAGTGTTTTGCAGATCGAAGTGTTTTCTTAATGACGAACTGCGTCCGCATAATGGTTGAAAACTATTGGGGAATGCCATTGTTTGTTGTTACACGTATACGGTGTTGTGTGTGTGTGTGTGTGTGTGTGTGTGTGTGTGTGTGTGTGTGTGTGTGTGTGTGTGTGTGTGTGTGTGTGTGTGTGTTTGTGTGTGTGTGTGTGTGTGTGTGTGTGTGTGTGTGTGTGTGTGTGTGTGTGTGTGTGTGTGTGTGTGTGTGTGTGTGTGTGTGTGTGTGCGTGTGCGTGCGCGTGCGCGTGCGCGTGTGCGTGTGCGTGTGCGTGTGCGTGTGCGTGTGCGTGTGCGTGTGCGTGTGTGTGTGTGTGTGTGTTTGTGTGTGTGTGTGTGTGTGTGTGTGTGTGTGTGTGTGTGTGTGTGTGTGTGTGTGGGTGTGTGTGTGTGTGTGTGTGTGTGTGTGTGTGTGTGTGTGTGTGTGTGTGTGTGTGTGTGTGTGTGTGTGAGGGGGGGGTTAACTAGTATCAGGCTTATCAGTTAGCTACATCAGGTTATTACTACGACGTTCGGATTCAAGGACACGTTACAGTACTTTAATTACCCTGGGTATTAGACTATTTGTTACTAGCTATTTGTTAATACAACAAAATACTACCATCGTTCTTCTTTAGTCACAATACAGTAAATACAAAATGCTTAGAGATAAATTTTATCAAATATACTGATTATAATGTAATAAATGATATATACAGAGTTACGGACAGACTACTAACCCTAAGAACACAAATGACAATGGAACAAGAGAATCTGCCACATACTCTACTTTAATAGGACTACTGTTTAAGCATGTTGTTTTATTGATGATTACTTGATAAACGCAAGAAGCTTAAATTAACATTAGTAAACATATTCCTTCCATGGTTTTCTCATTGTAATTTTCATGCAATAAAAGTATAAAATCTTTGTACAGTGGGAAGTCGATTATCCGCAGTATTTCGGTTAATTAAACACTAATTAGAATATTGACTTCCGTACTATATTTTACTTTATTGTACTATTTTTGCATAAAAAAGGAAAACAAACTATGAATACTAAACTAGAAAACATTTACTTTACGAATGTAAGAGTAAGCCAAACAAGTTTTCGGATAGTTGTTGTTCGGATAGTCAACGTCCCACTGTATAACGTAATGGTTTTAATATTACAGTATAAAAAAATACAGAATTTCACTGTATTACCATAAGAAGGCTCAAGGATGTCACTATGTATGGCTTGGCGCCATAATCAGGAAAAATTAGTCGGTGTTTATATTCATTAAATGTTCCACTTCTAGGTTAGCTCTCAGCGCTAACTTTATAAAAAGCTACTTTCGTATTATTTTAAAGAATTAAGTACTAATTGGTTTATAAGTTTAGAAAGGGTAAATAAAATAATCCTTTTACAAAGTTGAAAATAGTCTAGAACTTAGTTTTATTATTTCAAATGAATTTGAGAACTTAAAGGGCATATTTGAAGTAAGGAAGATTATAAACTTTGCAGCCAACACAAGTTTTGCCCACGAGTATTAAAACTTTAAACTTCTGTATTCTACTGAACCTTCAAGGTGTGTCTGGAATTCCAATACATTATATGTTTGAGATATACATATTTAGTACTTTACCTCTTTGTTGTATAATAAGGAATAGAATGGAGCAATTATGGCATCGATCATATTTGTAAATATATATACGACTAACTATGTGATCCATAGTTTAAATTTCAACTCTAAAAACACATGGTTGATAATTTGCCATTTCCAATTTAGATTTCGAGTAGTTGCATCTTCCCACCCCCGTGTGACTAACCATAGGCTATTCCTTACGAGGAAGATTCACTCCACTGAGGACGTCCATAGCGTCTGATACCAGAAACTTGTTTCTACCTTGAAATATATCCCAAGTTAACAACCATTTGGATTTCGGTAAAAATTCTGTCGAGATTAACTGGAAATCTAGTTGAAGGGGTGATTTTATGGATTTAAATTGCCCTGTACGCTGTGGGATATCTTGCAAATCGGGAAGATTCGGAGTAGATAAGATTCGTCTGAACTCTATGAGACGTGTCTCTTTGCATCTTATGTCCGGAGGAGCTATTATGTACATCAGTGGAAGCTGTGCAATGGGGTTCCATTGAGAGAACCACTTTAGATTATAAATACTAAACTATATTAGTGGAAAGCAGTGAATCGAGGTTATTCTTTAGGGCCAATTCTTCGAAATGGATTATCAATGAGCACTGAATGAGATTACATTTTACCCATTTTTGTGGAGAAAAGAGCCTAACTTAGGTATTGATTATACCGAAATTTCCTTACTAATAAAAATTTAATAATTTTCTTAGGCTACTTGTTAGGGATGGCAAACTAGCCAGTAAATGTTCCCTCATTACTAATTACCAAGTTACAACTGAAAGCCCATGGCTAAGGTAGAGGTTAAGTAAAAACAGAAGTGCCCGACTAAACAGAGCGCGATATTAATTCAGTTCCACATAAACGTTTGCACGAGAACTCAAGATCTATAGGTAAGTTACTCTAGCAAGTTAAACATGAAATAGACATTTCCAGCCAATTCATGTTTAAACATGAAAGCTCACGTACTATAAATGTAGTGTTATCAGTCATGTCTCTCAACGATTCATTTTACTTCGTGCATTTATCGAAGGGTAAACAAAATATCATCAAACAGTTCACTCGTCAATATCAATTAGGTTTTTTTATTAATACGAATGTATGCGTGTATGGAGGAGGGGGGGGTTAGGTGGGTGTCAATTTATCTGTCGATGTTTCCAGAATCGATCAATATATATTGTTTACGTATTAGAGTCTTTCAGAAGTTATAACTGTTGACCCTGTCCTGCATATATACATAATGGAAACAACCACTTACTGCCTGACCAAATGCACTCCAACTAGAGGCACCGACATACACGGACACAACACCAGGTGCAGGGAAACTACCGAACTGAGCAGCATAGGACGTGGTTTTTGAACATCTTCCTTCTCAGGCTGGTGTTCGATTAATTAACAACTTACCCAATGAATTATAATTTGCACAGGTTCCCAAGGCATTGAGGGCTCGTCTTAAAAACGTACTTATATTAAACGCTTTCTACAGAGTGTACGAGTTCATTGCACATACCTAGGAGACCTAGTAATGCCAAATAATCAAATATTCCCATGGTACAGGGAGATAGAGTGGCCGCTGTCTATTTATTTAGTTACGTATGTATTTATTTATTTAGTTTTAGAATTTTAATCTGGTATAAATGAGAAAGTGAATTTAAGACAGCTTGTATGTTTGTATGCACAGTTGCAAGAATGTATGGGATATGTTATTTAACATTGAATATTGCGATACAATTTATGTATTTGTCTTGTCAAGAAAATAAATGTTTGTCTTGGGTAAATGGAATAATACATTTTTAATTTGAATTTGTTTCTGCAACATGTAGTATAAAATTGTAATTTGACTCGTAATTATTATAAAACTTAACAAAAACTTAGGCTATAATGCCCTAAATGCTCGTCAGTAACTCAGATAGTTATGCTTAAAGCATAAAGATGTCTCTAGCTCAATAACTTACGACATATATATATATATATATATATATATATATATATATATATATATATATATATATATATATATATATTAGCCAAATCCATAAATTGTTTTATAAGGTAATAGTTTTAAATTGTTAAAATTATTGGAAAAGTTTAAAATAGAATAATATTAATTATTGGGTCACCAAAATAATAATGCCCAATCACCAAATCTCCACAACAAATTATGGACGTTTAAGAACTTACTTTTTTCCAATTCTACTATTTTTTTAATACTTTAATAGTATAATAAAGGTTGATTTTTTTAAAAACAGTATTACAAATGGTTTATTCGAAAGTTATTTGGAACCCGTTAAATAATAGAACACTTCTTCTTTAAAATGGTAAAACAGACACCAAATGTGTACTGACATTCTGGTGTAAATAAGGTGATGAGAGGGGTTATCCAATATTTAGTTATGAAGCCTGACCACTAACAATAAGAATTTAAACAACTGGAGAGAGTATAAAAGTGTTTAAATTTAAAAATTAAGACGTACAGCAACTCAAAACATGATTTCCTATGGGATAAACGAGTACTATCTGGGTCAGTTGGCATCCCACATCTAATAACAAATGACCTGTTACAGTCTAAAACTACATCGTTTCAACTATGTTCGGTCAGTTTTAATGAGTATGTTTAAACATACAATCAAGATCCTCTAATCAAAATGTATCCATTAATATTTTCATAATAAAGCAAAAACTTACGTTCTAAATAAAACTCGTTGCCTGTTGTAGACCTGACTGTTTCTTTTTAAAAAAATATCATGAAATTTCAGCTGGATAACCTATATAAGTATGACTTTTTATTTATGCATAAAAAAAGTTCGATAGTCAATTTCATGCAACAGAATGGCGGAGAGATCTCTCAGTACAGTATGTTTTTTTTCCAACGTAGTTCGATTAGGGTGAAGAGAATATAAATCAATTTTTTAACCGGAAATTAAGGAATATAATGTTTATATAAAAAGTAATCGAGAGAGAAGCACCAGGTGATCGCCGTCAGGCCAAACTCTGACGTCATCAAAAACGTATTAACGTCACTCCTTTGTCACTAATAAGAAATAAGAGGTCAACCCAAGGCGTGCTTAAATTGCGAAATGAATCAGTTATTCAAAATATTTATAATTAACGTTATTGTTAATCAAATAAAAATATAGTTAATAACTTAAAACAAATGTATTCATTCATCTATTTTGAACATGCAAGTTCGTGTTTCAAAATATGAATATTATTATGTTATATTCTCTATATAATTTACCGAGCGTTGTTACATTAAACTTGTTCAGCTAAAAGTTAAGGTTGTAAAATTTAAAGTTTAGACTAAATGACTTTTAACGATCTCGTGTACAAAGGCCATCACTTACTAAGAATTTAGTCAGTGTAAAGACACGGCAATTAATACTCCAGAATTCATAAATTTTTATTGTTTATATTTAACAAATTGTTATCACGTTTCTTTACTTTACACCAATTTTATAAAAAAATAAAAATACTATGTAGCATATAGTATAGTCTAAATCCACCCTAAAAAAACATGACCGATCGTATTCCCTAAAATGCTGTATAAAGGTTTGTGTGTTACTTAGTATGGCCTAACATTGTATTGAGCACAATATTTTTGGAACAGATTAAAAATATGAACCAAAATTATGTTTGGAGGTACAGCTAAGAGGATAGCGTGTTGGATTAAGACGCAGAAAACTAAAGTTCTATTCTCCTTTCAGCTTCACACTCACTGTCTATCTGAGCAGAGTACTTTTCTGTTAGAAATTAAACTATAACCTGAAAAAAACCATAAAATAAAAAATTGCTATGTGTGTTTGAGTTGGTCCGTATACTTAACACATAAAAGTTAAAAAGTTGTAATACATATATCTCCATTATATATACAATGGAATTTTTCTATATAATACATATTATAATTGCAAGTATCAATGGAATTATTTTAAGACTTTTCCGAAAAAGACTTGTTGATTTCATTTTAAATAGTGTTTAAATACCACAAATATATAGTGTGTCTATTTAAATGGGCCACCATTGCGATCTTGGAAACTATAGGTCTGACAGGAAACTTTGAATGGGGAACATTACCTTGTTTATAAAGGCAATTAAAAATAAATAATTCAAATTTTGAAAAACAGCTGCCATTTTCGAATATGGCGATCAACTTTGGTTTTTCTTAGGGAACACCATATATTTTATGATTGTTTTAGATAGAAATAGTAATTTTAAGACATTTTTATTCTTGGCAGTTTTTCAATATTTTGCTTAATAACTCGAAATTTTCAGATTCCTTATGGAGCTTACCATTGAGATAACAAATTGTTCAACGTGCATCAAAATAAAGACCTAATCTGCAAACATTACAGCATACATTTGAAAAATACATGCTTAGCTATTCTTTTTTCACGATTTAACGCATTGTGTAACGCATTTTGTCTCAGCAAAATTTATGTTGGCAACACTGTTACCAATATCAGCTGTTTAAGACAACTTGCAATAAAGGTCGACAGCAGTATTAGAAGTTGACTTAAACAACTGCCATTGGTAACAGTGCTTTCAACATCAATTTATCTGTGACAAAATAGTATCACATTTGTTTCAATTTTGTGTTAAAATTTAATACACAATGTGTTAAATCGTAAAAAAAAGAATAGCTAAGCATGCATTTTCCAATTACATGCTGTAATGTTTGCAGATTAGGTCTTTTTTTAAAGCACATTGCAAAAGTTGTTATCTTAATGGTAAGCTCCTTGAGGAAGTTGAACATTTTGAGCTCTCATATCTACGTTATTAAGTAAAATATCGCTAAACGGCCAATAATAGAAATGTCTTAAAATTACTATTCCTATCTAAAACGATCATAAAATGTAGGGTGTTCCATAAGAAAAACCAAAGTTGACAAACATTTTGGAGAATGGTGTCCATTTTTCAAAACTTCAAATTTGTATTTGCAGTCTTCTTTAAAAACAAGTTAATGTTCCCCTTTAAAGTTTTTGTACTTATGGTTTCCAAGATCACAATGGTGGCACATTTTAAAAAGATTCCCTGTATATTTATTATAAAGCAACTGTAACAAATTTCACTATTATGGATCTATAAACGTCCACTGGCTGGATTCTGCACATGATATGACGCTTAAATAAGAAATGAGTTGTTTAAGTACATTATGTGAACTAGATTTATTTTAAATGGACCATTATTACATATGCATTGCACATCAGCAACTTAAACTGTTTATTCTGTTTATTTAATATTAAAATTAGGAAGTGGACTTGTTGTCATTATAATTTTAAGTCTACTTCATACTACAATTGAATTAAACAAACGAAAAAAAATCAATTCGTTACAATGAATAAATAGCTAAAATAGCGCGCGTCTGTCTAAACACAATCTACGTAGGGTTGACGGATTTTTAACAAATACTCAGAAAAGATTTTATTATAATGAATTGAGACGATAAATATGTAGCACCGTGTTAGATTATTGTCGTACACGAGTCACTGACACAACTTTGTGCGTATTTTAAGACGAATTTAATGATAACATAAGTTTAGAATGAATGTGGATGATCTGTGTAGTCTAGTTACTAACTGAGGTTCCCATTTATTGCCCATTGACCAGTGCAACTAAGGAACCTACAGCTTTAGGTATAATGTGAACAACGTTGTATTGGTCTAATTTACAGCTGAATGACAAACCTGATACTCGGTTCTATCCCGTACCCATCAACCGGACCCTTAAAACCACCCAAAATAAACACCGTAGACCTCTATAGTATAGTTCACGTCGATATCAACCGTTACTGGACGTACGTCGATATTAACAAGACGGAGCACAGAGCCCATCACCTACAATATCCAGACCACTTTGCTTCTAAGTAGATGAGTTACAGCACTTCATCAGTAGTGTCGACTATTCCTTACAGTTACGTCTTGACTATCAACATATTAAAGTATAATGTATATTTTTCCCCACTAAGTAACTTGCATGTATAAAACTTACACAAAGATGACACGCATATAGACTTATAGTTGGAATCACAACCATATTTGGACACGTTCGTAAATATTTTCAACAACTCCACTCACCGGAAGGAGGTATTTACAGTTTCAGAAGTAGCAGCTCACCGGAAATTGTTTCTTACTTTGTTGGAGTTTACAACAAGACTTGTTCTTCCATTGAATCAAAGTTGAATAATTGACCAAAATCTAGGGTTCATTAATGTTTCAAAACAGAACCTCTTTACAGTGTTAATTGGTTAGAAAATAAAGAGAGAAGAGTTTTATTTCAATAATAACTAAACAATGACTAATTAGTATATTTTACTATATAGTCCATGAATACTTTTCTCTCGCAGTTTACATTACCGTCATGGGGGATTGATGTATGCCAACCATTACATTAACAGATTCAATCAATTATTGTTTAATGTAAAGCTCATTAAACACCACTCCGCTAATTAGCCATCTACGTGTGATTTCTATAAAACACACATCCAACTTTCTTGCATACATAAAAAACCGGCACTTAATGGCCTATTTTAAAATATTCCTATTATTCTTTTATCTCTATAAATAAAAAATCTTTCTGTCTTCAATCGCCAGTATAAATGAGCCTGTGGGCCTGTGCGTGAAATATATTCAACGAGTGATGTATAACTGTTGCCTCAGTTAGAGATTCAAACCTGGTACTTTCCCACCACCACAGTCATTAGAGATACTGAGGATCGACTAATGAGGCAGTCAGTTTGTAACTGATGTTGATCTAAGTAACATATAACTTGAGAAATTCGCTTCAATTAATTATCTACGTTAACATATAACTTGAAGAATTCACTTAAAACCAATTTTTACGTTTCAATGTTAATTTCCAACAGTTAATACAATAACAGAAGTGTGTATTTGTACGTCCTATATCTTTGTAATATTACAATATTAAAAAAAATTGGTATTGATTTTTAATCCAGCTAAGTTGAGGCTATATGTTAATTGTAGTCGATCGATTTTTTTATTCACTTATTCTCAACATACACTCATCCCTATATTAACTATAAACGCTTTATTATAATTTATTTAGTTTATAGCACGTTGTAAACAGAGAGGTGATCTTTTTCATAAACGCTAAATTGCTTCTTAAGTATTAAAATACATTTATAGACTTTGTTAACCAACCCTACGAACAAATTTGAGTAGTGTAAAGTGTTTATGAACTCATAATTTATCACTAAAATATTTACTGCCGATATAATGTATATTACTTTTTTTCAGTATAAGACAATACTGAAGTGATAGAATTAAACATCTCCAAATAGATTATCAATTGCAACTTTTACAAATTTATTTGCACTTGATACAAAATCCAAATAAAGAAATCTTAAACTCACTCTGTCCTGATGTTTAAAATGCGAATTTCCATCTAACTTCCAGTTGGTTTAGTGGCACTGATTTTTCACAAACTTTCCCTAAAATCAATAATCTCTTGAAGCGAATTAATGAACTTATTAAAATTTAATTTATGTCATATTTATATCATGATTAATTGTTCGATTGGTCATGTACCTATATATTGCAAATAAACTGTAATAAATCTGAACCCTGGTACACAGTTTATCCTGGAACACAGCTATTTAGTGAACAGGTAAAATTAATCAATTTTGTTGTTGCCTAATATTTGTAGTATAACGAGAGTAAAGAAATAAATCGACTAAAACTCTTTACAGTAATAATGAAACAATGTTTGCTACAAACCAGTCCAAACAATTAATTAAAAATAAAGCACAAAAAATTAACTGCTACAAGCTGAAATCAATCCATACTAACCAGCATGTATATCTACTTTACTTGAAATAACGTCGATACAAAGACATACATTTGCTGTTTTTTCACCTAAAAACAGGACAGGATTGTCTTTGAAAATATCTTCATTGTTTAGTAGTGTATTATATTCTTGTGTGGTACATAAACCATCTACTTCATAAAAAAAAGTGGATATTGGAAAACCAAGTTAAAGATTAGTAATTGATTTTATGTCAATAACGCTGAGGTTCGAATAAAGTTAAAATTGAGACGAGTTTAAGCCGTTCTTTAATAATCTCCTCTGATAATTCAATGTCATTTAAAATTATTTTTACTCAGATTTTTTTTAAACTTTGATTTAGTTTAGAAACCAATATAGAAACGTAAGTTAAGACGTGCTGAGAAAATATACGATTAAATGTTAGCGTATTTTTTACATGCCAGGTTGGTTAGTCAAACACGAACTTCAAAACAAAAGTTACTCGTAAATTAATATAAAAACTACTTAAATAAAATATTAAATTCCTTTTAACCATTTCCACAAGTACTAATTTTATTAACTTTATTTTCCATTATTTTTACTATCACAAGCATTTCGCGTGTATTTACAAATATTATGTATATATTATTTTATTACACATTCCTAGTTGGATTAATAACTGTGGAAATAGTTTTTAAATATAAATTCTTTAAACGTACAAAACCTAAGTTTCAAACAAATAGTTGTATCAGTTATAATTGTACAGATTCTAAGCGATATGTTAAGCTAGCAGACCTCAATCGACTCAACATTTCACTACTCGAAGTTTTCTAGAATGATAATGTAAACATTCCCAAGTATTGCTGAATGCTAAGAAACCAAGTGGTTTAGCCAGGAAAGGTTTATGACAACCTTATCATTTCTATTTTTCCTCACTAAATCTGGTTTTAGCCCGATATCTTACCAAAAATTATTAATCATTCATTTAAGTATGATTCTTAAATGTAATTAAATAAGCGATCAAAATTGTTTGGAATGAGAGAAACCCCCAATTATGTTATTATCACTTACAAGTCAATTATTTATCTAAAGTAGCCTTCATTTAGTTTTAATATGTTTAAAAACTTATATTATTATTTTTTTTTTAAGTTTTGGGAGTGCAAAGTGCAGCTTTGTAGTACGGGAGTTTATAAACATTGCAGACAACACAAACTCTGCCCCCGAGTATTGCAAGTTTAAACCTCTGAAATCTACTGAACCTTAAAGGTGCAACTGGAATTTCAATAAATTAAATTCCAAGGATATATATTTTTACTATTTTACATTTTACCAAAGCAAGAAAAATAAATGAAATATTACAGAACCATTTATGTTTTAAGCCAACATCCATCTACACTAAACTGTATTAAGACAGGAAACGAAAATGAATAATTTATGATAAACGAAGCTAATTTTCTCTTATGATAATTAAGTAGTAAATGATTGCAGATATTGCCTAATAAACTACTATACATAGTTAAAGATAAATTAACATAAGTACATTCAAAAACAAAATACGGGAGAATGTAGTGAAATCAAAGAGCGAGAGTTAAAAAAGAAGTACAGGCACGAAGTTACAGAGGACAAAACACAAATCCAAGGAGAGGAAATTAGAGAAGCGAGGAAGATCGAAAAAATGCTCAAACCAAGTGAGAATACTGTACTCGCCTTGTGATCCATCAGTAACCAGTAACAATTAAATAAAAAAATGTATAATTTGTATCTAGTTCAATAATTTATTGCAGGCTTTAGTAAGTAAAGAAATTATATGTTGCTCCTCATAAATATTATTGTAACGTTAGTTGAAATGTTGGACAGTAAAGTTGCTGATAATTAAATAAGATAGTTTTATTACTTTTGGCTGGGAATTATTAAACCTACACCCAAGTCTTATGTTGGCACTGGTGGCGCAGTGCTGTATCCCAGCTACTTGGGGACAAAGTGTTTGGGAGATTGTAGGCGATAGGTTCCATGTTCGGTTCTATTCGGTTCTCTTAGTACCAACGCGGCGTCCGCTCAATGGTTGTCATCAACGTAGACACTACTAGAGAAGTCTGGAGTGTCCATGTTGAATGGTAGTCAAGTTTTAGATGTTTTGTAGGGAAGAGAACTGAGTGTCAGACTTCTCAGTTAGCTGAAAATCAGACCAACTCTACGTGGTTCGGATTCCACGTAAAGCTGTAGGTCCCATAGTTGCCCTGGCTATTGGGCTATTAATAAATAGTCCTTTCTGAGCTAAGTCTAACTCAGATAGATTAGCAAATTTGGTGACAGATATGCTATTCATGTATTTAGGTAAAGGGTATGAACAACAAGTTAGCCTTTACCTAAAAACTAGGGGATGAATTAAGGGATGAATCACACGTAAACAGCCTTATAAATGGATATAGATTTCTCAAACTGTAAGTCATAGATGAAAAGTTAGTGAAGTAAATTTTTTGACATTTACTACAGCCAAAAATCATTATTCTTAACTTAAATCCGAAGGTCAGGTAGAGAAAAAAACCACCACCAGTTACCAAGCAGGCGGGCTGCGTGCAAGGACAAGATCTCCCAGCCGTCACCTATCCAAGGAACAGCCACGCTCGATATCTAGCTTGTCGCCGTTATCTTGCGACAAGAATAGAACCCTCCTGTCAAGGCCTTAAAGGTGTATTTAGTTTCAAATAAAGGTTTAAATGTAAACCAAAATCTGTGATAATGCTCTTGGGGGTTTGAACATGTGTGAGCTGGACATTGTACACCAATTTGTGTTGCAAGGGGACGTTTTATAAATAGAGTACTAAAGAAATTAATATTGTATTTTTATTCATTTAATATATCACAGGACAAATTCAATTACATTACACTTAGAATCAAAAAGTTCATCTAGTCATTTTCATCATCAGTATTTCCAGATACAAATTAAATTTGTCTTCAGCGCAATTACATTTCTAAGTATCACACGTTTTTCCCAACTAAGACACTAAAGATGAATATAGTTATTTATATATTACCAGTTTTTACAAACTACAACTTAACTAGAGAGCACCAAGTGAAGAGGTAAGTTAGTTTGGCTTTCTATAAACCCTCACATGTTCAACTAACAAATTTAATGAAAAGTAAACATGCCCATGCGGGAAAGTGCATTTACAAGTTTGAACATGCATGAATTGGACATCCTCCCCCGGTTTATTATATATGCATTTTTCTTAAGGTCTAGAAACTTTTTATAAATCAGAAACGTCTCTAAACAAGTTCTAATTATTTAGTAAATCATTTACAGGATACATGATATCAAGTAAGCATCAAAAAGTTCACTTCCTCGTGACTGTAAACTTCAAATCAAGTCTTCATATAAGGGTGTTTTTTAATATTAATAAAATCTGTATAAAAAATTGTTATACGATTAATTTATCGATTTTTCTAACTTATACAGTACAGTTTAACATAAAACAATGTATTTAGTAGTTTAAACATATCAGCTAGTATAACTAAGAAATGTACATGTTGAGAAGCCACCAAATTTTTTTATGGTGTTGGTTTTAAATCTATGTTACTCAAAGAATTTGACTGTACGAGGACGATGTTGTTTATTGATCACCACTTGAATTATTCCTAATGATTTCGTCTCCAAAAATAAATAATCGTTCATCTAAATTTACCTTTTAATAATTCTATTCACACTAATTCTACTTTTAAATACATGTTAGTTTGGTCAAACATTATAAAAACGATCATTCAACAATAGGTTTAATTGTTTAAAAATAGTTGCTTTTAATACTTCACTGACCGGTTCAAATGGGCCTTCAGGCCTGTGTGTGAATTTTATTTAATGAGTGAAGTATCAACCTTCAATCCAGTTGAGAATTAAAACCATGAATGTCATCCTTCAAAGTCCGAAGTCTTTTCTGCTGATCCACCGAGCCGGAAATGTTTTGCTTTTATGTATAGAAAGATAAATTTGCCAAAAAAAGTTCCTAATAAGTAGGAGTGGAATCATTTGTCATAACTTGTAATTAGGTTGCCTTAAACTTAGTAATGAGGCATTTACACAACTCGAAAACATTTAATGGGACCAAATAACGATGTAGACGATTTACCCTTCAATATATTCCTTAGGGATAAAGTTAGTTCTATTTAGGTCAGTAGTAATTCCACTAACCAACTAACACATCCTACAATCTAAAACTATTCTTTTAATATGCCCTTAATAAGTCATATATAACTAACCTAACCTCTTTAAACAACATTCGTGCTTCAAAGCCGTTAGGAAATTTCCCCTATTCAAAACTTATCCAGTATTTTGGACATTTTTACTAAAAAAATGAACACATATAATGTGTTTAAACTGTTCCTCAGAAATCCCATTTACCTGTTCCAAAACAATACATGTATAAACTGTACACGTTTCTTTGTTTAAAGTGTTTGAACACCTGGCTTCAAATGACACTACTTTCATGCAATGGAAGTGAGATGAGAGCTTTCTCTGCTTTATTTACAGGAAGTATAGAATATCTGAACTCTTGGAGTGAGAATGGGGAATGAGAAAAGGTCAGTCTATCTACAAGAACTATAGAGTATATAAACTCTCGGGGTGAGAGTGGTCACAATATTTACAATAAGTATAGAATATCTAAACCCTTGGGGTGAAAATGGGTAATGATAGTGGTTGCGATATTTAAAAAGTATAGACTATCTAAACCCTCGGGTTAAGAGTGGAGGGTGAGGTGAGCCACGTTATTTAAAAGAATTATAGAATATCAAAACCCTCGGGGTGAGTGTGGGTGATGAGAGTGGTTGCAATATTTACAAGAAGTATATAGTATCTAAATCCTCGGTATGAGAGTGTGGAATGATATTGTTCACGTTATTTACAAGAAGTATGGAATATCTAACTTATATACTCACCCTCAGAGTGAGCTTGAGGGATGAGAGTTGTCACGTTATTTACAAGAAGTATAGAACATATACACCCTTGGGTTGTGAATGGAGGATAAGAGTGATCGCGTTATTAACAAGAAGTATAGAATATCTAAATCCTCGAGGTGAGAGTGGGGGATGAGAGTAGTCGCGTTATTTACAAGAAGTATAGAATATCTAAACCCTTGTGGTGAGAGTGGGGAGTGAGAGTGGTCGCGTTATTTACAAGAAGTATAGAATACTAAACCCTTGTGGTGAGAGTGGGTGATGAGAGTAGTCGCGTTATTAACAAGAAGTATAGGATATCTAAACCCTCGTGGTGAGAGTGGGGGATGAGAGTAGTCACGTTATTTACAAGAAGTATAGAATATCTAAACCCTTGTGGTGAGAGTGGGGGATGAGAGTGGTCGCGTTATTTACAAAGAGTGTAGAATATCTAGAAACTCGTGGTGAGAGTGGGGAATGAGAGTGGTCGCGTTATTTACAAGAAGTATAGAATATCTAAACCCTTGTGGTGAGAGTGGGGGATGAGAGTAGTCGCGTTATTTACAAGAAGTATAGAATATCTAAACCCTTGTGGTGAGAGTGGGGGATGAGGGTAGACGCGTTATTTACAAGAAGTATAGAATATCTAAACCCTTGTGGTGAGAGTGGGGAATGAGAGTGGTCGCGTTATTTACAAAGAGTGTAGAATATCTAAAAACTCGTGGTGAGAGTGGAGTATAAGAGATGCCACGTGCTGGTATTTAACTTTCTTAGCTAGATCAATATCTTTTCATCGTTGGGGGTCCTCAAACGTATAAGGGTACTTCTACTCTTTCAGGAATTGTAAAACCTTTTCTTTCACATTTATCAAAGACATATAATTTATGGACATTTAGACAGAAAATTTACATATAACAAAGAAAATCAGTAAAGATAAAGACATATCTTTTTTAGAATACATATACTACTCCATAGATATTTTTTTAAATCTAATTGGCTAGTGCCTCTTTTATCTTTATTACACTTTCTATAAATAAATATGGTAACCCCTTTAATTTAAATTTTCAGCCTACTTTATATCACGAATATGATAAGTTCATATGGACGTGTATATAACCTAAATCTACATGCGAATAACGATATCAGTTATACAAACTGTAAATAATTCTTTATAGACAAAATAGCTGATAGTTATTTTGACCATCAACCACCTAATTAAACCTGATAGATTAATCAGGTTGCGGTAAACCGACCTGACCATCACACGCTTTACCTCTGTAGACAGCCTATATTGAAGATATATATCCGATAAACATTCAGTATATGTTTTGGATGCAGTAAACACGCCTAGAAAAATTTGTAATGATCCATCCACCTACACATACATGTACAGTGGTATTGTCCCAACTGTCCACCTATACACGTATAGTGGTAATGTTTTATCCGAACACCGATACACATCCATCGTATCGACCCACCTACTACCCCTACATGTGGGCTATTTATCCACTCACCCACCCATATACATACAGTAGTATTGACCCCCAGCCCACCCATATATGTTCAGTGATATTGACTTACCTGCCCACCTTGCACTAAAAGACCTATTACACTAAAGCACGTATGTATACACGTACAATCACCCACAAACTATGAGAATTGATGCCCTTCCCAACACCCTCACACACAGACCACCCACCCATACACGCACGATGTTAACGTATCTACCAGCCAACTACCCATACACGTGAGAATTGATGCCCTTCCCAACACCCTCTACAGATCACCTACCCATATACGCACGATGTTAACGTATCTACCAGCCAACCACCCATACAAGTGAGAATTGATGCCCTTCCCAACACCCTCACCGACAGACCACCCATCCATATACGCACGATGTTAACGTATCTACCAGCCAACCACCCATACACGTGAGAATTTATGCCCTTCCCAACACCCTCACCGACCGACCGCCCACCCATATGCGCACCATGTTAACGTATCTACCAGCCAACCACCCATACACGTGAGAATTTATGGCCTTCCCAACACCCTCACACACAGACCACCCACCCATATACGCACGATGTTAACGTATCTACCAGCCAACCACCCATACACGTGAGAATTTATGGCCTTCCCAACACCCTCACACACAGACCACCCACCCATATACGCACGATGTTAACGTATCTACCAGCCAACCACCCATACATATGAGAATTTATGGCCTTCCAAGCACCCTCACACACAGACCACCCACCCATATATGCACGATGTTAACGTATCTACCAGCCAAGCACTCATACACGTTAGAATTAATGGCCTTCCCAACACCCTCACCGACAGACCATCCACCCATATACGCACGATGTTAACGTATTTACCAGCCAACCACCCATACACATGAGAATTTATGGCCTTCCCAACACCCTCACACACAGACCACCCACCCATATACGCACGATGTTAATGTATCTACCAGCAAACCACCCATACACGTGAGAATTGATGGCCTTCCCAAACACCCACACACACACACACAGACCAACCACCTATACACGCACGATGTTGACATCATTGTCAATATTGGTGCAACATATAATAAAAAAGTATAAAACAATAGAGGATAAATGTTACCGTTATATTTGGGATCATAACATTGAATTATTTGCACCGGGAACTAACTATTTAATGCAGGGCACGTTGGTTTTTTAAAGACGTCAACTAACAATTTTTTATAATACTGCGTAATTAGCCACATTTTTTTGAGAATGAAGCCTGATAAGACCTGTTATGAAGTAAATTAATACTGACATGGGTTCGCTCAATGGTTGCCATCACCGTGCACTCTACTATAGAGGTCTATAGCGTCCATGTTGGGTGGTAGCAGCGGTTTGATCCTTTTCCAAGAGAGAGCAATGAATATTAGGCTTGTCGGTTATACAAGACCTCATCAATATTCCATGGTTTGGATTCAACAATAATTTTCAAATCCGTTATATTTGGAGTCTACCCTTACCTAAAAAAAAACTTTTTTAGTTGATACATACTATAATATTTAACTTCAATATTCTCATATTCGTAATACATTGTTGATTGATGTCGTTACAATAAATAAAAAATATTATAGATCCTCAGAATATGGTCATAATATCCAAAAATAACGATCATAGATAATCTATAATATCATATATAGTTCACATATTTATAATAACTATACTAACAAATTAAATTACAAATTAAACTACAAATATACTTCAAACAATTTCCAGCTTGAAGAGATCGACCATCCCTGAACGTAATTTGGGTCAATTACTAATGTAGGAACCCCGTTCACGGGCTAGTAAACTTTCATTGGTGTTTCAGCTGGCTTGTTTTCTAAGTGGATCAGTAGATAATGTACTGAAATATTTTTCTAAAGAAGCAGTATCATGTTTAAATGTGTATAGCATACGATTGAATTCCACCTAATATTTTTTATTTTTATAAATTAATTTTTGTTTAGGTCTTAATATTTGTAGCCAAATGATAGTGCAGTACTATTGTGTATAGGCACATTACTGCCATGTATGTGGGTATAGAATACATTAAATGGCTATGTCAGCCTACGTTATTTTGTGTAATGTGGGCTTCATTACTATAAAGTATATAGGCATATATTTTTGTAAAAGTGATTTCAACTTATATTAGTATAAAGCATATAGACCTAAAACTCTGTTATGTGGGCTTACATTATTTTAAAGATAATAATGGCTTATATCACTGTGAAAATGTACACAAATGTTTATTTTGTTAAAGTTACTGCCTACGACAGTCTATTATAAAGAGTTACATACTAACAATAGAGATTTTTTGGTCCTTTTACTGGTTGAATTTTGTTTATATTATTTATTTATTTGTTTAAATAAGGACTTTATTAAATTTGGATGCAAGAAGATACTTTTGTATATTTTAAATAATTTTACACCCTCTCAAGCTGTGATATATTTTTATAAGAAAGAAATTCAAAAATAATACTGAACTTTATAGTGTTATATTTTTTTAATTAATTATATCAAAACATCACTTATATCAAAATCCCTCCTAAATAGCTCCTTCAGTTATGAGTCAACAAAGAGACCAGATATCTACAAAGGCAACAGACTTATGGTGTCTTCAAATGGTGATTTCCTTAGGGATGGACTTACTCATATCTGGGTCAGACACCACTACCCCTTACTATACTAACCTTTATAGATGTGAATTCTTCCTAAACTCCATTCCAATTACATGTATGGTCCTAAACATGTATACTGTGGCACTTGTTATATATTGTCCTAAACATGTATACTGTGGCACTTGTTATATATTGTCCTAAACATGTATACTGTGGCACTTGTTATATTTTGTTTAAAACGAATCGTTCTTGTTTTGAACATTATTTAATTATTTTGGTTCAAATTATAGACTGGCATGTGTAGGCTATAGTTCTACAAATACATATTCCTAAAAAGATACGTATCTAAGTTAGGCCTAATTTTTTAAATACCATCCTACATTTTCACTCCCTAAGTATTTGGCAACTCAAAACAATATCTAAAATAATCCTCGCAAAAGTGCGATAGAATTCTAAGAGAATAATTAGTTTATTAACTCAATATTATCATCATTTAAAATAGACACAAATAATAAATATAAACGATGTAAATATATATATTTATATAAATACATAAACCTAAAAAGAGATATCTTAGTTACGTCCGTTTGATCTTTTCACTGTATAAAACAAAGAAGGAAGTATCAAAGTGCCATCTTCAATGCCAAGCTTTTAATCCCTCAGTAGATTTACATTGCTTACAATACATCCTGATATTTTAGTGAATGTTGGGTATTTAAATAAATTAGTTTCATGCTATATGTGATTATTATTATTATTACTTTTTTTTACGGATACGTTTTAGTAAGAAATACATCTAATGAAACATAATTTTTAACAATCAAATCATTATCATAAGACAACTAAGCATGTTATTTATTCCCTTTTAATGTGAAATACAGAAACTATATTGACCATATACTCATACAAGCCAAATATTATTATTATTAATATTGTTTGAGAAAAGTTAATGTTGACAAAATAACAATATTTGGTATTTAATCGTTATAGCTCAGTCGTATGCTTAGTTTTTCCTTTTATCCCTAGTGTTATCAATAATAAAAATTATAAACAATATCAATTAGAGAAAATAACATTTTGTTGATACTTTTTTTACACCTACTTTCATTTCAAATGCTGATAATCTTTTCGAAGAAATCTGTTATACTTAGTAGCTTAGAAGAAACCGAGTAATTACCTCGAAGGAACTAAAAACGTTTGGTATATACAAGGTGAAAATTAAGTCTAAAAACTGTATAATATTTGTTGAACAGTTTCATAATAAACATTTAAACATAACAAAACAATGCTAAGTCAAAAATGTACTTATTGAACCAACTATCAATTGTTTACCACATCATGGGGACAGCCGATAAGGATTCAGAATAAAACCTGAATGTATAAAGAGGACATACTAAAAATCTTGATTAGGAAAATAAAGCGCCCCAGGACTGAACTTATAACGTTGTTTATATACAAAATAGCAACGATTTAAATTTACAATTATAAGCTTGATCAAACATTTTTGTAATTTTATGAGTTAACTTTTAATGTTTAATATGTAAGTGGAGAAATTAACTTTTGCATCAAAATAATGTTACATTTTGAACGTAATTAATGGCAAGTTCTAAATATAACTCAATTGAAATATATAATTAATGAAAATTCTATAGTTAAAATTAAATGAATACATTAAAAGACTATAATGCCATTTCCAAGATTAATTTTTACTCTATTTATGCAATTCGAATGAATGTTTGTCTGTTATGCACTTTACGATTCATTCAATTAGCAATCATCTTTGGGAGGTTATGTCATTTTTTCGGGTTGTATTCGCATCTGGCTGTAGAACTCATATTATTAAATTAAGGCTTTTAAAGTTTTAACTATAGTGCAATGGAGTTATTGCATTTTTTTAATCAATAATCGGCTTGTAAATAAAATAATACAACTATAAATTATTTTAGTTCTAAAGTTCTTTAGATAAGTAAACATGAGTATTAATAATTGTTTTATGTTACAAATGCTAAGAAATGGCAACCCATTATGTTGATAGACATTTAATTATTAATTCTCTAGCATATGGGATGAATAACAAATATTGAAAAACAAAAAACTATTTTACATAAAACATTTAGTTTACTTAAATTGAATGTCTGAGTTAAATTGGAATACTTCCAAACAGTGTAATTAAATAATTTAATATCTTACAGAAGTGGTAATTATTATATTACAAGCATTTCAAAATATTCATGACCGACTTTTGTCTGGAACTCAACTGACAATCCATCTAACCTTTTCATATAACAATTAACATAGTACAATAATTACATAAATATAATCATGTGCGCTGTGTATGTTGTGTGGAACAGACACGTCTGACTTTAGTGGAATCCCTAAGGGTCGTTTCCTTAAAAATATATATTAAGATTATGTATCAGTTTCATAATGTGAAATGTCACTAAATTTATATATAATTAATTTCTGAAATTAACTGCTTAGTTCGATATTTGAAACTGGACTACATCGAACAACCAACTTTAGTAGGAAATAGGAACGATTGTTCAACTTCGTACATGACTAGTTTAGCTATGCATACGCCTATATTTGTTAGATTTTATAGAAGTGTCCAAACAAAATGAATAAAAAAACTGTGAATAATACGATATATTGGCAAGCTGAGATTGACAAAGTCGTTTGCCAGGGAAGATGCTCGAGGAAATGGATTCTCTAGTGCCATCGTCAGCATGGATACTCTGATAGATTTCACTCATCATCCCCGTGGAACGAGAGCTGTTATTTGTTGAGGGTAGGATAAAAAATTGCACCCTCTGAACAAAATACCTTACATAGACATTTTGTTAATAATGTATTTGTCAGTAATTCATAAGTAAAGTTTTCAACTTTTGAATTCGACTTTATTAAAATGATGACACCTTTAGTTAATTAAAGCGATTTAATAAAGTATTATCTAATAAAAAAAAGCAAAGAATTCTTAATTAATACAAAAGCTTTCGTTTATGTTTGGATACCCTTACTTAAAACACATAATTTCCTCGTATCTTCTGACATTCCTAAGTTCTAACACTCGATAGTAACATTGACTATAGAAATAAACAGACAGACACTGCTACACATTTGCAGTAGACGCATATATGTGCTGTTTCTTACCGGTATATTTTTTTCAAATAAGCGCTCGAACGATTTTTTGGCGTACTATCATAACCTCAGCTACAATAGTCACTTGAGCGAGTGTTAGAGATATTTAGAGAGAATGAGACCACTGGCGCTATCTATGAAAACCGAACATGAACTAATTTCACTAAACAAGAAAACCGGCTTTTACGGGACTCTAGTCAGTGAACAGTTAATAACCTTATGGTTTCGAGTAGGAGTCATCATCACCATACATGTATGGGTGGACAGGTGGGTCAACACCCCCGCACTTGTATGGCTGACCAAATAACCAATCGTATATAAACGTTGTGTTTTGAATAAATTATTTTAATTTAACACTTTAAGGACTAAGGGCAACAATAACTAAAAGCTTCCAAAATGATAGAATATAAATATTGACAACATTTTTTATATATCAAAGTTATTGAACTTTTAGCCACGAGGCTAAGAAAGACTTAATTCATATTTTATTGAAGGAAACAAACTAAAAAAACCCTGTTTAGTTTCCTCTGACTTATAGGTTATATTTTTTATTTTTTTTTATTCTTAAGATGCCGATCGTCAAGATATGGGGAACATGGATTTAGAATGAGTGTGATGAGTGTAGATGAACGAGTGTAGTCATTGTTACTATCTGAGTCATACTTATCTCAGAAAGGACTATTTATTAATAGCCCAATAGCCAGGCCAACTATGGGACCTACAGCTTAACGTGGAACCTGAAACACGTAGTATTGGTCTGATTTTGAGCTAATTGACAAGCCTGATACTCAGTTCTCCCCTTACAAAACTTCCGGATCCTGACTTCCACCCAGCATGGACGCACAGCATAGACGTCTCTAGTAGTGTCCACGTAGATGGCCACCATTGTAAAAGACCGAGGCCCAATCACTGCTTTATTAAAATTGTTAAAATATTTGCAATTTTCTGAATCCAGCCGAAATCTTGAAGAGCACATTTTTCTCGATCTTTTCTTTAATTATTTGATATACTAATACCTTCATTCACATTAATCCTTTAACCAACTACTAATTTCAGTTGCATATAAGAAATTCGTTATTTTCCTTGATCTTCCCAAGTGTCACGTTTTATATTTTATTTACACTTATATTTGTGAACTAGAAAATATATTATAATGTTTCACGTTTTCCCTCCAACTCCACATTTTCTAAACAATTTAACACCATTTAAAAAATATCTTTAAACATGAAATAACTATAAAATACTTATATTATAAGAAGTAACTAATAAAGTCTTAATTATATTATCAAAGTACATTTTTGAAAAATGGGATATGATCCTTGTTGAAACATAATTAAATGTATCAATAGGATTAGAAAGTCTTCCATAAAAATAAACAATTTCACGCACTCGTAATGTCTACTTAATTCATTTATTTTTTGTTCACCAAAACAGATTTGTTACGTAACTAGCACAAACCGAGTATTATAAATGCTTAAAGTAACAGCGTTCTATAATAGGAGTATTTTCTCAATTTTTTTTGTTTTATTTCTTTAATGTAAAGAAATGAGTAAAATATTACATTATAATAATATAAAGAACGGTTTATGTTGTTATGAATTACATGTTTATCGTACTATTAAACGTTAGGTTATTTTTAACTAAAAATTTGTTTTTATAAAGTGTTGAAATATCTTACAACATTAATTCCGTTTATTTTCAAACTCTTGCAATACGAATACTTTTTATTTATATTTTCAAATATATATCTTATCATAAACAATCATTCGAAATAAATTTTTACATTTTTTTAATTATCATATAGATACAGTGTTACCACATTTTTATCATATTCTCCATTAAAAATCTACCCAATTTTGCTACAACATTATTTTTCTTGTGACCATCTGAGGCTTCTAAACCTGAAAAAGGACCTTTATCCTTACTTATTACATCATTGTATAGAATTATTTCCACAAAATCTAAAGTGTTATGAAGAAAATAAAGAAAGCCAGTATCAGGGTTTTCTAAGGGTTATACACTAAAACCGTACGTTTGAAGACACTTACTTTTAATTTAGATTACCGAAATGAATAATAAATTCAAAATTTCCATAAAAAGACTTGACAATGTGTTTAAAAATAAAATGTACAATACTTTCTATTTTCTATTTTCATTCAAAAATTAATATATTTCAAACAGTGAATTTGACAAAATTGTTGTGTAGCACCACATGATAAATTGTAAAGTGTCGCATCACTTGACAAATTGTTAAGTGTAGCACTACTTGACAAATTGTTAAGTGTCACACCAATTGACAAATTGTTAAGTGTCGCACCAATTGACAAATTGTTAAGTATCGCACCACATGACAAATTGTTAAGTTTCGCACCACTTGACAAATTGTTAAGTGCCGCACTAGTTGACAAATTGTTAAGTGTCATACCAATTGACACATTGTTAAGTGTCGCACCACTTGACACATTGTTAAGTATCGCACCAAATGACAAATTGTTAAGTGTTGCACACATGACATTTTGTTAAGTGTCACACCACATGGCACTTTGTTAAGTGTCATACCACATGACACATTGTTAAGTGATAATAATGATATGATAATAATGTTAAGTGTCACACCACTTGACAAATTGTTAAGTGTCACACTACTTGACAAATTGTTAAGTATCGCACCACATGACAAATTGTTAAGTATCGCACCACATGACAAATTGTTAAATGTCGCACCACATGACAAATTGTAAAGTGTCGCACCACTTGACAAATTGTTAAGTATCGCACCACAAGACAAATTGTTAAGTGTCGCTCCACATGACAAATTGTTAAGTATCGCACCACATGACAAATTGTTAAGTGTCGCACCACATGACAAATTGTTAAGTATCGCACCACATGACAAATTGTTAAGTATCGCACCACATGACAAATTGTTAAGTGTCGCACCACATGACAAATATAACATATAGCTGTTATATGTCATTGTCATAACTGAAAGAAATAACAATGTACATTTATTCTGGTTGTATGAGTAGAGAACTTTATTTTATTAAAAAATTTGTTTATTTCAGTATTATAAACAAATTCACTGACTGGATACATACCAATAATTTGAAAATCACAACAATACAATTTTAAATTCTTAAAGTCATAAACATTTTTATGATTTATTATCTGTGGCTCTTTCCACATCTTAATACGACCTAAACTCCATAATTTATTTAGTCGTTTTAACTAATATGTTTTAAAACTGTTTTCATAACCTACGTAGCCCATCAATGGTTTACAACTCACAAAACTTAATAATAATGTTAAAATGTAAAACACATCCGAAAGTAAACGGATTAGAAAAGAATTTCATTTTTATATGTTTGTCTGACTTAGTAGAGTTAGTATCTAAAATGCCAGTTTAGGTAGCACCAAACTGGTGAGTATAAATTATGCAAATTCAAATAATTTCTGATTCTGCTGACTACAGTGTTATATTAAACAAATTATAAGGAAAAATTTTAAGGAGAAGGCTTTTAATCAATCATATTGGCGAATTTTATCTTATCTTTAACAATATTCACCTTTTCAAACATTAACTAATTATATATATAGTAAAATGATAGACAGCTAAAACATATGTAATGAATTATTATTCGTAAACACTCACCGTTCTCTTTTTTAACCTTACTCTGACCATTCTCCATAGACTATTGGTCTATGCGAGGAACGTATCTGACTTAGTAATGCGGAGAATTAGTACAGTACAAGATGAACATATCTGATACAAACTTTCAATCAAAGATTGGATTTGAACCTGCGCGATGTGGCACTCAGTCCCAAAGTTATGGCGGCTTAAAACCACTCAACCACCGGCTCTACCAAGCTATTTGATTTTTGAGAGTGGCTCATGGTGAAGTCGAGATTCTATAGATTTATAAATTACTAACATATTTTGAAATGTAATATACTACATCACTATTAACAAGAAAAAAATATATATCGATAATGATAGTTTTTAAGGTAATACCATTTATTCCTTCCTCACTCACAAATAGACATACATTCTACACACAACATATAAATATATAATATAGAAAATAAATATATTCTATATTTTCCAGTAACATTTCTACTTGGTCTACAATCTTGGTTAAGGCTTAACGCTCCATAACCCTTTGCGCAAATTTTAAGTGGATCTCCCGGGATTTGAACCCGTGAACTTTTTCATATGATGCAGAAGTAGTAACCACTAGGCAAGCATGAGGTCTAGTGTTCGCAGATCTTTGCAAAAAGGTTTTTAAGGGGTGAAATATTGATCATCGGTCAGTTGGAGTTCGATCCTTTGACCTTGCATTCAAGCCTTACAAATTTATCAGTCATTCCAAAAACATAAAATCTTCTCCATTTTATTATTATTATCAATACAGAAAATCGATGAAAACCCTTTACTTTTAATTAAATACTTCAAATTAAAAAAAGTCAAATATTAAAACTTGTTTACTTTTAAATTTATATTGTGATTATTAAAAATTTGCCTTAATACATTTACAATGTTAACAGATAAATACAGTAAAGGAAAACACGTTTTCCAGGCGGATTATTTTATCAGACATTTTTAGGCTGTTTGATTTATGGGGATACATAAATCTCAACGATTTGAGTGTCATATTATCATAGCAGTAATTAAGTGTCATAAATAACTTTTTTACTTACACCAATCTTATTCAGCTAAAATTTTCGGCAACATTTTTGTATATTCTTAGTTTTAAAAATATAAATGTTTTCTCTCAGATCAAGCATATCATTTTCAAACCAGGCTACCTGTGTCTTGGACATTTACGTAATTTGAACAGTGAATAGCCTACACAATAATGTATAGCGTTAATATTTCACATAATAATATTTCGTGCTAACTGACAAATATTTGTATCACAAATTTGGTACGCATTTGTATCTAACTCTTGGTTTAAATTGACTCCTAATTGAAATTATTTTTACTATTCTACTAAACAATTGTGCAGCATATAATCACTTCATCATATAGTAAGTAAACAAATACGAAATACTCAGTACACTATTCCCTATATGTCGGTATCATGAAAAAAACATAATTCGCATTTATTTTTAGAAGGATTCTGTTCAATTTGTTTGTAAATATTTCATTATTAACAACCACAAGATCTATCCTTTCTCTATCCTCCCTTTTCCCCACCACCCTCTTCAGTTCAAAACATGAAGTTGTATTTGTGTCTGACATTATCTGTACAACGTGTGCCAGTGGTCTTCCTCTCGTGTTTTCCTCCATTGTCCCTTAGATAACACTTGCCAGTAGGCAGTTATGTCTATGAACAATGTTCTATCACTTGTTTTAAAGTGTTTCATATACTTATTTTTTCTCCTGTTCTGTAAGATACCTATTCATTTAAAAAAATGTTTCTTCATATATAGAGCAGATTTTCACAAATCGTGTCAATCCCCAAGCTCAAAAGTCGTCAACTTCTTCTCCTCTGCCTTCCATATTATCAGTTTTTCTCTATCGTACAGAGCTTCACTTCATGCATACTCTTTAAAAGTAGTTTCCTTAGTCTTAAGTTTGTTTGTATATATATATATATATATATATATATATATATATGGTGTCTTTTTTTAATGGACCACCATTGTGACCTTGAAAACCATAAGTCTGACAAGAAACTTTAAATAGGGAACCTTAGCTTATTTTTGGAGGCAATTAAAATTACATATTTCACTTTTAGAAAAATATCCACCATTTTCAGTGATTGTGGCCAACTTTGTTTTTTCTTAGAGAACCCCTATATCTTATGATATTTGTAGATAGAAATAGTTATTTATGACTGTTATATTCATATAAGTTTTCAATGTTTTGCTTAACAACGTAGATATGAGAGCTCAAAATTATTATAGAGCTTACCATTGAGATAATTTTTATTTTAATATACATTAAGAAAAACAACCTTATCTCCAAATATTATAGCAAACGTTTGGAAAATATATGCCTAACTTTTCTATTTTCACGATTTGAATGAATGGTGTAGTAAATTATAGTGCAAAGAATTTAAACAAATTTTAAACTATTTTGTAACAGAAAGATTTATGTTAGCAGGACTGTTACCATTTTCAGCTCTTTAAGTCAACTTCCAATACATATCGACAGCTGTATTAGAAGTTTCCTAAAACAGCTGATATTAGTAACGGAGCTTCCACCGTTCATATTAGAAAATTACTATTTATTTTATCTGTTACAAAATAATAAGAAATTTGTTTTAATTCTGTGGATTTCAATACACTATTCTGGTAAATCGTAAAACTGTAATAGCTGGGCATAAATGTTCATAACTCTTTCTGTAATATTTGCAGATTAGATAGTTTTTAAAATGTATATTTAAAAAAATTTGTATCTCAATGATACGGAATCTGAAATGTTTAGCTCTCGTATATACGCTAATAAGCAAAATATCGAAAATCTGGCATGATTAAAAATATCGTAAATCACTATTTCTATACATAACTATCATAAAATATAGGTCTTTCCATAAAAAAAACCAAATCCATTTTTCAAAATTTGGAATATTTATTTTTAATTATTGTATTTAAAAACGCGGTAAGGTTCATAATATGAAGTTTCTTGTTAGTCTTATGGTTTCCAAGAGCACGATGGTGGTCCATTTAAAAAAGACACCCTGGACTTTTTCCGTTAATTCATTACCATAACCATAACTTAGGTTAACATAACATAACCTAACCAAAGTAGTGGTATTGAATAAACGGAAAAGGTCCGATATCCTGTATATTGTTCTTTCTCTTAAATGCACTCTCTGTTGAAAAATTATATTCCGTATTTCTCATCTGCTGGTTCAATATCGTGTATATTGAATATAAAAGAGTCAATTGTATAATTTAGACGATGAAAAATATATGTCACGTCTAATAACATAATTTGAGAAACTTTACTTAAAGTTTGTTGTGTCCATGTATCAATAATACTTTTAATTTATACACATAATATACTAGAGGATATCCCTGCACGCTTCACGTACTAACTCCGTCACTCATTTTATTTTGTTTGTATTTACATTGCAAACTTAAATTTTTCCAAAATAACCTACTATATAAAATGAAACGGTCCTGATATTCTTATTTTATCATGAATGGCAACAAAAATCGCTGATTGGTGGTATAAAAATATTATCTGCAATATATCTTATTTAAGCTCTTGAGAGAAAATATGTTACACTTTATGCTCAGTATGGGTCTAAAGAACATAAAGAAATATTAAAAATGTCATTGCAATGTCAGAGTTTTTTTTTCGGAATGTGTGATCCCAAATGACGAATGAGGAAGATCTGAAATCAAAACTCTTCTAAATCAGTAAAAAAATTACAAATATATAAATTAATTAAATACGTATTTGGCTTTTATAATTATATACATAAATTTGTCATTTTTTACCTATTTAGAACAGTTTTGATTTCACAGCTTTTGTACGCTGCACAAAATTAGGTGTTTTACAAAAAATTAAGGAATAAAAAGTGTTAAATCCAATCCATTATTTTATAATTGAAAATAAAATAAATGTTTTATGTTAAGGAAATGTAAACCCAGCATACGATCGCACTTATTTAAACGACATAAAAACGTCCTTTAAACCAGGCTATAAACATGTTTGTGTCGTTGGGAACTCTTAACTACCCTACTTTACATAAATGTACAACCACATTACTCATTAGTCAGTCGAAGTAAATGTAATTAACAGCTTTAATATGAACAATATAGCTCTGATGATATATATGCTTGTACAGTAGTATGTAACAATATAGCTCTGATGATATATATGCTAGTACAGTAGTATGTAACAATATAGCTCTGATGATGTATATGCTGGTACAGTAGTATGTAACAATATAGCTATGATAATATATATGCTTGTACAGTAGTATGTAACAATATAGCTCTGATGATATATATGCTTGTACAGTAGTATGTAACAATATAGCTCTGATGATATATATGCTGGTACAGTAGTATGTAACAATATAGCTCTGATGATATATATGCCTGTACAGTTATATGTAACAACGTCGTAGATCTAACGAGTAAGACTAAACATATGTACGTAATAATTGTGAAGTACAACCTTTTATATTACGGATTGTATATTTACTTCGTAGTAATTCGTTAATTTTACATCAGTGAACGTTATTTGAAAAAAATGTCACAAATACACAGTTTCCATAAAAATACTGAGTTAGAGAAAAAATGAATTTACTGAGCCATGAGTAAAATGAATTTTTCTATAGTAAAAATCGTATAAGTTACATGGTAATTTGCACATGACATTATGCATTGATTCAGCATTTGTTACAACGTTAGGAAAATGTCCTTAGAGCATATTAATAGCCCAATAAATGTAGCACAGCTGGGGACAAAGAGCAAATGTCTCAGGTTTGAACCTGATATGATCTGAAATGTATTTTAACAAAATAGTCATTACCTATATTCAACGTAAGTAATTTAGGTTGTAACGACACCTATATTAATGAACCTCCGTAATTAACCTCCTCTTATTTCTTTATCTAATTTAAAATGTAATACAAACTTTTTTATATGATCACGGAAAAAGTTATTCTAATTAATACTAATGTATTTTAAGTATTAATCAATATTCGAGTTATCTTAGTACTAAAGATACGTTTTAATGAAATTACCTCAGGAACTTTGTGTACCACAATAATTACAATCGAGACCAGAGTAAAACATTAAATTATATAGTATCCTTGTGACTAGGTTAACTATATCATTCTTGTCTAAATATAACTTTATAACATCACCGTACAAGACAACTATTTACTTCTTGACTGTTTTCCTTCATAGCTGATTCTCCTACTTACTGTGAAGTTACGTACTAATATTTTTAGATATTATTAATTACTATTGAAATGTCACGTTAAAAAATAAAAATTATTGAAAATTTTCTGATTTTGATCGATTTTTCCTTGTCATTTTTGCACATCACCAAACACAATTTTGAGCAAAAACAACAATATATAAAAATGGTTCTTAATTGGCTTAAATGTTGGCTCTTGGCAAAGGAATTCCACTAAAAAATTTCATTGTAGGTGCCAAAAACATCTTGGAAAAGCAAAAATTCTCAAATGGCAGTCAACTTGAAAAGGAACCAATACCATCGTAAGTTTATGGGGGTGGGGGGGGGCTTAAATGTGTGGGTGCGCGAGTGGGTTAATATACACGTTATAAATACATTATAAACTAGGAAAATCAGAGTGCGTGAACAGAGTGCCTGGGTCTCATCTTGCGAAATAGCACTGGGTCTATTGTCCTAGTTGCGTTCGAAAAGCAGACACTGTGCTATTGACAGCCATTAGCCAAAATGTTTTTGTTGTTCAGACCTACGATATTTCAGTATTAGGACAGATCAGATTTAGATAAGGCCCTTTTCAGTTAGTAACTGTTGTTCTAATTTTTTAGCCGTTTTCAACCAGTCATTTGGAGTGTAGACAGTTTATAAACACAACAAGTTTGTTCAATATAGGCTAAACCTTGTTCAGTAAATTACTGTTTGCTAACAGATAATATAGAGGGACAGGTATCGTGAGAATGATTCCCCATGACTATAAGAAGGCCACTAAAGTGAGAACCGAACAGTTAAACTTTATTTAATGAATGACCCATCTTGTCAGGAGCGACATTTCATTAGTGACATTTCAGAGCAGTTCTTAGGTGCGGTGTTGCCAAGAGTACTGCGTTTGACGCACGACAGCCAATAATAATAGAAGAACGCTTGAAGAGGCATTTATAATTGGTTCAAACAATACAAAAATTAACAGTATATGAATTATGTGATAATAGGCCTAACAATCTATAAACAATAAATAACAATAACGTAAAGTCCACGATCATAAAAATGTTTTCTCACACTCAAATCCAAAATATCGTATGGTCAACAAAATAAATGAAAATTGAAAGCAAAATAGTTGCATGCAAAGAAATGAAACGTGGCAAATATGTTAGACGTGGAGTCATTGCCAATATTGCAGCCGGCTTACATCGTCACGCCATTGGTCCTTAGCATTCTCAAAATCCTCTTAGTTCCAGCATTTGCTGTAAGATCGCTCTGAAATCTAGTCTAAATTTAATAAATAATACCAATAACAAACCTTGTAGATGTTATTTGAGAAAATTAATAAAAACTTTCATCTAATGAAATGTATAACATTGAAAATTCTGAATTAAGATTGGGCCTACTTATTTGTCACTGACCAAAACCTGCAAGTCCCTGCAAAACCCTAGATTCCAAGCAATCCTTCATATCCCACTTCCGACAATCCAAGAAGACCACCACAGACTGTTTCAAAGCCCTCCGCTTCCTTAACAACCGACACCAGGGGTGCTCTACCAGGACCCTTACCTCTCTCTATACAGCCGTCATCCGCCCCGTACTCACGTTTGTCCATCCAGTGCTCACCACCATCCCTCACAATCACCTCTCTAACTTGGAGAAATCCGATCAAAGTGCCATGCGCTTAGCTTACCATCTGGCCCGCGATTACAGCTCCCGAGACCTCTACACTCTGTTTTATATCTCCACCTTGCGTGAGTTCCTCAACCAACTGAACCAGAACTACCTCACCAAAGCCACTGACTTCCCCATACTGGCAGAGTACTTTACAGAACCCTACATCACCAGCCAATAATTCGCCATTCACCACCTGATCCACGGCCGTTTCTAATCCGCTACCAGCCTCCGTCCCAGCAACCGTTATCCACCCTTCACACAACTCGCTACTGATACGATCCCCTCTCAACCACTCCTAAAAGCTTAGTCACCTCTCATTTCCGATTCACCCTCAGTTAGCTCTCTAATAATTTTTATTTTCCATGTTTCTACCTTGGTTTGTATGTTTCAGGAGCGATTTTTCCTTAGGACCTTCTTTCCGGAGACCCGAGCTGCCTGCTTGCCTCGTACAGTCATGATGGTTTCGGCCCAATTACCCTTCATCTATCTATCCTAGGATGAAGAGGCCCTAGTGCCTATAACAGCCGTAGCACCCAGCTACACCTTCACGATTCTGAGTCCTGCATTTTTAAACATGTATTTTTAATAATAAACTATAATGAAGATATTCTAAACAATTAAATAATACGATTATTCCAAAAATTATTTATTTTTATAAGGTAAACATCATGATAAGACATTGGCTTAAATGTATATTCCTATAAAAAAAAAACGAGTGATATTTCCCCATGTACAAGGTTTTACGACACACGTAACCTAGCTAGTAAATTTAACAATATCTTGACACTCAACTACACATAGAATAAATGTAAAGAAAGAAACTGTACACGATATGTTTACAATAAAAAGTTAAAATAATATCTTTGTAAGAAAGGAGTAGTAATCTGATATGATATCTAAATAGTCAGGTATTAAAGTAGCTTATGATTGATTTTAAGCTGTGTTTGTAACATTTTCACAAACAAATGCTATCACGTTATAATAATTCATCTGTTTGTGTGCTTGGTAAAAAGAAGTTTAAACGCAAACTATACTGAAAATGGATGAAACGCGTAAGCAAGTGTTACGGTTCCGAATGGGAGCTTTTAGACTAATGGCGAATAAGACTGTCGAACTTTTTACATAAAACCTACATATTAAAATCACTGTGCACATATCTATTTCTTGATGTACCAAACTGAAAAAGCATATTGACTGTGAATTTACCATTAGGTCTCTTTGGTCAATAGAACTCGGGTTGCATCGGTTACAATAACAAGGACTGCATCTTTTCATTGTGTTCTAGGTTTGCCAACCTACACAACCGTACAAAGTAACGATATAGTAAGACATTTATCACAGGTTGGCGTTCATTTGAATCAAATAACATAAAAACCTAAACATAGATAAGTAGGACAGTGTAGACACATGAAAACTTATTTATCCGTAGGTAGGTAATTTATAGAATATTTTATGGTGAAAACAACTATTGGTAGGTAGTATGTTTATATTACATTAAACTTAATTTTAAACTTTTAATTATATCAGTGACATAGTAGATTAAACTTACAGCCTAAAATATGTTTGTTAGGCAGTTTATGTTGTTTGAACACTGGAAAGCACTGTCAATGTAACGTAGGCCGACTTTAACAATCCATAACAAACAGTCAGATACATTAGGTGTTTGCAAGATACTTGTAAAATCAGTTAAAATCTAAGGTCGCAATTATTAATTATAAAGACTCTATAGTACACATACTTTCGCATTATGAGATAAGACACAAATCAACTATACAATTATAACAATTCCAAAATGTACACTAAAGTATTTATGTCATTAATACCTCTAAATCTACCCTAAGTTTTTGAGCAATTTTAATTTTTATAAATGTAAGAATAGGAAATTCGTTAATTTATTTAACCTTTCAAACATGTTCTAAAGACTAGCAGACAAGAATTTCTAGTATTTTAATAATTTAAAATTGGAACTAAATATTTTCTTAAATGCATATTTTTACACACAATAAACTAGAATGTCTAAATGTTCTTCAAACCTAATTGTTATTAATGATTTATGTTTTTTCCCATCATAAAACTAAAATTACAAAGACAAAACAAAATCTTGTATGAACTGTTAGTTTTATCGGAAGTTGTATTTTATGATTGGCTTTGTCTTTAAACAAATCACAAATAAGTCAAAACAAAAAGAAACTGTAAGGTCCAGTACAGTCTAAATGGCTCCTTTTACTTGTGAGGTCAAAGAGACCAGATATCTACAAAGGAAACAGACTTAAGGTGTCCTCAAAGGGTGATTTCCTTGGGGATGGACTAATTTATATCTAGGTCAGATACCCTCACTCCGCACTATAGTAACCCTTAGACACGTGAGTCTTTTCTACACTCCTTTCCAATATCATACAGGCCTATTGTCAAATAGTTCATCCAGTGCTCAATATAGTGAATCGGTACAGGACAAATTCATTCCTATTTCCAATATATTACTTAATCATGTAGGTTTATGTATAACTGTAGATTGTTTAACTGTGTACAATATGCAAATTCACTGACTGAAGAGCACAGCGCTTAATAAATAGGTTTCATGATCTTTTGAAGGCAATTGAAATTGGTTTAACACTGATATTGTATAATTGCTACGTGAATCTCGTTCTAAATAAGGACACATGTCTATTGATGAATATTATGAAGATTTCCAACGTTTATAGGTAGTCTAATGGTCATTACCAAAAGTACTAACTAAGTTAATAACATAGTGATATTTGTGTACAGCTATTATAAAGAACACCCTAATTAAAAAAGATTTTTTTTTTTTTTACCCTAATTCGGTCTCTTATTTAACCTTCATACAGCTTAGTAAACTACTATAAAAGACTTATTTACACCTTAAAATAAATCATTTATTTATTTATTTTATAAATTGTCATAATTATCATTATTTCATCGTTTAAAACGTCAATGACATAAATCATTAATATCATTAAAAATAATGATTATATTTACAGTAAAGCTAAAAGTTTACTATGTAAATAAAATATAATTTTATACAAATCTTATAATGCTTACATTACATATATTTGAAATTATAAATAAGGTGTTATAAATGTTTTCACAATACATCATTATAGTTACCGCTGACAGCCTCAGGCTATTTCACTCTCTAGGAGTTGGAAAAGTCAAATACATTTGCATTTCAAACAATAATACCTGAGGTAGTTTTCTTTCCAACATTTGTTTATAATTAAGGTAGAACATTTATTTGGAAAAGTTAATTATGAATATGAAATAAATGAATTTGTAGAGGTTATATAATATAAATTTTAGAGATACATTTTTTGTATACTTTATCAGGCTCTGCGTTAAGATTATTTTATGTATTTGGTTTGGTATTTTTATTCTTTTGGTTTGGCGTTTTAATAAAGGGTAAAGAAGTCATAAACATAATTATTATAACATCAATTTTTTAGTTACCATTTGGTATAGCTTCCAAAAATGGTTGAGATTATTAAGACATCTGCATGCAACTCATTTTTAAAATCCTATTATATTAGTACTTAATACAAAGATTTGGCGGAAAAATAACTATTGTATTAAAAAGCATCCTTTGACATTATTTTTTTTACCCAAATGATAAACGTTTAAATATCTACAATATAGCAAAACTGTGCTCAATGAGACAAATGTACTCATGTGAGCTGCTTATGTTGTTGGGAGATGACACAACTGACTTTAGTGGCGACACTAAAGGTAACAACAAATAAGGCCTTTTGAATTACTCTTCAACTATCACAGTCCAGGAATGGCAAATATCAACAGTATAACAAAACTGTGCCCAATTATAAATATTAAATCGAGTGGGCTGTATGTTGTGGAGAGCTAACACGACTGGCGTTAGTCGTGACCCAAATGGTCTTGACAAACAAATAACCTGCCCACTGAATTTCTCTACAAACTGGGACGGATACAGGACTGAAATATTGCACTGCCAGGAGCAGTTGTCATTTGTAGGAGGCAGAACAACACTGTATATTCTGTGAAAAATATAGTAATCTATCTTTTCATGGGAACATCTATGAAAATTTTATAATAGAAATTTTACGAAACCTACCTTTTTAGTAATGTACTAATTTTCTGTAAACTTTTGTGAAATACGAAATTAAAATAAACGAAACATTTGGCCGTTTCATTTGGTTATAACTTATTACAATAACAGCTATGTACGAATGGGCCCACAAGGAATTGAACAGAAAATAACAAATATGTATGTACGTGGCATGTAGATAACGTGTAGTTATCAAATATAAATAGTAAAGAAACAATAACTTCAGTATAATGTAAAGCACACTATTATTACTTTTCAAGAATTGGTTCATTAATAAAAATTAGTAAGATAAACACTTATATATGTAAATAAATGTAAAATTTGAAATATTGACCAAGAAGTGCAAAATATTTCATTCTACAAGTGTCAGTGGCATTTACCGGAAGGTTCCGACGTTATCACAAGATAACGGTGTCAAGAAACATTGACCATGGCTGTTCCTTGGATAAGTAACCATGGGTAGTTTGGAAATCACCTTTAAGCCATTGGTCCCCGGTTAAGTGTTAGAGCGTGTTTCTTACCCCTAACTTCAACAAGTGAAATTCTAACTCGTTTAACTTAGGAAACGTAATCGCTAATACATGTGACTACTTATGCGCACAGCTAAAGGTTGGTATAGAGATAAAATAATACGAATTTATAATCATTTTAACTCAACAATAATTTTATTTTAGAATATACTAATGCAGGATGATATTACGATTCTGGGATATATGTGTTTGGCACGTTGGCTCCAACATCGTTAATTTAAGCGCCCGTTACTATGATTTTCTACTGAAGTCGTGGCTTCATGATTTCTTCTAGTTGCTGGTCCACACCAGGGCACTTGAGGTGCAATCATTCTATCAGTACGTTTCAAGTTTCAGGGGAAAGTTGCGTTCTATGCAACCCTATATTAGAATACTGAAAAACTATATAAGGTTCTTATACATAGACCTATAGGCTAGACAATCTAGTATACTTGGAAGAGAATATCCTATGCTTAAGACAGTATCATTTAGCAGTAAAATAAAAGTGTAATCTTATTTTTTATGGTATTACGGTGCATTACTTTTAATTAAAATATAATTTAATTAACTCTGAAAACAACCAGAGTATACTGAGTTGCATATCCTGTTGAGATCGTCAATCCTGCGGGAGTCATTCCGCAATTATAACCTCTGGTTACACCATTCCTTGCGGTAGTTCATCAGTAGTTATAAGTCGTTAAGTGCATTATTACATATACAATGAATGAATTACTGGACTTTTCCGTTAGATTACTACCACTACTTTGGTTGAATTATGTTAGGTTTGTTTAGGATATGTTAGGTTTGGTTATGTTTTGTTAGGTTTGGTTAGGTTATGTTAGGTTTGATTATGTTTTGTTAGGTTATTTTAGGTTTGGTTGGGTTATGTTAGGATTGGTTATGTTTTGTGTGGTTTGGTTAGGTTTGGTTATGTTTTGTTAGGTTATGTTAGGTTTAGTTATGTTATATTAAGTTTTTTTGGTTATTCTACGTTTTGGTTATAGCAGTGAATTAACGGAAAAGATCTGATCTCCTTTTTATATAATATTTTTTTAAACTGATTGTATAGTTACCGAACAGTAAATAAATAGAGGCAATATGATTACTAAGACATTTCTCTATAATAACCATTAAATATAATATCTATTACTTAAACAGTACTAAGTCGAGGAGTTTGTTATTCTATACAGCGCTAAGTGTGTAAGTATGTAATTTGGTCTATTATACTCAATGATGTTTTCGATGGTGTTGGCTGTTCGTTTGTGATCAATGTACTACTATTACCTGCAAATTTTTTCTTGCCTCCTATTTTTGTGATTTTTCAAACAACGAACATTTGAACCCAAGTGTATGTGATTTTAACAGTGGCTTAACTTAGCTTGTTATGTTTGACTCTCAAGGCTATTTCCAGCCTTTAACTTCAGGAGCCTATTAATTCGTTCTACCGTGACGCTCATTTATCACTTTTATTCTAAGTTTAAAATGTTTTTCATCTTTTAGAAAATAGATCAGATATCAAATTTAGATTATTATTCTAGTGGTCTATGTATACTCCTTAAAGTTGTTATACGAATGAGTTGTAACCATAAGTATAGTCTGAAATGAACATTGTAATTATTCCCTTTTTTTAAGGCAAACAAGCCAAAACTTCATATTCCACCAATAAATGGCTATTTTTCAACTTACTCTCTTACTCTTACTTATGAGACACCGACACAACGTTGTGCGTATTTTAAGGCGAATATGAATGATAACTTGATTGAACGATCAGTGTAGTCAGTTTAGTAACTCAGTTCAACTGTTCCTTAGAAAGTGTAATTTATTACTAGCCCAACAGCCAGGGTAACTAAGGGACCTACAACTACTACACGTGGAATCCGAACCACGTAGTGTTGGTTTGATGTTCAGCTAACTGACAAGTCTGAAACTCAGTTCTCTTCCCTAGACAACATCCGAACCTTGATACCATTCAACACGGACACTCCAGACTTCTTTAGTAGTGTCTATATTGATGACAACCATTTAGCGGACGCTGTGTCGGTATTAAGAGGACCGAGCATGGAAACTATCGCCTACAATCTCCCAAATACTTTGTCCCCAATTAGCTGGGTTACAGCACTGCAACACCACTTTATTTTAACACGAAATAATAAAAAGCGATGACAAACACATACTAAACACCAGGTCCCACGTACACTTTATTTTAAAGACTTCCTTTCCCAAACGGTTCCCAAACCACTTATATGAGTTTATAGGATACAAAACTAGATTGTGATACAGTTTGATATGATTGTAAGTGTTTGACAAATTGTTTATCTAGATCTAGTACAAAAAAAAGAGAAAATAAATAATGGCGGGTCAGTGGCCTTGTGATATAAAGCGTCAGGACTTTGAGCCTAGGTTAGAAACCGATTCCATTCCGGCCTGGATTGGAATATTTATAAGTAATACCTTCTAATGTACTGGGTCACAGTAGAAGTTGAATATACTTATTCTCTGTCTGAATAGGTAGTATATGGGGAATGGGCAGAGTAAGGTTAAGAAGGAGATTGGCCTCTCCCTAAAATAAAATAAAAAAAAACACTTTTGTTTTGTTAAAACACAATTTGTTTACACTGTATAGTATAATTTTGTACCCATCGTAGACCATATTATGAAATCTATATTGTTTATTATGAAATGCTGTAGGAACTTATTCAAAAATTACAACTACCCCAAATACCTCTCTGCCGTAATTTTACTTCAATTCCTTACATTTTTTGCCATCCTTAAGCATATTTCAGGAACATATAGTAAATGTTTGTGTTGCCATGAGAGGGCTCTGCAGCACCCTCTTGTTTATTATCAGCGCCTTCCTTTCCCTTTACTATATTTTATCCTCGCTATAACTGAGAATCTGCACTATGCCATCTCATAAAGCCTACTTATAAGGCTGCTAAACCTAAGAAAAATGAAGCTCGAGTCTTTGTTCACCACATAACTACACTACTTCATTTTAACCATGAGTAAACGTAAAGAGAAACATTTTATATGAATTACTGTACTAGTTCTCTATTAAACTCTCTTACATCCAAAGTCATATTTCATATAAATACTTAAAGGCAAAATTATTTTCTAAATCGAACAAACATTGGTGACCCACCCCATACACATACAATGGATATGATCTACACCATACACGTACAATGGATATAACCCACCTCACACACGTACAATGGATAGGACTCACCCCATTCACGTACAATGGATATAACCCACCCTACACACGTACAATGGATAGGACGCACCCCATACACGTACAATGGATATAACCCACCCCACACACGTACAATGGATAGGACCCACGCAATACACGTACAATGGATATAATCCACCCCATACACGTACAATGCATAGGACCCACCCCATACACGTACAATGGATATAACCCACCCCACACACGTACAATGGATAGGACCCACCCCATACACGTACAATGGATATAACCCACCCCACACACGTACAATGGATAGGACCCACGCAATACACGTACAATGGATATAATCCACCCCATACACGTACAATGGATATAACTCACCCCACAAACGTAGAATGGATATAACCCACCCCACACACGTACAATGGATAGGACCCACCCCATACACGTACAATGGATATAACCCACCCCACACACGTACAATGGATAGGATCCACCCCATACACGTACAATGGATATAACCCACCCCACGCTATAGACCAATCCGGAATGGTCTAATAACGTGTGGGTTTTTAAGCATTACCAACCCGCACTCCCACCCAAACACGCACAGTGGTTCTGACCCTCCCAACCACTCATACACTTACAATATAAATTACCCTCTCACCCACCCATTCACGTACACTGGTAGTGACCCTTCCAGCTACCCATACACAAGACATAGTATTACAAACAAATATTGAAACAGTTTCATCGCACTATCTATAACATATAGCATATGGAACGTTTCATAAATACTTAATCAACTATAACTTGTAATGTTAACTGAACGTAGTTATCATATGCGTCATCAATTGTCCTAGTTTCTTTAATAATGCTTCAATCTGCATAGAATATTTTATAAGTCACCACCGTACGACATCCATTATTCATAAATCATTATTCTCCGGAAAACAACTTATGTAAAGCAAACTGTTCTTAATCAATCATATTTCACTTTGTACTAACCAAGTTCTTCTAAAAGATGGTAAACGTTATAGCAATAAATATTAAAGACACTTGCAGCCCTTTTATAAAAAATATTGGTCTATTACAAATATTTTAACATATTTACTACCATATTAGAATAAGGTAACTGACCAAAGGGGCCGAGAAAAATAAAGTTTTAGGAAGTATTTTATAAGTATCGAATAAAAAAATTTGATTACCAATTTGGTTTTTATGCCTCTTGCTTTGAGCTGAGAACCAAAGAAATAAAAGGTCTCAGTTAGCTGTCTTAAATTAACTGCATGTTCAAACCTTTAAATAGAAAACATTTTTACTTTGTTTTATTTTTTATTTTTTTAACTAAAACCATGTGTATTAGTTTTAGTTGGTAGGAATAATAAAATACCTATATTGTTTCTAAAAACAGTTATAATGCACTATCAGACCATCTCACTGTTTTATCTCTTACTCCCCTTTAATAGTTTAAGTATATACTCATCATTATCATCTTCCATATTTACTACAAAAATTAAATCATATCAATAATAATAATAATAAACATCAACATTGTTACTCCAACTAATAAAACATAACCTAAAACTATTGCCAAAATACCAAAATTTAACAAAATTTCCTTGCTGAGTTTTAAATCAAATAAAATTACCATTCATCAGTATCACAAACCTTGTTTTTTTACAATGTCATTTTTAATTTTAAGAACTTACTTTCAGTCAGGTGTTAATAATTGAGTACCATATTGGTACTCATGGCCCCACTTATAAGTTCAAGTGAATATCAATATGGTACTCATGAATTTCCACCTTTAATAGTAGTTTATTAATTTATATCCAGGACCATTGTTATACAGTATATTGCAATGAGACAATTACTGATTGAAATACAGTATTCATGTTCAACATATATATGTATTTATTAGAAGAAATTTTTATTTCCTATATCAGACCTAAGGGTGAAACAAGAAATATTTCTTCCTTCGCAGGAGTTTACGACAAGACTAGTTCGGCAAGAAACTTGGGTGCTGCATGGGCAGTGGTCAAACAAGAACTAGGGGTCATGAATATTTTATGACATCTTGATTGCTGGCTGGGAGTCCAAGTTTGAGGGACATTCGGTCTGATCAATATATCTCAATATCTTGTTTTGTTTTGAGTTCATATGCTTACATTCCATATCAAGACTTATTTTAACTAACAGTACATACTTATAATCTTCAATTTTCAAATATTGCTGCATAACATAGATAAATCCACCCATCCAAAAAAAGCACAAAGTACTATAGCAATATGTATTAATTGGGCAATAGGAATCCACTTCTTAAATACATCTTTTTTACTTTATTTGAGTCATCTTTCATACAAAACATGAAATAATCATTAATAAAAGCTTACTCTCAGCATCTGTAGTTCAGTCTACTTATAATTGTGTGTATATCAAGTTTTACATATTGCTGGTTAATAATGACTAAACAAGATTTTAAAATACAATTATGAACATCTGGTTGAATGTTTTCTGTATTTTATCATAGTTATATTATCTATTAAATCCTTAGTTTATGCAAAAAAGCCAGCAAAAATAAATCAACTATCGTCTTTAACAACGAATATTTTTGAAGTAGATACTTAAAACACCCAATCAAGACTTCTGTGGTCTGTAGTAACTATAAAATACTAATGTTAAACAAATCACGTATTTTAGAGGTTTTTATATAGTTAATAGTTTTATATTATTTGGTTTGTTTACGTACTTACTTTACTAAATTAAAAGAAGTATACTTATTTGTAAATACCTATTTGTAGATTTATTTTCAATAATTTATTATTTTTCTAAAAAGCATTATATAGCCATAACAAAGAATTATGATGGAATGTATCACTAATAATAATGTTATCTATGTAAAATAGTTCAAAACAAATTTTATTCTATTCAATTACTGAGAAATATATATTTTACTAAAAAATTAATAAATTCTTTTCTTATTTTACCAGGTGAAGCTAGGACTAGGAAGCTCCTTCTAATACTTAATCTGAGGATAAACGGACTAAGGGTGACTTCCGAACCACCACCAGTGACCATGAAGATGGGGTGCGTGCAAAGACGGGATCGCTCAGACAGACACCCATCCAAGGAACAGCCACGCTCGATGTTGCTTGACCCCATTATTTTGCGATAACATCGGAACCCCTTTCAAGGTCATTGGTGATATATAAACTATTGCAATCCCACCGGCAGTAAATCACTGTTGTAACCCTTCACATTCAAACTACTTTAACTTAATTTAGGGAGTCGTAGTTTAGGACCACCCAGCCAAATCAGTTAAACTTATAATACAACTACCTTTAGAAGAGCAATACAAGCAAGATATCGTTTTAGATACTTTATAAATCAACTTACTGTATTAAAGTGTAAAGTTATTACCGTAGTTTGTGTAAATAATTGCAAACTTCTGTTCCATTGCCCGTTTGTATAGACAATTAATGAGCCAGACTCTGTCGCTGAACTCTAGCCAAATTGTGTTAATATATGATTCTATTGACAAACTAACATTATTAAGTGAATGTTGAATAAGCGTTTTATATAATTATTGACATTTTGTGAAGATTTTTGTAAAAATTACTTAAACTTATTGAATTCTGTAGAATTGCTTTTTATTATACTACTTGAAATCGCTGATCGCATGATAGATAAGGACTGTACAAAAATGATTCAATATGTTTACCGTGTGTATTTTATAGTTTTATTTTGTTTAACTCTTTCTTGTGCATCTTAGAGGTTGTAGACAATTTACAAAATATACAAAAACGTTTCTTATGAGATGAGTTTGTTTATCAATGTGTAATTGAAGAGTTTTCCAGATTCTGACGTTGCACTTTAATATACTTAGTTATTTTTCATTATACATTGTGTAACTAAAATACTTGGACAAATTTGAGGAGGTTGTTCCTGGGGTAAAAAAATTCATATAAACATATGTCCTAATATGGATAGATTTCTGTCTGTCTGTACGTCTGTGTATTTTACATTATAATTTTTTTCTCAGTAAACATAAGGGATAGAATGTTGAAATTTGGCACATATGCTATCCTAGTACTACTATATTACATTAAAATGTTTTTAATTCGTCAAAAAAATTTGAAATGGTGACTGGTTAAAACTTTTGACGTTAAATTACATAAAAATGACACCTTGATTAAAAAAAAACATTAAAGTGATAATAAACTGTAAAAAATTGTATTATAAAACTATCGATACCTTATTTATTGAAAACAAATAATAAATACATAATTTGTGATATTTTCTTTACTTTATTGACACTTGAAGTGTGGTCTTCAAGTGTAACGAGATTAAAGACAAATTATATATTTCTTGATTGTTTTAAATAAATAACGTATCGTTAGTCTTACAATAAAATTTGCTATAATTTATTATTATAGTGTTTTTATACATGGTGTAGCTTTTATGAAATTTAACGTCAAAGTTTTTAACTAGCCACCATTTTTTTTACTAATCGACGAATTTTTTTTTATGTAATAGAAAATTATTAGTATAGAATATGCGACAAATTTCAAAATCCTACCTCTTATGTTGCTGTCTGTGTTTTCTAAATATAATTTAAAAACACAGACGGACAGACAGACAGAAAACTGTGCATATTAGGACATATGCTTATATGAAATGTTTGGTTTTGTTTTGACCCCAGGAAAAACTTCCTGAAGTTTGTCCCCGTATTTTAGTTAGACCCTGTATACATATAAAATGTGGTAATTTCTTTTAACGACATTTCAGTAACTTTCGCAATACACTACCTCCACCATATGTTAAGTTGTAAGGGGACAAAATATGAGTTAGTTCCTCATGGATTATAATTAATTGTTCTTAAATACATTAATGAAGCAATTTAAAATACACTTTTGAAGTAAGCTCATTTATAATTGCATTCTAGTGATTGTGTTTTTTTTTTGTCAAATAACTATAAATCACTAAATTAGATTACTTGTAACAGACTATCACGTAATATATTGCAAAGAGCATACATTGTCTTCAATTCATTATGTAGAACAGTGAGTTAGTTCAGAACAAAATCTTAAATTAATTATTTTAATTTTTTTTAATTTTTTCTAATTTAATTTTTTCCTAACTAATGTATCTAAATTATGAAAAATAATATTCTTACTATTTATTTTTGTAAGATTGAAAAACATATGCAAAATTTTAAACCAATATATAAGACTTTATTAATGAGGCCTTTCGATAGGAAGGCTATCATCGTCAGATACATAAAAAAGTATTTAATATTTGTAATTTGTCTGACGATGACTGACGATGATAGTCTTGCTATCGAAAGGCCTCACTAATAAAGTTTTAAGTGTTGGTTTTAAACTGTGTTATTTTTAACAATTATATACAAAAAGCCAATACAGCTCAATCTTCAACATAGAATATGCAATTAAGTTAGCTATAAATTAATAGAATTAGAATCAGGTTATGGTTTAAAAGTTCGAAGGATCGATCCTCTCAAAAAACGTCTGGATTTAATAATACAGGAGCAGTAAAAAGCCCCTTTCATCTTTTTTAACTTACTCAAATATTTTTGTGTGTTTTATGTTTCAGTGTCAAATTTCACCTTTGTTTGTTTGTCAACATTTTCCAAAGGAAACTATGCATGATTTAATAATATAGTATCTAGTCGATAGTAAAGGACAAAATTCATCATTTTACAGTTTCCAATCGATACATTCTAATTAAATTATATAGAATTTAGACCTCGATAACCTATTTATAAAAAGTGTCGTAGCCTGCAAAATACATATACCTGTACTTATTAAAACATCCAAAATGTAGATAAGAGGCCTTTACTTGAATGTTTCGTCGTTATCGTAAGACGACGGTGTTGTAAAATGACCTTCAATCATTTTCAAGGCCACTCTTATTTGATTTTAATAATATTCCTGTTTTGAAACTTCCTTACGTCATCTTTAAGGGAAGACAAAGTCTAATTAAATTATCATCTTTTTCCATCCACTGAATAACTTTCCAGGAAATACCCTTAAGGAAAAGGACAATATTTTGTTTATAACAAGATAGTTATACATAATGATGACACACAAAATCATATCTGAACGTATTTATTGAGAATACAACGTAAAAATAGGAAATATTATCTTAGTATGCACATTTCCATAAATACAATATATTAAGTGCAATACATGAATGTTTTATATTAAGTATTGATCCCACTTTAGATTAAGTAATAATATTTGTATTATAAAGATTTTGGTTATATTTATTTATTATTAGTTCTTATTTTTTTCATACCGATTTACTTAAAGGATTAAGTATGCAAGGGAACTTCAACTAGCTTCTCAGATTGGTTTATCTAATGTTATTTTCTCGAGGCCTTTGACGAGTTTATATGTAAAATCTTAATAATTATCAAAACCGAGTTTATCAACTATAATAAAGTTTGACCATTAAGGACACAGATCATTTAATTTCAGTACAGATTTCGTCCTGATTTATTACAAGTTTAAAAATATGCAGATGAGCCTTTTATAGATTATTATATATACTTAACCAGGCCTCTGTCTTATGAGTTATAAGTTTAACTGTTCCTTTAAACATAACAAATAGGAGAGAGTACATATGAAGTAAAAAATGTTTAGTTAGCTATACAAAAGTAAGCTTACGTAAGTGAAAATATATTTAAAAATTGTATTTGCCAATCGTAAAATATTACCTAAATTAACAGTTTAAAATTCAATAAATATCAGTCAACCCCATTTAACACGACAATCATGAGGTGAAAGAAATTGTGTCTTGTAAACACCATTAGACTCGCAATAATAATGGAACGTGGACACGCAGGTCGCACACAATTGCACCACACACACGTACGCACTCACGCATGAACGCATGCATGCACGCGCGCGCGCGCGCACACACACGGTTAACATTGTATTTTCTTCATTTCAAGGAAAATAGAGTCTAACTGTAGGTATATTGGCGAGCGGGTGGGTCAATATCACTGTAGGTATATTGGCGAGCGGGTGGGTCAATACCACTGTACGTGCGTGGGTGGGCGGGCATTGATTTCACTCTGTTAGGGATACATTTGTTAGGTTTGAACAACTTGAGGTAGGTAGTTAGACAGTTGATATCTATTTGAATGTTTCCAGTTTAAGTATTCCATATTTACAAAGTAAATATATATCAGTATAGTTGTAAAATTATCAACGAGTAAATATAACGTATATCCCTCTGGGTTATATATGTACAAATATAACTAAGCTCTAATTAATTTTAAAAGATTGATTTCCTCTAAAGTGTAGCCAGTGTTTCTTTTTAAGCTATCAAAGATATCAAAATAACAATTGATAAATATTTTCATATAGTCGTGATTTTTCTTATTTTTCATTTTTAAGGATAGTAAAACTTACATCGATAGTTGAAAATATAATCATTATTACTATCCACATCATAGTAATTATTGAAACAATTTGTTCGAATTACCGCCCTTTACATTTAAAATTATTTTTAGTAACATATTTAAGAATAACATAATTACTCTTTATTCATTTTCAAAATACAAGTAGACTAATGATCACAGCTTTTATTACTATAAGACATACATCTTGATATATCTCTAAACAAATCTAAAATCTATCTAACAAGCAATTTACTGATAAAGGGTTAGTACAATTTTCGAGTAGAAGAGAGACACAATGGTGCCTGGCGATAAAATAATTTGCTGAAAATATTTGATTAAAATCGTATTTATTAGAAATATTCTAGGCACACACATTGATTGGAATGGATTCTAATTTGCAGAAATAAAGTTTAAACAACTTTCAAATGTATAAGTATATATAGTTACACGTTGACTAGTTTAAGTTTTCTTAACGATTTCATGATTTTACGTTTTGGTTCACTAATTAACTGAGATTAAATTTTCTGTTTGATAAAACAGATACGTAATGCTGCGCTAGTTATGAAATTAAATTGTGAACTATAATTACCTTTCCACCCATCTATTAGAGTCTTGTTATGGCTGCTTCTCTCCCCGACAAAATATAAACATAATTAACTTGGTTTACCAACTAATAAATGAGCAGCAACCATTATTATCTCTACATTCGATATTCATGTATTTGGCATTTACATCGTAAAAGTCACGTATGTTTCTTTAAGTATTCAACGTAGGGTAAGTTGTTCATATGTTTATATTAAATAATTAACTTACTATGAATTACGTATGGAGAGTTACGTACAACTGTGAGTTTGTTCATTGTTGGATTTATCAATTACCATTTAAAACTTTGCAATCAATGTATCGGTTTAATATATCATATTGTATTTATCGATTAAAATATTGTCGTCTTAAAAATCTAGAATATTAAATAATTACTAATGCCATAATTCATAGTTTAATGAAATTCAATGGACAAATATTCTTTATTAGGCGGAGTTAAGACTATTATGTCCTCTCTTCCATTCAACCTTAAAGCAGATAGTTTAATGATAGATTAGTATAATTTTAAATAGTGGAATATTCTCCTCAGAAGCTATCTCTGTGCGTAAGACTTTTATAAATTTTCTTTGTGAATTTTATTAATAGTTAAAATTCCAAATTAAACATGATTATATTGAAGGATTTAGTAATATATAAATAGTAAAACAGAGCCCTAATCAGCCCGAAACTTAATTGTATTGGTTTATAAATATCAAGGTAGTAGAAGTTGCAAGGCAACAAGTCCAGCGAGATGGCAGCCCCCGATATTTAAATTAGTTTTTCTATAAAATGTTTTTTAAATTGTCCACCCAATATTTAAAAAATTTTGCGTGGAAGTGGTATAAAGCTAACTTTAAGATTTACAAAGGACAAAAAATAGTTATATTTGGCTGATATTTGATAGAACTAAATATGTGAGAGATGTGCATTATTAGTGTCTTTATCATTTATAATGTAACAAATTAAAGAACATACTTAGATAACTCATGAATATAAAGATCCTAGGCTAAAGCACTATGAAAAAATTTCGGTTTAGTATAATAGTAACTAGGTTGCAGTTTTAGATAAATTAGGTTAAGTTAATTTTCATACCACGACAAACATGTTTATAGCCTAGCCAATGTTCTCTAGTCGTTGGAAAACAGGCTGTTATGTGTTAATTGTCACTCATAAAATTAAATTTAATTACGGTGTACGTTAATATAATTATTTCGTATCATTGCCTTAACTGCAATAAAGTATAAGATATCCTACAACCTACTGGAAGTAGAAAAAATTCTCATCACTTATAATAAAACAAACATTTATTGAATTATTGTTAGAATTATTAAGAATTGATCTTTCGTCAGAAAAATTATGATCTGTGATTTATTGTAGTTTTTAACATAATTTCATAGTAATATACATTAAATTCAAACTCAATTCGAAATTCAATTTTCTTTTTTTTAATTGAAAATACTGAATATTAATTGTATTACAAACTTCAAATGCAGAATACATAACCAAAGTTATTCATACACCGTTTTTTATAAAAAAATACTTCGAAGAAAAATTATATATCTAAGACCTCGTTTATTGAGTAATTAACATTTTCTATTAGTTATTTATTTAGTAAACTTTTAAATGTTGTTTTGGTATTTTATACTTTTATAGTGGCAGGTAGGTGATTATATAATGTTGGACCAATGTTTTGGGGAAACAGGGAGGCAAGCTCTAATCTGTGAGAGGTCTGTATGAGATGTTGCTTTTGTCTTGTGGCGTAATTATATATATTTTAACCCTTATAATTTGTGTAGAATTAAATAATTTATAAAATCTTAACATCTCATCAATAAGCATTAAAGAAAACGTTGAAAATTTTAGTGACTTAAAAAGGGATTCGCAAGATACTGTTTTGTTTATTCTTACCTATACGCATCGCTCTTTATTGGATGGGGAATGTTCTGTGAACGTTTGCGCACGACGTAGAGCCGCGCCGTATAACGCCGTATCTTAACCCTGACTCTATAAGGCAAGTGTATATTAGTCTCATAAGAAAAGCATTTTATAATTTGAAAACCTTGAGAGAAATTGAGATAACATCTCAGAGAATATACCTTTGATATGAGAATTCCACGTGAATTTGTTATCGAGGTATAGCCATAAATATCTAAGTTGTATAAAGTTCAAATTCATTCATAATCATTGCCGGGTTCATTATAAAATGTTTATTTTCTGTTTAATTTAATTTCATGTTTACCTGCAAGTTATTATTATTATTATTTTTTTTTTATTTAATACTGTATTTGAAAACAGGCATCACTACTTAGGTACCAAAATTCAACGTTTAAAAGTTACAAATTTATAAGCTTTTATGCATACTATTTTTATTAGTTTTACCTTCATTTTTGAACAAAATTAAAATATTGTGATATACAATTACTTCAAATATTAGTTTATAACATATTTAAAATATAAGTTACATTTAGTACATACTATACTAACTTTAAAAAATTTGGAAATACTTTGGTCTGATTCAAATTGAATGATAGTTGTTTATGTTTAAATGAAGAAGAGTGAATAAGAATATGGACTAAAGTATAAAAGGAAAGAGTACAAACAATACTTCATTCCACCTTATTTGTGTTAAATGTAGCAAAAATAAAAAAAAAATAAAAAAAACAATGAAGCAGTTATTAAAACGATTACAAATAAATCACTAAATAAAATCATTATTACATCTAAACTTAATTAAATCTAAGTTTTTAGTTAAGTTTTTTTTATGTGTTACTAGTTTGTATTGTGTAATGATACAAATTTTTTGAACTAAAACATTTACTTTTAGGAATTTTATTTTTCAGTTTAATAATTATCTATAGTCAATAATAAGTAAATAAAGGAACAGCTGTTCCGTTTATTAAAATTTTCTAATAAATGCACGTTTCATCATAGCCCAACAAATATCATTAAGTCATAATATGATGTGATGTCACGTAAATAGGAACAATGATTAATTGTAAATGCAAACTATTCCAGGTGGAGTTACTGTCATCAAGTACAACATTGATGTCTTCCATTATATATCAACATTACCATAGAGGACGGTGTATACAGTAACTCGGTACAGTAAATACAACATCAGCCCTCCATCAGTAGAACGTTAATCAGTGACGTCATAGTGACGTAAATATTATGAGTATCCTTGTCAGCATTAGTTGTTTGTGTGTTAGGTTTATTGCAACTACAACACGTAAAAGTGAAAAAGTACTTTTGTAAATGATGTTTTCCATTACAATAATATGTGGAACTGTAAAATATGTTCACCAGTAGAAAGAGAACCTTATCATACCAGCTGACTATTTTGGACGATTTCCAAAAAGACAATGTTAAACAGCATAACGTATTAAACCGTTTTAAACGTAACTTCGAGACTTATTATTTTGAGTACCTATTAAATGTGCAATAAACATCCTTTTATTTTAAAAAAATATTAAAATCTAAAATAAATATGTTGAAATATTTTCAAATAACACGTTATGTCATCGAGGCATATGAGTACTTATTTATAAGAACTTTAATATTATAATACTCCTATGATTACATGTTAGGCCAGAATAGTGTATTATAGATTGACGCACAACATTTACAACGTTATTTCTAATATAAAGAACATGCAACATTCTCCACCATGCTTAAATATTATCGTTAAAATAAAATTGTTTTGCTGAACTCACCATAATATGACTTATTTTGCATGGAAAAACTCAAAAAGATCAAACTTCATGTGAATATAACTTTAAAACAGCAATGCAGAAGTATCGCGCAGTATTTCAAAGTTGTTCATCAAATCAGTATCATCCCCACATCTAAATTATTCCGGAGGAAGTCTAATGAAGTGCAAATCTGATAAAGTTTAAATCTGAAAAAAACCACTTCACTTACAAAAATGGTATTCTTTATTTAGTGTTCATGAAATAAATCCTTACAAAAGCATGTCTTATAGTGTATAGATTTATTTGTAAAAAGATAAAAAATTATGGTACGAATTTTATTATGAAAAATACTTCCTTGGTCTTCAAAATACAACTGCAGATCTCCAAGTTAGTACATTTTATTAATATCAAATAACAATAGCTACCCCCAGCCATGCTTTGTTATGGCTTAGACTGATGTTGACTATTAATCGTTACTTTTTCCTTTACTTCTAGTTTTTTAAGTAGCATAATAAGTGCTGAGACATATATAGTACAAGTGGTTCGGATTCCAAGTAAAGTTATATGTCCCTTAGTTGCCCTGGCTATTGGACTATTAATAAATAGCTATTTCTGAGGAACCATTGACCCTAGTTAGTAACAGTGACTACACTAGTCCATCTACACTCATTCACTCCTCATATTCACCCATATCTAGACGATCGGAGTCTTTCTAACGAATGGATAAAACTGAAAGCCCCATAACACAAAAATATATTACAATATTAGTATAAAATGCACAAATATAATACAATTTAGGTATAAAATAGGCCTACATATGTATAGTATAAGTAAAAAATAATGTAGAGGGATTCATTCCTCTGCGAATCCCTCTTGTCTGAGGAAATGCAAGAGGTTTGCCGAAAGTAAAAATGTTAAGTGAATCCATTCACTACTTTCTAGTTTGTGTACATAAAGGTTTTGTTATTTTGATATACACAGTATATACGGATGTAAGCTATCAAATGTGTTTATCAACACTACAAAGTGAGTGTTAGGACTCTACAAAACGGAAGAACGGCTAAGAATCACGACGGCTATGTATTTATAAATTTAACACTACTTAAAACAACTAATAATTGATTTAAAGTAATTAAAATAACTACTTAGTATGTTAAATTACTAAGTTGTTATTTTAATTTTTTAATTAAATTAATTATTTATGTTGTTAATTTAATTAATTAAATAAGAACTTGTTTAGTTCAAATATACTGTCGGCACTGATGGCGCAGTGCTGTTGCCCAGCTACTTTGAGACAAAGTGTTTGGGAGATTGTAGGCGATAGGTTCTATGCTCGGTTGTATTAATACCGACACGGTGTCCGCGCAATGGTTGTCATCAACGTAGATACTACTAGAGAAGTCTGGAGTGTCCGTGTTGAATGGTAGTCAAGGTTCAGATGTTGTGTAGGGAAGAGAACTGATTGTCAGACTTGTCAGTTAGCTGAAAATCAGACCAACACTACGTGGTTCGGATTCCACGTAAAGCTGTAGGTCCCATAGTTGCCCTGGATATTGGGCTATTAATAAATAGTCCTCTCTGAGCTAAGTTGTACTCAGATAGTAGCAATGACTACACTCGTTCATCTACACTCATCACACTCATTCGCCCCTCATATTAGCCCATATCTCTACGATCGGCATCTTACAGATGAATAATGAATAGTGAACTGTGACTACATATCTGTTATTTAACAGTAGTAATTAATCGCGATGGGTGAGATCGGAAATTATATTTATGATTATATATCATGAAAAATTAAAGGCATGCACATGAGTAACAGTTCATTAGTTTGGTTTGAAGTGGAAAAAGTATCGAGCTATATAGTTGTGCCTAAATATAGGAATTGGGCTTGAGAAAAATTCAAATAAAAAATACAAAACTACTTACAATTATTGAAGACACACTTCCCACACGGTTCTTTTACTTACCTGAAATCATAGAAGGTTATTAAACATTTAGAATATCCATTTGAATAAATGAAAGATAACAGAATTAAAAATAGTTCTACAGTATAATCTTTTATATTAATTGCAAGATTAAATGAAACAATAAAAGTAAGTAAACAGTATAGTGTAGGGTTTTTCTAAGTAAATATATATGCTCTTGAAGATCCACCTCAAAATAACATACATAAGTTAAAAACTGAATATTTGATCTTAAGTTAGTCATTTTTAAATTAATTTTCTACAGAAATTCGTCCTTTCAAAGGTAAATAATTGTTCAATTGCTAATTACATATAAATAGTAGATTCCAGTCTCAAAATTAGGTCTGTAACATACCTTATTGACATTTTCGATTTAACGAAATTCCTATACGGTCATTTAACGAAGCCATTCGCATATAAATTTAAATAAAACAATATTCTAAATACAAAATGGTCAAATAATATCAAATGATGTTATACATTTGATAACAAATAGACTATATGTAAAACGAATGTGTTTCTGATAAGGTGGGCCATGGTTAACTCATTTATTATCTCATCATTATTTTCATATCAAAGTCAGTCATTTTTTACGGGATTGTAAGCTGTGACAAATGACGTGTCATGAAAATGGGTCCAAACACGCGACATGAAGTACTTAATATAATGGTGAACCCTCGCATACACGCACATTCACATGCGTAAATCTCTCGTGTTCCGCCCGGACCACTGAGGTATACCGCAGCCTATCTCTTAATTGTATAGCGAAACCAATCAATCCCTTCCAAGAGGATTATATTAATTAATTTTCGAAAATCAATTAGGGCTTGTTGGTTATGATGTTGACACGTGTATTCACACGCGGTTTGTAAACTTGTCATTTTACTTAGATTCTTCCAACTCACTTAACCTCATTTTGCGGATTCTTTCCTAAAATATGCGGATTTTTCAAGCAAATATATTTCATTTAGGACCTTTTCTGTAAATTCACTACCACTACTTTGGTTAGGTTATGTTAGGTTTGGCTACGTTATGTGAGGTTTGGTTAGGTTATGTTTGGTTTGGTCATGACCCAGGTTATGGTTGTGGTAGTAAACTAACGGAAAAGATCCTTAATTTGATTACGTGGGAATTAAAACTAAATCTCATTAAATCTTTGCTAAGGGGAAAATATTGAAAAAAACATGTTCTCTCGACAGACTAGATGATTTTGCAGGCTCTTTAGATGGACGAGCGATTTTAACGTGGCAGAGGTAGGAACTTCAAATCCACAACGAGTATTCTCATCACTCTACGCCACTCAAATAAGTTATAAACATAAATAGTTTTATTTGAATCTATAGCTGAACTGAGAAGTTAGTTAATGAACTACAATGGCCATTAAAATATGTTAAAAAATATTAAGTGTTCATTGAAAATATTGTCATTACGATTTCCGTAGAAACGAATAGCATCAATCTTACACAACATGAGAGTGAGCTGGCAGTGCTATATTTAGTGGCTTTGTGGCAAACTATTTTGATTTTTCCAAATTTGTAAACCAAGGAAATCCTGGAGAATATTACCTTTGACTTTATAGCAACTTGATCGGGTAGTTTTTTGTTCACACACGGACATATTTGTATATTCAGCATTGAACTTAATGTAATTTTACTGTGAAATTACTATACAAAATTTAATGAGTTTTTGCATATGTAATTTTCAACTTATAATTCAAACCAAACAAAATTAAATTCCATTGCGTAATGTCATAAAGACAATTTAATTATACCACTTACAGAGTAAAAAAACGTATACATTTTCATAATGTTCAAACAAAAATATTTATTTAAAAAGACAGACAGCCTTTGAGCGTTGAATACTAAGGCCAGTTGGTTGTGTTTGATTGTTGATACAATTCTATTACTATTCATAAAACCTTCAAATTACGCAAGGGAACATTCCATTGTATTCTATACTCTTCCAATCTTCTAATCCCATTCCTATTTTTATTGATTATGAGAAAAATCGCAAATATAGACTTCTCTTTGTATTTTGATGCATAGAAATACTCCTCCATTGGGATCATAAAAATGCACTGCATACTTTATGTGGCACAAGTGTATCTAGTTGTAAATATACCCTTAACGCCAATAAAAGATGAATATTGCATCTTTAACTGTGACCATTTCTCGTCACTTTAAAAGTTGAACATTAAGTTGGGCACTATCTAAAAGTTTGAACTATTAACATGAAAGCACTGTTTATCCTTCTAATTTCTAATTCTAATTCTAATTTCAGAATGTATTATATTGAAGAATAATATTTTAATATACTTTGTAATATTTCTACATTGATCTATTTATAACAGTTGACGATACTATAATTAATCAGTAAGTTATTTAAATTTTTAATAAATTAATTGTGTTTTTGTGTTACTGTAGATATATGTTTCGCTTAAACGTGTTGGTACAAATAAAAGTAAAGGTAAAACTATAGATATCTCTTTATAAGTACAAATTATTTAAATATTATGGTGGTCAACATGAAACTGGTAAACGACTTTCGACATCTTCAGACCAGAGGTATTCAACATGTAATGAAACATATAATAACACATGGAAGGAATTTTTTTTAGTAAAAATATAAGTATCGTGACACACTTATGTATGAGAAAGTTCGTTATGATTCAGAGATAGTTCTCACTATGTATTGTAGCAATTAAGAAAACCGAAGGAAGTTTTAGATACAGTAATTATGCAATATTATTTCAGAAATTACCGTTTTGCCACTTTTAGCTATCATGAGTTTATCTATCCTCATAAGTATAAGTATAAAAGCAGCGTAGTTGAACACCAGTTTCATTCTTTTGTGAATTCCTTTCGTATGAGGATGATAAACGTGGATAAACTAAATCGGTCACCAAAATATTTGTAATCTTAGCACTTATATATTTTAAGGTTTGCGTTGTGGGATGTTAGTTTGTTTTGTATATCGTAGGAATATTTTATGACAATTGTTCTAAAAGCCTTGAGTGCCATCTTTTTACTATTGAATTTTGGACTTTTCCTTTAACGGATACAAATTTCAGCTGTTAGTCTAATAAAAATTGTTTGACCTTTTCTAATTCACTACCACTAATTTTTCCGTTAATTCACTACCACAACTATTTTTATCGCAATTATGGTTAGGTTAGGTATGGTGACTACTTAAATTAATCACAAACTGGTAAATCCAATAATTGACTTAACACCGAATGCGCTCTTTCTGTGTAAGTTCTTGGAAAGCGATAAGATAAGGCCAGTGATATCGGATTCTTAGAACTGTAAAATTGATTGAGAAACATTTTTAGAGCAATGGAATATTTATCAAGTGGTAATGAATTACCGGAAAAAAATTAGAGGTTATGAATTGACGGAAAAGATCCAAATGTTTGTTTTTTACTGTATATAAGTGTTTACGTCTAAGGTAGTGTAACCGATACTCTAAACCATAAACTATTAAAACCTATTTTACAATGATGCTTAACGTAACATGGATAGGTAAATAAATCCCTGAAGATACTTAAGCTCATCAGCCTCAGGCCGCTCTCGTACGCCTTAGTTTCAGAAGTAGTAGATAGCTCCCCAATTCTTTGCACTAATTAGAGAGTCACTCCTTAATGTATGCACTGGATAAAATTGCCACCAGCACAAAACTCATAACGTTACGTTATAAGAAACATTATTAACGTTATGTTGCACGTAGTAAATATAATAGCAATTTATGTTGAGCCAGTACTGTTAAACTCTATTTTTCATCTCATTGCACGCATTTAAGTCATATTCCGTTAACGTTTTCCCTTCATATTACTAATTTACAAGTTTACTAATATATAAAGTAAAAAAATGTTTTTATAACGTAGTGTTATGATTTTGTTGTGCTAGTGGTATTTTTATCCAGTGCACTAAGTGAGATGTGAGTCGACTCGTGTGAGGTGGCCCTGTAGTAGTACTCTATTGTTCCAGGAACATTAACATAAACTCAAACATGTTAAGGTAGGCTGATATTGTCGATGTTTTGAATACATTATCAGCTATCGTACAAGGTAAACATGCGTGAACATGTTTACACCGGTTGGTTGTCCTTTATCTAAACAAACATCAATAGTGTTTGAAATGGAGCCAAATGGCACTAATTTATCCCAGTGCTTTATTATTATTATTATTATTATTATTATTATTTTTAGCGTGTGGACCTTGTTGTATATTTGAGTTCTTCTAATTTGCCCACCATTTTTTTCATCTTAACACAACAGTCCATATTTCTTTCTTATTATCATTTAGTCATATATCTTTTCTTCTTCTTCTTCTCTTGTTCTGACTTCCAGTTTATAATCTTGTTACTGCATGTGCTTCTGTATGTTGTGTCCGTTTCTCTGATTCGTGCGTTATTTAAACCCTGTTTCATTTCTATTAATAATGGTGGTCCTGTTTTCTTCCCTTGTATGAAGGTGAGTTATCTAATAAACATAAACAAGTTAATATATGAAAAATAGTAATATCTTCCACCAAAATTCGTGTTTCACAAAATCAATAGACACTACAATAGGCCACCTTAACGTCATTGTTCATGTGCTGCAGTGGTAAAAAAATAAGTAAAATACATTTTTAGTGAAATAAATAAATAAATAGAAAAAAGTTCTTTAGTTTTCCTCAACATACAGTATACATGAACGGATAGTTGTCAGATAGCAATTAATAAAATTAGAAGAAAGAATAACAATATATATATATATATATATATATATATATATATATATATATATATATATATATATATATATATATATATATATATATACATTAAGTAACTGTATCTAGATGTGCTACAGTTATAATAAAATTAGAATACAATAAAATATAAAAGGTTTAAAAAAAATTAATGCAGAAATAAATGTTACTATATACGTCAATAACTTGAAATTAAAAAAATATTTTTCCAAAAACTAACTAATACATAGCAACAAATATTTTAAAGTAGATGTGTTGCTATAAATGATATATTATCGGTCACTAACACACCTATAAGAAGTTATACTGTACCCTAAGGCTGATGAGCTTAAGTATCAATATTTAACCATTTACTTGACGGTACATAAGAGTTTAAACTAGCACAAACATAAGTAATAGTTGATAGGTAGAAGACAAACTACTACAGTCACATATATACATTCAAACATAAACATAGATAGAGCTATAAAACTTTATACGTTTTATTCCCGAAAATAAAAGTCCAAAAATAGTATATCAAGGGATTAGTTACACTAAAATCCAAGAGAACTATTTTCATTAAATACATTATTCAGCACTCGTGGCGCAGTGGTGTACTCCAGCTAATTGGTGACTAAGTGTCTTGGAGATTGTAGTGGATAGCTCCCATGATCCTTACTCTTAATTGACACGGCATCCACTCAATGGTTATTATCGATGTGGACACTACTACAAAAGTCTGGGGTGTCCATTTTGGGTGATAGTCAGAATCCGACGTTGTGTAAAGAAGAAAACTGAGTGAGGCTTGTCACTTAGGTAAAATTCATACCAATTCTACGTGGTTTGGATTTCATGTAAAGTTGTAGGTCTGTTAGTTGCCCTGGCTATTGGGCTATTAATAAATATATCTTTCTAAGGAACAGCCAACCTTGGTTAGTAACAATGACTACACTTATTCATCTACATTCATCACTCATTTCCCCTTATCTCTACGATCGGTGTCTTAATAATGAATAACAATACTTCAAATAAGTAAGATTGCATTTACGAGTATACTTTGTATTTTATTTTACTTGTCCATAATTTTATACTATATGAACAGTAAAATGTTAAAACGTATAAGCTACTCATTTTTTATTAGATGTAAACCTGTAAATTAATAATATAAATGGCAAACGTAAATTGACTAAAACGTGTGCCATGAGATGAATAGCAAAGTTAAAGAGTACTAATAATACCGGCGTTATTTTAAACTATATTAAACGATGAAATACGGTCACGATAAAAGGTGCAATATGCCATCTTTATTGGTGTTAAGGGTGTATTCAAAAGTAAATTACCTCATAAAGTACTTTTATGAGCAAAACTGAGGAAGAAATCTATACATCAAAGTACCTAACCTGTGAGTTCTATCTCTTTCGTCTTCAATTTAATCACATTGAGAGAAATAGCACAAACACAGACTGACAACCCACGTATAAGCCCAATTAAAAATGTATATTTGAACCATGTACATTCAGTGTTCGCGTGTGTACGTCTGAACATGACTTAAACGTGAATGTACAGTAAATATTACGGTCTAGGATAAGAAAATCAGAAGAACATTTACGTTATTTTACGCAAACATTCATCAACGGAAGTTATAAACGAATTAATTTTGGAGTAACTACGTTATTATTAAAATAAAGAGTTACCGTTGAAACTATTTTTGCGCACAGAAAACATAATCATAGTTGTGTATTTAACTAGTATGGGCTATCACAAATTAATGGGCCTGAAGCTTAAGATGTTTTTTGTATTTCTAAGTAACTAATTTGAACAATATTATTCCTCACTATTTACCGGTTTCAAGTAAATTATGATGATAAAAATGATGCTTTATAGAATACAACATTTGTAAAAAAATATGCAATTATCAAATTATCTATGGAAAAAATAATGTTGTTGTAAAAACATTCCGATATTACGTTCTCCCTGTATATTGAATCTGTATGTACCTTTCTTTCTATAGTCAATGATGGTACCACAGAATACAAACGGATATTTATTTCTGAACTAAAAATCCATTTCATAAAATCAGCATTCTTGAGAATACGATTTCATGAAAAAATGTTTGTTTACTTAAGACTATTGAATTACGTGCATTTAAAAATCACTTTTCTAATTTTATTGTAAATAATTTATGATAAAACAAAATGTTGTCAGACTTAAAACAGGACGTATCGAATGCCCTTAAAAGAAGGCATTCATAATAATAAAACAATAATAAAAAAGAGGCAAATGCATGTAAGGTTTGACATGTTATTATCCTGTTATCCCATTTTAGACTCGATTAAATAATATCTTATATTACCCAACAGCTCAACAGTAATGTCAAAGAGACATTGATCGCATGAAAAAAAATCAATATCCCTGGTTATACTATTACTATAAAGTATAAAATAACTTGATTTTTCAGTTGTGATAAATTATTTTTGATAATATTTTGTTTTGATGTAGTATGATCACAAATATATTACCATTTAATTTGATCAAATACCCAAATTCACGAACCTTTTTTTTTCTTTTATAAGCTTTCATGAATTATTGTAATATCTTATATTCGATAGCTCATTTGTGGTTGAATTTTGTAAATAAATATTTAAAGGAAATCAAATTAAAAGGTGAAAAAAAGTTGTTAGTACAATTTTATTTTAAGTTAAATAAATAATTTCTTACTAAGGCAAGATTTGAACTACCCTTCTTCATTAAAATGAATATCTTTTATTAAAAGCAAAAAACTGTCGACCCTTTAGACCATGTGCTACATCAAGGACACAAAAGGATTAAGGACCCAATTACGATAACCTCAGCCAGTGATTTCCTCAGGGATGGGTTTTACAATACCTGGATCACCTGATGCCTTCTTTCCTCAATAAACATCACCCACAGAGATGTTGTTCTTTAGAGCATTGCCCGCAGTAAAATAATAAAATTTATTTTTGTTACAAAAAATTGTTTTTGGTAAAAAAGAGAAGTACGTAGGTTATAAATAGCTTATCCTAAATTTATACGTGTGACCTATTGCTATAATTGGCCCGATATTAAGAGAGCTGTATGATATATGTAGCTCATGTAAGGATTTCAGCGGCAGAGGGGAATCTTACCACCACTAAGCTGCCTTGCTTTAAGCGTGACTAACTTTTGCTTTAAGTGTTCAACTGTAAAAAACTGCACAAGTCACTTCAATTGTTGTTTATTGTTAGTATTATTATTAATGGTGTTATTGCTATTACTGTATTAATTGTTGTTTAAATTCTAAATAATGGTTTAATTCAATCGTTCAAAGCTTGATTCGTTGGTGTTAATCAAACGAATATTCACTGCTGCTAATGACGTGATATGGGCGCGGCTTGTTATTGCACTGTCAGCACGTGGCCTACCACTCTGGTTGCCATGACAATTTTGAAATTGAATTACACAGTGGGGGATGAGTAGTTCTCTGTCTTACTTGCACTACTATTTGCATCTCACTCACGCCAGTTCGTTCAAAAGGTCGTTTTACAAGCGGCCTATGGGTAGTAAAGTCACCTTAGGCCTGCCTTTAAAATCAGGTAATGATAGTTAAAAGTCACTGTCGTTCAGTAACGTTAACATTATTGGTATTTTAATTCAAAAGGCTATTGATATTAAATAGACAAACAATTTTTTTGCGAATAGTTTTGATTCCTATTGCAACCTACAACCTATTTTTATGCTCGTATGGGATGACATAGTGAATGAAGAACTTATCGTGGTTTATTTTCTTTTTTTCTTAATGTTACGTATCAGTTCGCATGCGTTGTCTCAGTTGGGGATTCGAACCTTGGACGACGCCACTGAGTAACACCAACCATAAAGTAATATTTAGTATACTATTAGTGAATTGGTAATTTTTCATGTAGGGGGAAGTAGACTTGAGTTAGAAAGGTCAATAAGATAAAGTGGGACTCAAAAATAAAAAAAAAGACATTTTAGACAAGCCTCTGACAGGGAGGTTAAGGCATAAAAATGTAAGTATTCTAGTTCGTGTATTATTTTCCATAAAATAAATTATTTTACTTAATGGACTAGCTTACAAAAATGAATAACTTAATAATTATAAGATTATCACATAGTCCAAAGATATATCAGAACATTTTTCATAAGCACTGAGGTGTTGAATTATTCACCGAGTTTGTCCCTTAAGAAAGTGTTTTCATAACAAATGACACCTGTCACTCACATACCTACAAACAAATTCAGCTTTAAATATATTATGTGATAAAGAGCCAAATCTGCCAACATATGCTAAACGTCAAAAGTGTAGCCTTTCAGGAACTTTGTTCAATATGCTACAAAGTGCAACGATGTATGAATCAATATGTTACCTTTGCTTGTTTCCTCTCAAAGCGTATATACCTTTCTCCCGTTTTTATTTTAGACTACTCAATCGAGAGATAGAAAAATTATTGATAAAAGTAAAATTCTTGCTATAATCATTGTAAAACCCCAATTTTATTTTTTTTTTCGTCAAATAAATTAATGAAGAAAATGTAATAATAAACCAAAATTAACGAATTAAATTTATTCATTTTATATTTTATTTCACATATAGTCAATATTCCTTGTACACTATGTATTTTGTTATTTATTAATGTTGTAACTTAATTATGTAGAATTTTTACATCAATCGTTTAAAGTCGTAAAATAAAAATGGATATTTTTATTTTACACCATTGATACTTGTATTTTATACAATATATAAAATGGGCAGATTTATATAGTGCAAACTGTTAACTAAAGCTGAGACTTTATACCTTCATGCAAGATTTAATTTGTCATAGGGAGTTTTGAGAAAACTTACAAAATGTTTTACAAGAAAAGGAATAACACGTAAACAATTAGGTGCATTGTATTTGAGAAATACTGTACTCAATTAATAGTAAAACATTTTTAATGAAGAATATAATTGTTTTAAACTAACGACCAATGAGTAATTTTTTTAATTAAACTAATTTTACTTTTCAAAATCTGATCAGGCTGCAATATAGTATGTTTTATATGAGTGTAATTTTTATATATGTGAAATGACTAATTACACATAAATTGTGAGGAAAGTGGTTTTAATTATACATTTCTTATTACATAAATTGAGCTTGTTTTGGATTCCCTTAGCCAAACCATTCACAAGGTAGCCTACTAGTATTGTTTACACATTTTTAAACTTACATAATTCCGTGGAGAAACTCTATGTTACATTATGTAGAGTCTCAGTTCTGCTCAAATACTGTATTTAGTATTTCTCTATTATATATAATGTTAAAATATTTTCATTAATTAAATGACCTTTTGAAAAAAGATCTGTACCGGGTCGTTTGACCGGTACATGTTTGGTTATTTGTCGTTGTGGTTTGCCAGGCTGCCTGAGATCGCTCTTACGCTGTCGATTTGTTTACTTTCGAGGCCGTTGGCTCGGACTCTGGTTGTTCCGTGATTCGGTCTGTCAGGTTGTCCTGTCTGTTTAACTGTTTTCGACTGCCACCCGTAATCCTATCGTCTGTCTGGTTTTGAGCCATCTCCCTGTATGGAAGGACTTCCAGTTTTGGTGGGGGATGGGTCTCAGATCACACCAAATATATTATTAAAATTAAACTTTTAATATTTTAAAAGTTTTAGAGAAGACACTAAAAACATTACAAGAATTGTCTTTTGCTGTCAGTTAAAGGAAATGCTATCGTTTTAAAAATAATAATATATGAGTATCAGTTGGTAATAACCTCTAATTATCTAATTAAAATAAAGCTAAATTACAACAAAAAACGATAATTTAGATTGGACCTTTGAACATGAATCTGTAGGATATTCAATTGTAATGGCACTGTCAATACAACAATGATCATCTATGATTAACATTTGATTAATTAACACAATGAATAGCCTTTAGTAAACTAGGATTTCAATGTGCACATGGACAGAGAGAGAAATTTGATAGGTCTGATTAGGAAACAATTATTTCGAAGATTTTCTAACGTTATCTCATCGTTATCGTTAGAATTTCGTAAATACCGTTTATTGATTAAATAGATTTTACGTAAGATATTGATAATATAAATAAAATAACTTTATTCTAAAGTTTAAATGAAATTCTCAAATATCGCTTGAAATCTTGAAAATTACCAAATCTATATACAATAATGTTTAACTTTTCGACGATTTATTGACTTTTAATATACACAACTTTTTATTAATAAAATAGAACATTTTATTTTTATTGTACGCATTTATGATATTTTCTGTTATTTCAATTTTTTTTCTTCTAGTCATTTGTATGGCTTTTAATGTTTTTTACGCTTATGATAAATCTAATTAAATAAATAAAACAGTACAGCTAAACTGATAAAATAACACGAAAACGTGTCCTCGTAACGAAAGTTAAACTGGTTTTTTAATTAGCATAATACGTGTTGGTATATATACAGTACAAGTGAACGTCACACAACACAAATATATTACAATATAAGCACAAATACACTACAAAACCACTACAAAATGCACAAATATATTACAATATAAGCAGAAAATGCACAAATGTAGTACAATACCAGTATAAAATGCACAAATACACTACAATACAAATAAAAAATGAAGAAATTATAACAATATAAGCACAAAATGCAATAATACAATAAAATACAAGTACAAAATGTACACATATATTACAATATAAGCACAAAATACACAAATATATTTCTAATATATGTACAAAACTCACAAATATACTACAATACCAGGAGAATATGTACAAACATATTACAATATAATCACGAAATTCACAAATATACTGCAATATGAGTGCAAAATGCTCAAACAACTTTGTTATAGATTTCGGCAAACTACGTTTACATTCAGTTTCAAACAAGCCCTGAGGCCATAAGGGTTCAGCGTTAAATATATTACGTGATAAAGAGCCTAATTTGCAAACATATGCTAAATGTCTAAAGTGTAGCCTTTCAGGAACTTCTTCTATAGTAAATCGATATTCTTGTTGTCTTATAGTTCTCGTCTTATCTAGTGCATGCATAGTAATTCATGTGATTTACTTACTCTATTATTAAAAGATAACAAAAATAATCACAACGATACAGTTTGTTCTTTAATTGAAAAACATGAGTAAAAAAGTATACTGTTACTGCAGAAATTATAGGTGGTACCCGAGATTTAAGGTTATTTACTAAGAAACTGAGTCATACTTGTCAAATATGACTAAAAGTCAAACTTTTTGATTTTAAGAGTCACACTAGTTTTATTTTACCCTATAATACATGCACTTTAAAATTATATCATAAGTTTTATCCTAGTTAAAACACAAAGAGTACTGGAATTCTTTCTCTTCTCCATTATTCATCAAATTTAAACTGTTATTACTAAAAAACTCAAAAGTGTATGGCATTGATATTTTTTAAATGGTCATCAAAAGTGTTTTCTATAAGTCTTATAAATTAAAATTTAACATTTCATCTTTTCAATAAAATATGTTTAAATGATTTAGCATATTTAATATGTTCTCATACGTTTCATGAAGCACCCTTTTCTTGGCTCCTAGTGATCGTAAAAATATTTTTTTTGATCACGTTATGATCCTTATAAAATTAATAATTATGATACGGTTATTTTATATATATTCCTTTTCATATGTCTCTTCGTTTCTTAGTAAACAACCTTCAATCTCGTGTGCACATAATTTCTGCACCGAAAGCAGGTGGAATATTTTTATTAATTTTTTTTCAATAAAGAAGTTATTCACGGTGATGAACTAATTTTTTTAAGGTAGACATCAATAAGGAGCAAGTAAGGTAGAAGGTGATAATCAATTTGTAAGGCTTTGAAACAACATCTAAGGTCATCCATCCGGGGTTCAATTGGTTTACTGAATTGGTGGCTAATAAACGAGGATTTGTACACGCATCATTGCATTAGAGTCGTAGTCGTGTCCAAACTGGAATCATTTATGTATGACTAAAATAATTACAGCATAGTAGTTTTGTCATTACTTCATATCAAATTATGTTATTTTCCACATTCATAACCTGGCTATATTTTAAGAACACTGGCTTCTTTGGCAGGCCTATTACATTTATGAATACTCATTGAACAAAAATAAAATAACGAAGTAAATAGATTAGATACATATTGTCATCCAATAAATATAAAATAATGCAACAAATTACGTTTGTAATTGTTATCAAATAAAATAACTTGTATCGAGATTTGGAAATTTGTTAAAAATGTCCAAGTGTTTTTGGAATTAGCGCAATTAAGAATTAATTATCTAACGCTTCAAGTGCTTTTTTTTAACACTTGAAGCTTTGGAAATATTAAATAAATTTACCAATCATGAACGATTCAAAGCCAACAAATATCAACAAATCCTAAAATACATTTGAGTGATGACAGCCTAAAACTATGATTTTGAATAAATAAACAGCTAACTATTATAGTATTAAATACAAACATTTTGACCGTTCTGTGGCTAATTGATAAAATCAGGAAATGGATGTCTTATTTTAACGGGCGAGGTTAGTACTAAGAAGCCCTCTTTAACACATAACTTGGGGACAAACGGCTAAAGGTCAACTTTCAAACCACAAAAAGTAACCGGCAGGTGTGCTATGACGATCACCCATCCAAGGAACAGCCACACCATTATCTTGGGAATCCTCAGTCAATGCCACTGTTAAAGTGCTCATTGGGTAAAAATGTATTAACTCTCCATACAGTATAGTTAGAATTAGGACTGGTGGCGCAGTGCTGTAACCTACCTAATTGGAGAACAGTTTTATGATTGTAGGCCATCGGTTGTATGATCCGTCCTTATAATATTAACAAGTCTAGCTTAATGGTTGCCATTGATATGAACTCTAATAATATGTCTGGAGTGTCTTTGCTGTGTAGTATTCAGGATTCGGATGTTGTGTCGGGAAGATAACAGGTATATCAATCAGGCTTGTCAGTTAGCTGAAAATCAGACCAATAGTTTGGATTCCACTTAAAGATTTAGTCCGTTATTTTCTCTAACTAATTGGCTACTATTAAATTGGTCTTCCTAAGGAAAAGTCGATTTTAGTTAGTAACTAGTAGTTAGTAAAATAAGACTACTGTTAAATATAAGCTATAAGAAATATAAACTTAACCTTAATATCTGGACAACCTATAAGAAACTCAAACGATTGTATAGAGAAAAAATTGATTTAGCTAAGAAAAGAGCTAATGCTTGGAATCGGAAAACCAATGTAAAGCTTCTTGGACGGTTGTTAATTCTCTGACAGGCCGTAAGCCCAACAAAGAATCCAATACAACCACATATTTTTCTGCTACTGATTTCAATGGGTTTTTTATCAGTGTTTAAAAAATCTCTCTTTTGAATAGGAGAAACTCTAGCCAAGCTGACTCTCTAAAATCAAATCGTCAGGAATCACAGTAATAGGAGATTATTCCTTTAAATGGTCACAAGTTAATATTTCTGACATTCATACTATTGTAAACTGGATGAGTAACTCCAAATTAGAGGATGTGTTTGGTCTTTCAAATTTTTTAACTAAGAAAATCATTAAAAAGTGTCTAGCCCTCTTACTTATTTAATTAAATGGATGCTTAGTGAATGTGTATCCAGATTGCTTGAAAGTTACGAAAACTATTCCGATATATAAAAAAAGGGAAAAAGCCGACTTAAATAACTATCGGCCCGTTGTTTTAGTTGCTGTTCTATAAAAAGATATTGGAAGTGTAATAAATACCTAACTTGTTGATTATTTTGAACAAAATAAGTTAATAACTTCAGCACAGTATGGATTTAGGAAAAGACTTTCTACAATATTGCTGTGGAAAATGTCGTTTCGTTAGTCATTGATAGTTTTGAAAAGAAGGAAGAGGTGTCAGATCTGATGTTAGATCTGAGCAAGTCATTTGATATGGTACCTCATAAAGAACTATTGAATAAACTTCATTATTGTGGTCTCAAAGAAAGTGGTTTAGAACTTATAGCGTCATACTTGTCTAGCCACACCCAATTTGTGAGGATGGGAAATGACAAGTCGGATCTTCTACTCGTGACGAGAGGGGTACCTCAGGAATCTGTCTTAGGGCTCTTCCTGTTCACTGCCTTTATTAACGATTTACCACATTTTATTCCAAATAAAATCATTCTCCATGCAGACGATGCTACATTTCTATCTGCAAATGAGAACACATGTGTTAATATTCATAATTTTAGAAATTATAAATATTTTGACTTTGTCATTGCATGTATTTTGTGCTGGACGACATTAAACGATTCTTGATCCTAGAACACAAAAAGTACCGGAATTCGTTCTATTTTCTACAGTGCATTAACTTAAAACTGTTATTACTAAAGAAAATCATTATTGTATATTTTTGCACATGGTCACGACGAGTTTTTTCTATAAAACTTATAAATTAAGACTTAGAATTTAAGCTTTTCAAGAAAATATATTCTCATACATTTCATGAATCGACCTTTTCTTGGCTCCTAGTGATCGTAAAAGTAATTTTTGGTCACGTTGATATCCTTATAAAACTAATAATTATGATACAATTTTTTTTATTTGCGTTTCTTTTCATATGTCTCTCTGTTTCTTAGTAACCAACCTTCAAACTCGTATGCACATAATTTCTGCACCGAAATTAATTAGAATAATTTTCATTTTTTTCAGTAAAGCAGTTATTCACGGTAATGACCTAATTATTTTGTATGACATAGACTATGGAACAACACAGGTTCAATCCAGGGTTCAATTGGTTTACGGAATTGGTGGCTATAAACGAGGATTTGTACACGTACCATTGCATTAGAGTAGTCGTGTCTAAATTGGAATCTTAATTAATGACTACCATGTTTACAACGAAGTAATTTTTGTTATTATCACATTTAAAATTAACTTATTTACTTCATTCATAACATGAACATATTTTAAGAACACTGGCTTCTTTGGCAGACCTATTACTGATATGAATACAATCATAAAATATAATTACATAGATTAGATACATATTGTCATCTAATAAACATAAAATAATGCAGTAAATTACGTTTATAATTAATTGTAATCAAATATCAGACCATACAGTATCGTAATTTGTATTTTTTTTTAAATTGTCCAAGTTTTAAGAATTAATGAAATTAAGAACTATCCAACGCTTCCAGTGCTGTTTGAATCTTAAAACACTTGAAGTGATGGAAATATTAAAGAAATTTTCAAATCATCCACGATCCAAAGCCAACAAATAACTTTTAAACAAATAAAATACATATGATTATGAATACATAAACAGCTAACTATTAGAGTATTAAATACAACAATTTTGACCATTCTGTGGTAAAGTTAGTTAGTGCTGAAAAAGACAAAGGATGTCTTTTTTACCGGGTGGGGTTAGAGCTAAGAAGCCTTCTTTAACACTTAACTTTGAAACGAACGGCTTGAGGGAAACTTTCAAACCACCCACAGTAACCAAACGTGCTGCATGTAATGATGTGATCGCTCAGACGGTCACCCATCTAAGGAACAGCCACGCCGTTATCTTGGGATAACGTTGGAACCCTCAGTCAATAACACAGTAAAAGTGCTTAGTGGGTTAAAATTTATTAACTCTATATACAGTATAGTTAGAGTGGGGACTAGTGACGCAGTGCTGTAACCCACCTATTTGGAGAAAAGTTTTGTGATTGTAGACCATCGGTTGTATGCTCGGTCCTTTTAATATCAACAAGCGTCCGCTCAATGGTTGCCATCGGCGTGATCTCTAAATATTTCTGGAGTGTTTTAGCTGTGTATTCAGGATTCGGATGTTGTGTCGGGAAGATAACAGGTATATCAGGCTTATCAGTTAGTTGAAAACCAGACCAATGGTTTGGATTCCACGTAAAGATTTAGTCCGTTATTTTCTCTAACCAATTGGCTAATAATAAGTTGGTCTTTCTAAGGAAATGTCAATTTTAGTTAGTAACAATGACTACACTCATCAGACTCATTTATTGTTCATGTATCTACGATGTAACTAAAAATACAACACGTTGCTTACCAATGGAACAATCAGTCAATATGAATTTAATTATACTAATCAATAATGGAGAAAAATTTAGTATGTAAACATGGAAACTCCTAATGTTTAGATTCTCTTGAAGAAAACCTTTCTTATCCAGATTTATCATATTATAGCAAATACAGTATTAGCTTTAACTAACCAAGGTTATTATAATTATATAAATTCAAGATAATAATGATGTTTTGTTGCATATTTAGAATTTACCTAATCGAAATCATATAAAAAAGGAAATAATCAAGCTCTAAACCCCTTTTTAGTTAAAATGAAGGGTTAAAGAGGCATGACTTCCCCTGGTTAACCACCCAACCACAAGGGCGAGCCTGGCTTCTATTGTAGGCCTGTTTGGTTGGTAAATATTTATAAGTAGGACTAATTGTAAATTACCCAATTACTCATTAAATTATTTGAGTAATCAGATACCTTTAAGGCCATTTTACGGCCTGTGTGTACGAATGCATTAGTCATACTTACTTTTATTCAGAAATAAAATTGATAATAATAAGTAAAATCGTTGATTTAGCGAAAAATAATCAACGCAATATTTTTTAATCAAAAGAAAATAAATGCTAAAAATAATAAAAGCCCCAACTGAACGTGTTGGAAATTGTAAAAAATATCACAATGGATGGTTACGTTTAAAGAATAAGCATTGTTTAAAATAACGTAGTTTAACGAAACCCATCACCATAATTTAAAGAACATTTTGTTTATTTAAACAATATTCTTGTTCATGTAATAATATTCTTGTGATGTAATTAATGACATTAAACAAACATAAAACTAGTTCAATATTTGATGGGCTGGAAGTAAGATGGTACACTATAAAACATATCACGTATACTTGAATAACTTCATTTTTGCTGACCTCTCAACGATAGAGTATATAACTGTACAAATCTCAAATTTAGAGTCCAAAAGTGAGAACAAAATGGTGTCACTACAATGAAATATATTATATGTGTGCTACATATATAGGAGAAGTAACATACTAATGAATTACACTTGAATTATGGACAAGCGTTGTATTTACGATATGTATCTACATATAATATCCATTTTAGTAAAGTGTCATCTCTAAAGGCTGAAGTAAACTCCAAAATGGTAATGTAAAGAATATCAGTAAATGTATAAAGATTCTAATGCATCAATGTTTTAAATTATATAAGCTTAAAGATCCTTATAACGGAATGTAACCTTTAAGTTATATAAACCTATAACATATGGTCCAGTAGAAGTGCAATATTGCAGTTTTATATGAGTTAAGGGTAAATGTAAAACTAAATGCAACATAACGAATGTAAAGTGCTTTTATGATCAAGAAACGAAAAAACCATTTGCATTCCATCATCCATACAACTGAAATAAGTTAAAGTTATTCCATATGAGAGTATTTCATGAGTTATTTCATTATTATTTCAGTATGAGTTATTCCATGAGAGTAAATTGTTGTTATTATATAAAGCCAACCAAGCCTTATTTATACATTAATTGAGTCTCGAATTATTCTTTAGCATTATTATCAGGGAATAGAAGATCAGAAGACCACAAAATATTACGGAATACAAATTTTCCTGATTTGGGAAATGGCACCTTGTGAACATGGGTTAACTGAATTCACACAACAGAAAGTTTTGTAAATTGAATATCACAAATCAACGAGCCTGATGATCAAGAATATGAAGATTTGTAAATTTTAAAAATGAAAACTAAAGATATCATGGATCATACAAATTTTACTTTCGTTCATTGACCCCTGAGAACAATGAAAACACTGTCCATCAAGAATCACGAGAATTTGTACCAATAGAGAGTGATTTAGGGCTTTAAATTATATTAAGATACTATAAATAATATTAACATGAACACATTTCGACTTAATGAAATCCGCTAGAATAGATTTTGTACTGTAGTATTATACCAATGGGTATATCAGTAGTAGGATTTGCCGGTTCTAGAACAACAGCTGATTCAGCATCAACGTCATAGGTGGTGACGTCACACCCAACCATGGCGTAAATTCCGAATGAGCTGTTGACCCAGAACCTGCAAATCCCAGTTCTTATATTATATGATTATAACATCTCAGTAGATTTTCTAAATTCAATAAAGCAACTGTAAACGGATGTACTATTTAAAAAACGTTCACAACCTTAAAATATTAGGTGTTGATGGATATATGTTTATTGTGTTCTGATAGTAACAGATAACCTCTGTGTTAAATGTTATTTTAACACAATACAAAAATTTCATTCCAAATTATTTTTATCATTTTATAATATAATTTTATGCAGAGAACTTAAATATTTGCATAGTTAAAATCTTATGTCCCAATCAAAAATGGTTTTTAAATACTAAAAATAGCTTTTTTACACTTTCCTCGTAGGAGCATTTATTAAGCGTTATATTACGTTTATGTTCAAACATATGATTGTTATGACAACTGATTGTTCAGACAGGTAACAAAAGTGAATATGTTTTAATGCTATTACAAGTCACTAAGGTAAAACTATTAACAGAGTACATCACTAGGACGTGATGAAAAATATTTATAAGATAAATAAAGTGTTTAGAGTTTGTCAATGGAAAATAAATTAGTTAAGGCATTCTTTGGATATTACATAAGTCCTTGTACCCTCTTCAGCTTTGATAAACCAGCCCTGCTTTATTAAACCTAAAGTTAATAAACATGAAACCGAACAGATTTAAAACGTAAATGTTGGTACAATACACTTGAGGACTGTATTTATTATAACAATAAGTAGATAAATATTGTATTGTATAGTTCTTTGCAAAACACTCAATTTTAACAGAAGAGGTACGTGAATTGTATATTTTATTTCTTTAAATCATACATGCGTTGATACTGCAAATATAGTTTATAAACTTAAATGACAAACATTAATTTTTATTTTTTTCAAATTGAACTCTTAATTGCAAAATATAATTAAAGGTTAAGTAATTTGTAAGGCAAGTGAGCGACAAGTGTTATTTGTCACGGAAAACACTTAACATCCCATTAACAAAGTCTAGAAAGTTAATATTTGCAGATTGCTTTAGCTTACCAACATTTGACGACTTCGCAGCTACTGATGAAATACTCACAAGTGACCTTGCAGACATCGAAGGATATTTTAGATCCTGGAAGCTAAATCCTAACCCATCAAAACCGAAGTAGCCTGCTTCCACCTTAGCAACAGACTGGCTAATTGAAAACTGAATATCTTTCTAAATGGTGTAAAACTCCATCATAATGATCATCAATAGTACCTGGGAATATCGTTAGACTGATCACTGACGTTTAAAAGCCATCTTCAAAAAACAGCAGCTAAAATTAAAACCAGAGCAAATGTACTACGTCTTATTGCTGGAACAACTTGGAGAGCTAACGAACACGTCTTGCGTACAACTGCTTTGTCTCTGGTATATTCCGCTGCTGAATACAGTGCTCACGAATGGCTAAATAGCGCACATACAATAGTGATTGATGTCCAACTTAAAAAAGCTACGAGAGCTATTAGTGGTACTCTCATGGCAACTCCACTACCTTGGCTCCTGGTAATGTGCAATGTAGCTCCTACAGAGAGAAGACGTCAGAAAGCACTACTTAAATAATTCAATAAGGTTCAATGCCCCGCACCTCCCATTACCCAGGATCTCCTTCGTCATATTGGTCGCTTAAAATCTCGAAACCCACCTCTACGTACTGCTTCCCAGTTGAGTAGTTCAACATATTTTCCAAATACTAGCTGGCCCACATCGTGGAACAGTTTTGATGGACGCAATAAGTTACTTACTAATGATCCATCAATATCTGTAGGTGGAATGAACCTCACTCGGAGGGAATGGACACTTCTGAATCGGTTCCGAACTGGCGGGGATAGAACTTGGCGAGGAAGTCTAACCAAACAATGTATCACATAATTACAGAGTGTCACCTGCGTTCTCTCACGGAGGGATTGGCTAGTATAAACAGAATAGGTGAGGCAGTTCATAAATTGTTCAATGGATCGTATTTAGCTTTGTGACAGGAGATCACTTTTATTTTATATTATATATTGATGACTTTTGGATCCTAATCCAAATATATATTACAGCTTCAAGAAAAAAAACTACTCAATGGTAGCTGACAAAAAAACCATACATATAATATATATAATTAATATTATTATTATAAACGTTTAAAATTCACTTCAATCTTACTTTACACATTCCCCGTAGGTTATTGATCTGTGCGAGGACTTATCAGACAGTAAGGGGGCAAACCAGTACAGTACAAGGTGAATATTACTGATCAAAGTTAACAGTCAAGGTTAGGATTCGAACCTCCGCCATCTTTAACTCATGAACAGATGTCGGAACACCTTAGACCACTCGTCCACTACCTCTCCCAAAGCTTTGTGTGTAACATTTTAAATTCTATTTTTACCACTATTAGTCCTTTTACTCTTGTGGACTATTGGTGGGTAACAATTCCAACATATGTATATAAACAAAATCACGGGGACCAAATAGAAAATATCCAGCAACTAAACATTTCCAGTATCTGTAATCTTCAAAATACACTCTAAGTTTATATGTTGGTGTTGAACAAAATAGTTCTACGATAGTAACATTAAATATTGTGAGTTATTTATAAATGCTGTTATGTCAGAAAATGATCAGCTTGGAGGTACGAATAATCAATTTATTGATTTCTAACAGAATTCAATATGCTACTTTGCTTTAAATGACATATGTTATATTATGCAGTAATGATAATAACAATCTTTTTTTAACTATAACACTTTTAGTGGTATATGTATGTCAATATTAATAAAATATAAACAAAAAATCGTAATAAGTGAACTGTATTAATTAAATTTATTGCTTACTGTGTGTTCAGTTTTTAATAAGATGATAACCAATTTCAAGTAAACCTATTGATTTTTTCAGTAGATTTCATGATGAGGGAAATGTTCTTACGTTTAACAGGACAATACGATAATAAGGGAACTAAAAACTGTTTGTTATAGATTTACCAGTAAATTTTTTGAATTATTTACTTTAATATTTCAACAAATAAATATATTCGATATTTATATAGTGAACATTTACTTTTTCAGTGAATTTTGTTCTTATATCATCATTAAAATAATAATACAAGTTGTAATATAAGATCCGAACATTTTCTTTTGAAAGTGAAATTCCTGAATTATTCACCAGTTTGTCCCGTAAGAAAGTGCCTTCGTAATAATGTCACCTGTCACTCACATGGCTACAAACAACTTCAGCTTTAAATATATTATTTTATAAAAATTTCAATCTGAAGACATATGCTGAACATTGAAAGTGAATATATTTTCAGTGCAAATATAGTTTTTCTTGTTATTAATTTTGTACAATTATACAAAAATAGGCACAAAATTATATGGGAATACATGAAAACATCATACTCATGAATTATTTTTAAGTAAATTAAACTAAAAAAGAATTTTACGAAGTTGTTGTTAAATAAACTATTTAGAATGTTTCCAATTCCTTCACTTTGAAAACGTAATGTATTTTTACGACATGTTTTTATAGGTAATTGAATAGCCTTCTAGCAACTATTTTAATATAATTCTCTAATTAATTAAGAATAATATATTACTAATATAACGAAAATACTTAAACAACAAGTGTTAATGTTTGAAAAAATATGTAAGGATAATGTTCTATTAATAATATTCATGATATTTAATAGTCATGTGCCGTAGCACATTTTGACCGTGTTTTTTACACATTTGCCTCTCTCCGTTGTGTTATTTTTGTGTGTGTGTCTTCTTTTGTTCTTTCTCTGAGTTGGTTTCGTTGGCCGTTGAGTTCGCTTATCCGGTTCCTTTTTCTAGCATTGTTAACCAAATTTCTTTAACGGCTAGTCGTTCATGCTTTGGCTGAGGTGTTGCTTCTTGTTTGATGGCCGGCTTAGTTTTTGTGAAAGGTGTATAATTTCCTTAAACGTTATTATATTTCTTATTTTAGTTTTTCTTGTAATGGCTTGCAAATGATAACGAAAATAATTTTTGATTTTGTACTTTTAAACTAATTTTGTTAACTCGTTGTCTAGTTAGTAATGTTTGTTTGTCTGGCCACAAGATTTTGGGTTGGTAATGGTTTAAATTGTTTGGTAATTTTTTTTTATTACTATTCGTTTTTGTTTACTTTACAGTAACAAGTGGTTGTATTATCTATAATGTTCGTTAGGGCTTCGTTTAATCGCGAGGGTGGGTGTCAGTCAGTTTCAAAAAATTATTATAAATTTACAACTAAAAGCAATTAATATTAAATCAATTAGCATGATACAAATCAATTAACCTCAGTATGTCGTTAGAAAAGTACGTAATATAATTATTGTAATTTCTTATGAATATAATAGCGTCCAATTCCTATGACATTACCAATACAATAATGACCACAGGAGATCAACCTATGAATAATTAACATGATGAATAGACCATTGTAAACCAGGATTTGTATCTCTCCATGGATAATAAGGAGATCGAGATCAAAACGTAATCAATAAATGAGCAATCACTTGTTTACAAACGTAGAAGTTGAAGTTTTTTTCAAGTTTTTTCCAGTTGAAATTCCAAATGGTTTAAATTATTTTTAACGACCAAACAAGAGTTAAGTATGATTTAAGTAAGTAACAAAGCCTGACTGTAAACAATATAAGAAGTTGAATCAAACCACGACAAAATTAATAAAAATAATAATTTATACAAACATAATTTTTTTTAATGTACTATGTTTTGCTATATTACTAGTGGATATACTATTTTTTTAGATTTACTCATACATGTTCCCATATGCAAAGTTATTTTGATTTGTAATGACCCGTGTATGCCATCAGCTGTTTACTGACAACTACTCAACACGGTGGAACAGCTTAACAAAGGAGTAACTTCCCCTTTACTTTAAGTTAACTTTAAGTTTAAGTTTACTTTAAGTTAACTTAAAATCAACAAAACCCACAAATTACCTAAGGCTAGTGTTATATAAGCTGAGGGGGTAAATGTGGGTACTAGTGTAAATTTCTACAGAATTGTTTCTTAGCTGACTAATATTGTTTGACATAAAACCTAACAGTAACAAAATTGGTATTTGAAATTGTCGTTACTTTCTGTTTTCATAATTCAAGTCTATTGGTCCACATAACATACCATCCATTGAAAATTAAAAAGAATCATCTAGGGACTGAAACAGAGAAAATTTATTATAAAATAAAGCTTTGAATATTCCAGTCTGTCATAAATCAAAGTGTTTTCCTGTGCAGATGCTTCAGAAATAACAATAATTACATTATATGATAAAGAACAAACTTGTAAACACGTGGCAATGTTTTATTGAAAAGTTCTTTCTGCTATCAAATCAATAAAAATGTCTTTACTGACTTTTTTCTTTACTGCCTTATCTGGAAACAAGATAGAATTTTGAATCAGGGAGACAATACAGTAATGATGATTATCTTTTAATATCCCAAGTACTGGTTATGTATGAGATTTCACTATCAAATACAAAAATAAGAATATCAACCGTGGTCGAGGGTTCTAAGACGTTCATATTTTGAAATAAAACTTCAATTAAAACCCCATTTCTGTTTATCAATGGTTTTAATACTGTTTCCATTTGCTCAACTTATCAAGTCACCACAAATGGTGCAGTTTTGTAATCCAGCTACTTAGGAAAAAAGGTAATAGGTTCTATGTTTGGCCCTCTTACTTCCAGCATGGTGTCTGTTCAATGATTGCCATCAGCGTGAGGGCACTACTAGAGAGGTCTAGAGTGTCTATATGTGGTGGTAGTCATGGTCCGGATGTTGAGTAAGGGAGAGAAACGCATTTCAGGCTAGTCAATAAGCTGAAAAGCAAATTAATATGTGATGGTTCGTATTTCACGTATATATGTATATCCGTTACTTTCACTGGCTATTGGGGGTACAAACTACACTTTTTATGTAACAGTCGACCTTAGTTTCATTCAATTTTCATATTCGACCATATTTCTAGGATCAGCATCTTAAAAATGAATACAATAAATAGCGAACTATATTTTTAAATACTGATACTACTTGACAACGTAAGCAGTAAAATTTTAGATAACAAGAAACTCACGAAACAAAGCAAACTTTATTATAATCATGCAACAAATAAATAATTAGCGCTTAATTATTTGAGTTATTGAAAGGCCAAAAAAGCTGAGTCGTGTTTGAGTTTTTCAATGTATTTTTTTAAAGATTTTTAGACTTTTTGAGTAAAATGCTAATATAAACGTTGGTTTTCACCTTATAACACGGCAAACTCTCTAATTTTAAACATAACTATTGCTTGTTGTTTGCCTTAGATGTTTTTTTAAACGCCGATAAAGTCTACTTCTCAAGTTATTTGGTTGGTAATCAACTTACTAACCCTGCATGGGAAAGAAAATATTTTAAAGAAAATTTTCTTTAAAATGGCATTTCTTCTTCATGTTGTAGGAAACAAACAATCCTTTAGCTTCTAAAGAGTTAACGATAAATAATATGAACATAACAGTTGAATACTGAGATTTGGGAACCGGAAGTTTTCTACTCAGATCCAAAAAATCTCACAGTCCAAAGTTTTGAAGGGTGTAGATACATATAATATAGACTAGCAATGGTAATAACAGGAAAATATATTTATTCAACTTAGTATGGATAAAATAACAACTGGTTACTTGGTTGATTCCAGACGGTAATGTTAGTTAATTGTATATTTAAATATATTTATGATCACAAACAATACATACAACTATTGACATTGTTTTTACTTTATCGCATATGTATTAGCATGGAGAAAGTATTGTGATCATCCAAAAAAACTGTTTTAGAAGTTGGTCTAAAAATCCATTTTAGGTACCCCTGAACCCAAAAAAGTGTTTTTCGAAAACAATTTTTGGAGTCTGTCCAAACCAGAACGTGTATGAGTGGGTGGGTGGGTTAGGTTAGGTTAGGTTACAGGTATTGGACTGTTTGTCTGACTGTGTTTATGTGCATAACTGTTTGCGGCAGTCAACAAATTATGCTGGAGACCAAACGGATAAATAAATTTTTATGAAATTTGATATATTTTCATGCTAATTTTCAGAATATATTTTTCCAGAATATTTATTTCCAACATCTCCATACTATTTTTTCACTTTTTGAAATATTTTTTTAATTGTTATAGCCACAGAACATACAATAATGTATTTTTCTCAAAAATGGCCTTAACGATTTTAATTAAATTTTCAGGAGAGATGTTAATTACAATTGAAAATATTTTAGTATGAACGGTATGCCTCTAACTTGATTAGTTTTTTAGTTACGGCATAAAAACATGTTTGGGAATCAAACTGGTAATTTTCAAAGTTTTGATTGTTTAGTGTCTAATAAGGGAGTTACGTTTGTGCAAACTCTTTGAAACCACTTATTAATTTAATATTAAAATTCAAAAATGACTATTTATACATGCACGATAACTACGTATTACGTAGTTTATTATCTCAAACACATAATATAACATTAACTTACATTTACCTAAACAAACTACTGTATTCCCATATAAATGTATGCAACTAATTCGTTATAATAATGTGCAAGGAGCGGAATATCGTACAGATGAGTGCTCGCTAGTCTGAACGTATGGCAGAAGTTAGTATGAGTAATTAAATCGACCCTTAGAGTTTAATTACACATAACTGTACTTTCGTGACCTGTTTATACTGTAGAAAATAATTATAAGATACGAAAATTAGCTGAAAATCATACAAACTCTGCTTGGTTCAGATTCCAACTAAAGCTCTAGGTATCTCAGTTGCCTTGGCTATTAATAAATGGCCCTCTCTGAACATAAGTAGAACTCAGTAACCAAACTACACAGGTTCTCTACACTCGCATCATCCTACATTCATTCATATTTTCCTTAAAATAAGCATAGATTTATGTTGACGTATCATATCTGAGGCTAATGTGTGGATAATCTGAAGAATCAGAATACAATCACAATTACGACAGTGCAAATACTTTAAAATATCATAGGCAATACAAACAAATCTTACTTATAATTGAATAGTTTATATTTGATCTGATAAACAGCCCTTGACTTTATAATAACATTCCCTTAGCAACAGATCTTCCACCACCTTTCCAAAGATAATCATTGGATGGCCGATACAGCATTAAGAAAACTTTACAGCATTGTATTCAGTATGTCTCTTAAAAAGTTAGGTCTTCCGCCAAGAGAGGCCAACGAAATAATTTTTAATATTTGTAACGAGCATTGTTTTGTGAACGACTTGGATGAAGTTTTCTACTGCAAAAGTTCAGGATGTTCAGGATGTAGATTGAAGGAAAATTTAAAGCCTTGAGATTTAAGAAAAGTACGTTACAGGAAAATCTGTTTCTATAAAATACACGATAGTAAAATTTATAGAAGTTTTTATTTCATATTACCAGATATTGTAAGGCACTCCTAATTTGTATTCAGCACCAACTCAATATATATCCATAAATTGAGTGAAACACATTCATTTTGGGAGTAACAACTGGGGAACACCTAAACCATCTCGGAATAGACTTTAGCACCTTGTAATTCGGAAGTCTCAACTTCGAATTATTTTCATATTTGGATATTTGGGATTAACAAAAGAACAACGATCACTAGAATTATTTTTCAGGCTTTCTAAAAGTACCTTACTATTGACTCAGTACAGCGAGTCGTTTTCCATCCTTCCACGTGTTTTAGCGTGAATATTTTCCGTGTTTATATATATATATATATATATATATATATATATATATATATATATATATATATACTTTGGTTTCTTAAATGAAAAGATAACTTTCCAAATCAGTTTACTTGGATAACATTTGGAACTGAGAGAATTACTGTTAAAGATATCAAGCAAAGGGTTTAAATAAAAACCGACCATTAACTAAGATTGTGTTCTCTTATATACTTGCCTATAAAATCCATGTGTTTTTCAATGCATAATTATCTCGACTTTTAAGTCCACAAGGACCTTCAACCAAAGTATATTTTTTCACCCGGACTTTTTTCGTTAAATTTGGAACCAGAAAAGAACAATAGATGACTGAATTATTCCCCAGACGTTTGTCGAGAAGTCGATGGCACTAAAGTTCATTACTTAATAAGTTACTGTCAAATTTTATTTTCCCACAAAAATCAAACATGTTTTGTTGGAATGATTAAATCCTATTGTGACTCCTACGTATTTCATATTTTATCCTACTGTTAATTTGTCAATAAACAGTTTATATTACCACAGAGAATTTTTACGCTATAACTGATTCAATTATGTCGTCAGTGTCAATTACTAAAATTGTGTAATTAATATTAATATTTTCAGGACAAAAATGAGATGGTATCGGACGATTACGTAAACAAAGCTAAATACTAACCTGTCGCCGTTATACACTTTTTAAAACAACCGTTTTATCGTTAAAGTATCGTAATCCGACTGGATAACGCCATTTCTCCAGTGGTTCTTAAGTGATATATTCATGTCCATAGGCATACCAAGAACAAGATGGCAGGATCATTGCTGGGAAGAAGTTGTGACTAACCAAACATGGAATAACATAAATGAATGGAAGAGGCTATTCGGACGACCTGCGTAAGCAGAAACGTCTTTCGAGAAGATGAAGAAGTATTCAATTTAATAGCCAAAGTAAACTTTAAAATTAAAAAGAAACTGACGTGTTATGTTGATACTTGCTAATTTTTTCAGTATGTTTTAATCCTTAATTTCTATAAGATATATCTCAGTAGTTCCTGCGCATTCTGTCAATAATGTAACTATGTATGTTTCACATTTTGGAACGCGATAAATTGTATTTTTACTATAAAAAACTTTAAAATCTACTATCTTTGTCTTTGTATTCAAATACGCTTCAATTTTCTAGAATTTCTTTTGTCTTTTCACTTACCTGACTCGTCTCATTCATTCATATGTTTTTATAGCATAGTGTCTAAGTGACAAACATTTTAATTGGACAGTATGTAACATTTATTAATAGCTATTTTAAAAAAATAAAACTAAACCATTCTCAAACGATAAACCTTAAATTAGTGACATTTTCTTAGATTAAAATAAAATGTTAATAATGTAAAATCCAGAATGATTATTTATACTTTACTTGCTAAACAAACATTTATTAAGCTGAAATATATGACGAAACACGCAGCCAAGTTCAAAAGACGGTAAATATGCCAGTTTTTCCTTAAAACGTGCCATGCCAATTATTTACAAACGAACACTACAAAATCATTAAAACGCTTTGCTTGGTTTTGATAAAAGTATAAACATTTTCAAATATTTCATTTTTCCTCTGCAAAATTAATAATATTCAAATGTTTCATCCAATACATCACGTTAAAACATTAGTAAATAATTTTTTTAACTAACCACGATGTCGAAAAATTAGTATTTTTTCAAGATAAAGACGTGAACAAAAAAACATGCCCAGACGTAAAATGACTTAACGTAAATTTGAATTATGCGCTTATGTAAAGAAAATATTGGGATGCGATTCTTCACTATATAAATTTATTTATCAATAAGGTATGAGTTCTGCATTCTTTGGCTAACCATCGTAAACTACAAGGGTAGCCGTCTTATGTCGTCAGGCTGCTACGTCATTATCAATTCCCTTTACGAGCAATTTACAGCTTATCTAGTGGGAACTTATAAGGATTGTTTTAACAAAAATACCCTTTTTAAATTTACGAGTCAAAATTAAATCCAATGTTAATAAAGGAAATCGTGAATATATTTATTTAAGATTCTACAAATAAGGTAATGCGCAATTGGCTTAAAGAAGTTGGAATAAATAGCAAAGGATCAGTATATTTTATTACTTAAATTGAATTATTTTATATTAATGCATTACAAAAAATTTAGAATATAGCTCATTAACAAAATAAAATAAAAATGTCACCAAAAATAAGGCACAAGTTATAATGTCATTACTAATTAGTAAGCGGTCTCATGAGGACCAATGCTATTATTTAATAGTCACAAGGTTGACGTTTGCACAATTCTAGTGACAAAAATATCATTTGAGCGAGTAACTGTGAACTTTTAACCTATTACAGTTACCATCTAAAAGCATTATTTAAGTGATCCTCTGGCACTGTCTGTATGTGGTTCAGTGCATTTAATACTACAAATGATAATATATCTTCGTTGAAATTTCTTTGTTTCAAATCGTTTTATTTGTTTATTATGATATTTATGTACTTAAAATTTTTAACAGTCTAACATATATGATATACAGTACCGGTTTGAAACCAAACACGTCTATTGGCGTCTAGTTGATCTGATAAATACGGAAACACAGTGTTGAAAAAACAAAAATGGCTCAGTGTGTTAGTGCAAAGATCACTAATTCTCCAACTTCCCATGTAGGTAGAGAGCTGAGATTGTGTTCGCTGTTTCTTTAGGTCTTAAATAAGAAAACTAAAGTATTTTTATCTTGATAAAGTACTCATAATGGGTATAAACGGCCCCTAAACGATTGTTGCAAAAGGCTAACATTGGGTTGATTTTAGTAAATTAATAGAAGCTGTTTTGTAAATAAATAAACATGATTCATTTTTATAGTTAAATTATATTTGTTGCATTTTAAATACTATACTATGATTTTAATTAACTGTTAAACAAAACAAATTAAATAAACGTTTTTGAAATAAGCTAATTAATACCACTGGGTATTTATACTAATTAATAGGTAGCAACGCAATTAGTGTGAGTGAGATACTGTAAATAGTTTAATATTGTGATTTTTAATTATAAAGGTGATTACTATTATTGTCAGTAAAAAATCAATATGCCGAGGCATTTGAACGAAGACCGAGGATTATAGAGCACAGTTATAAGTCGCACCATCTAAATACTCCTCTGGGTGCCTTCCTATGAGTGAGGGTGCGAGGGTATGCGGGTAAAAACGAATGTCAGCCTGAAATCATTAGTTTTCTGTGAAAAAAGCCGACCAAGTTTTGATTTTAATGCTATGAAGAAACGAGCCCTTCTCTTAGGGTTTTAGTGTACTCGAGGAGACCGACACACCACTAGTCAGTAACAAACTGTCTTATGTCACAAAATACTCCTTTATACTTGCACCCAGAAGTTGATAAGGCAATAAATCTACCCTTGTGCTCAGGCCTGAGAGGGACAATAGGAACATGTGCAGATTCTTAGCCGTAGTATGAAGCTTGGCTAGTAGTGGCCGACTTATAGCGTTGACACGCGAAGCGTGCAGGAGTGTCCCCTAGTGATATATAAATAATTAAGTAGGTCCTACATATGTGGATAAATATGTGGGAAAATAATCCCACATACTTTTAGAGTGAGTGGAAAGGTTATGCTGGTTGTCGATAGAAGGAGCTGCCGGAAATCTTTCTCCTTGGATAAAGTATGTGGAATTAAAGTTTTTGAATTTCTACATTACATTTGAAATAAAGTTTTTTGTTTAAAAACAAGAAGAATTAAGCTTGTAATTTAGGAAAATGGCAAACTTTTAATAAGTTGTTCAGTTGGCAAGATTGAATTGTCATATTCTCTTTTAAATTAACGGAATTAAGGGGATTTACTGGTAAGTGACTCCTTGGAAATTAATAAAACTGCCTTCTTTAAATAACTTATAGGCACTTCAACATGCATATTTGAAATAACTTTCATTGATACTAGTTTTTAGTATTAATCAATATTGTTTCAGAAATCGGACTAACTACCTTTTTCCTGTCCTTTTAGTTATTTAGTAACATTTTACTTATTTCATTCATTATAACATAATTCATCTACAGCTGCTTTTTTTTCATTTAGGGATTTCTTAAATCTAATGACTTAATATTGTTTATATTTTTATATATTTCTTTGTAATATCAATAAAACTTAAACCATATTTTTAATCATATATAATACTACAGTTTTTAAGTATAATTAGTAAAATATAGTTAAATGAACTGGTTTAATTGGTGTATCATCTAATCGCCAAAAAAGTAATTAATATATATTTTTTTTTATTACCAAAAGGAATATATAAGAACGAATAGGACTTACATTATAGTATGTCTAACGTCAGTTGTTGTCCTTAATAACAAACTATACTATATTTACCAATCAATTTAATAATATGAAATTAATATTAACATACTTGATATTCACGTTTAGATGAGCAAACATACACTTTGGCTTAAAAATGGGATTTACAAATAAACCATCAGAGATATGACTGCTCCCAGATTATTCTCAAATATGAGACGCCAACGCAACTGTTTACGATTGTTAAGGCAAGGATGAGTGTGGATGACCTAAAGAGTCTTGAAACTTAGTTCGACTCATGCTCAGAAAGAGCCATTTATTAATAGATCGATAGCCCTCGTGACTACAGGACGTACAGCTTAACGTGGAATCTGAACCACGTAGTATTGGCCTGATTATTAGCTAATTGACAAGCTTGATACTCAGTCTTCTTCCTTACACAACATTCGAACACTGACTGCCACCCAACATGGGCTTCCCACCCATTTCTGTTAATGTTTACGTTGATGGTAGCCATATAACGAATGGCATGTCGAGCACTATTACCTATAATCTCCACAACACTGTCCCCAAGCAGCTGGGATAGAGCACTGCGTCATTCATTAGTGCTAGCCGGTGGGGAAAGACAGAAGGAACAAATTTCCAAACTCTATGTCAACTTAAACCTAGACCTCCTAAAAAAAACTCGTAAAATCAATACATTGCATTCTTTATAAATCAGCTTATCGTTTTTATAATAAGTTTAATTTTAATCATTTACAGCATTCTTCTATATTTATTTATACATTATGAATATATATAATGTTTTGCTTCTATATTAAAATAAAAATTATAAATAACTTGGAACTTTATAGTACCATAAGCAAAAACAGTATTTACGAAGACAGGTACTCCATAACAAAATCACCAACTTACTTGAAGTCAAAGACAAATTATTCCAGTTTAAACATTGTTAAAAAGACATAATCATCAATTATCATTTAATTTTAATAATATTTTTTAAACATATTCAACAAAACCTGTGCATAAGCCACTTCATTGTACACTAATTATAATATTATTTACACTTCATGTATATTTAAACTATACAAAACATAATCATAGAGAGATATTTCAATTACTGTTTTAAAATGTTGCATGTTCACCAACTGAAATATAAATTAAAATTCATGCAATTACAATAGGATTTTAAAAAAATTCCTAAAAATAACGGCGAAATTAAAATGAAGAAGCCCTCTATAAAACCTACGGACCTTAACTTAAGGGGGTTGTGTACCAAAAAATTAAAAAACAATGGATTTTTATTGTATGTTATTTTACTATTGAATGTTAAATTATGGTTAAAGTGATATATAATATGTTCTATCCCAGTTGGTATAACACATTTTTTAAATTATTTAGAAAAATCAAGTATTGACATATTTGCCAATCTGACCCTCAACTGGTTTTTATATAGTATATTAGTTTTGAAATTATTATGTGTGATTTTACATTTATGTTCTGTAGTTGGCAGCACTTCCAGATACAAGTACTGTTGCATAGCAACTAGCTGTAAATTTGGTTTTTGATTCAGCAGTTTGGTTGTGTTTGTTATGGTAGGGCTCAGCTGAAAAAGGCATTCTCTTACAAAACCTTCGATTTCCACAACTTAACTTTTTTTACGCGTTATGTATCTTTTCTAAGTAATTTTCCAAACTCAACCTTTCAAATGTTTACCGGTATTTTAGAAAGACATTAGTGGCATGCTGTTTTTTTTCTTTTTTTTTTCCTGTAACTACTATTTAAGGTTTACATAAAATAACCTATATATTCAACATAAAATAAACTTTTCATGTTTTTAAAACATGTTTTTTGTATTTAAACAAAATCATTTGAGGGGGGGGTGAAAAAAACAGTGCGTAAAAGAGCCTTTCAGCTAAAATAAAAGTATATAAAACCCTGTCAATATATAATAATTCCTGATTAAAGGCACATCAAAGATGCCTAATTTAACATTGGAGAGATAAGAGGTACGCAACCCCCTTGAGGGTCTCCTTCGAACCACCACCAGTGACCGGGCAGGCGGGCTGTGTGCAAAGACTTGATCGTTTAACCAGTCATCCATCCAATGAACAGCCACGCTCACAGGTAATGTGAATAAAACCTGAAAACCCCGAGTGCCTACTCAATTTTCGTCATTTGAGAGTGCCCACTCCAACTTCAGTTGAATAAAACACATACACACTCAACTCGGCAGGCGAGCAGGCACTCCAACGATGAGTCTATTTATGACCTGCGAGTGTATATATAAAACAAAGGTTTTCTTTAATATGTTATTATTGTTAAATTAGGCTAGGAAATCGTGTTTATTTACTTTCTTAAAAGAAGGTTGTTAAATTTTCTTTTTGCTATATCCTACGAGTGCATGTCGTTCATCTACGCTCATCAAACTCATTCACCTCTCACAATCACAGATATCTGGAAGATCGGCGAGTTACTAATGAATAGCTGGTACTCAATATTATTTCATCAGTATATATATTTTGTTGCATTATTTGCATATTTATTTAAAAAATACTAATAACATCTTATAAAACAAACTTTGTAATAAAATAAATATTTAAGAAATGTATCGGTCGAACTCATTTGATATGTGCATCAAATTGCATAGTTATATGAATTTTGTAAATAAAGTGTTTCGTTACAATAAAGGGAAAAGCTCAGCGCCTGCAAACAAACAGATACTCTATCTGTCAGACATTGTTGGTTGAGACTGGTGCCGGGGAGGGGAAGAGGAAGGCCGCGACCTTGCTTGGAATGCGGAAATCTGGTCACTAGGTTATCACATAGATGGTTATCAGTCATTTAAATGGCTTAAAGAGATTTAAATGTCCACGCTCCACTACAGATTAAAGTAACGAACTGTTGTGTTTTGAATAATGTTTATTTGTGATTTTACGACTCTGCTGGTCACTTCGTATAAATTTTTATGTCCCTCGTGTATAAAAAATACAATTTATATTTTTTCATAGTTCTATATTTCATGAAATCATAGTTTTGTTTATTGTGTGAGTATGTACGTATATCTGTATACTGTATGTATATATATATATATTTTTTTTGTACTGTATTATATTTTGTTCGTTATAATAATTCTTTTACTTAAATTGTTAAATAATTATTATTGTTTATATTGTATTTTATTTATGTTCTTTCAAGAATAGTTTTGTTTTCACTACTTAGTTGTTTAAACTGTACAGTATCAGTTATTGTACATCGCTGCCACAGAGCGCCATTTGTTTTTATTTGCATTACAACAATTAATTATTTTTTCCGTTTTTGTAATATACAACATTTATTTTATTACTTATTCATAGACTGTACAATATGTGTGTACAGTATATACTATCCACACACAACGACAAGCCATGTTGGCTTGTTGGGAACGCACCTTATAAAAGTTTTTGGTTGTGTTTCTTCAAAGTATTTTATAACTATCTTACACAAACTACTGGACGTCAATGTTGTGTTTCTTCAAAGTATTTTATAACTATTTTACACAAACTAATGGACCTCAATGGTGTGTTTCTTCAAAGTATTTTATAACTAGCTTACACAAACTACTGGACCTTAATGTTGTGTTTCTTCAAAGTATTTTATAACTATCTTACACAAACTACTGGACGTCAATGTTGTGTTTCTTCAAAGTATTTTATAACTAGCTTACACAAACTACTGGACCTTAATGTTGTGTTTCTTCAAAGTATTTTATAACTATCTTACACAAACTACTGGACCTTAATGTTGTGTTTCTTCAAAGTATTTTATAACTATTTTACACAAACTAATGGACCTCAATGGTGTGTTTCTTCAAAGTATTTTATAAATAACTTACACAAACTACTGGACCTTAATGTTGTGTTTCTTCAAAGTATTTTATAACTATCTTATACAAACTACTAGACCTCAATGTTGTGTTTCTTCAAAGTATTTTATAACTAGCTTACACAAACTACTGGACCTTAATGTGTGTTTCTTCAAAGTATTTTATAACTATTCGTACTTGGGAGTAACTGATCAGAACTTGGCTTCAAACTAGTTTACATAAATTTAAATAAAATCAATAATAATGTTATAAACTTCTAAATATGTTAATAATTGACGTACTATACCTCTTAAAAACCTCCAAATGGTAGAAATTATGTTACGATAAATTGTAAATAATCAAATTTTAGGCTTACATTGTGTGAAATGGAATATAATATTTATTAATTGTTATATGACGAAATGATAAAGACTTTGTACTGCGGAGTTCTGGGTTCAGGGTTTGAACCTCCAAATGAGCTATAGAATTGTTAGGAAATACTATTACTATCTATGTAATTAAAAAAGAGTTTAGGTAAGTTATTCAAGCAACGTTCATTACATAAAACAAGAAACAAAATACATAATTCAAAAGAAGTGATAGATAATGTACTTAATTAATTACTGTTTATAAAATTCATTTTGTAACTGTTTTTTTGTTCAAATAAAAAAGTAAATGGTCTAATTTTACCAGGAAAAGCTAAGGATAAAAAAGCCCTGTTTAGAATTCATCTTGGAGACCAACGGCTTATGAGTGATTTCAAACCTCCACCAGTGACTGGCAGGTGTGCTGTGTGCAAGAACGGGTCGCTCAGATGGTCACCCACCAAGGAACAGCCACTCTCAGTGTTGTTTGAAGCCTTTACCGTGCGATAATGCCGGGACCCTTCGGTAAAGACAACGTAAAATAAGTAAACAAATTCAGAAGATTGTTTTCGTTACACTCTAAGTGATTAAACGACCATTCAATGAACATAGACGTACAATAACTTAATCATCCTCAATAATACAGTGCCCCAATAATGTGTAACTTCACACAGTAAAACTGCACCTGTCGATTTGAATATTTTATCACACCACTGCTTCACGGTCTTTATATTAACTGTAAATTTAAATAGTTTGCATTTTATAAAATATACTTTTATATTTTTGTATACGATTACGTGATACTACTGTGTTCAGATATTAAGCTATTTACATTCATTCATTTGATGTTTTGTCATATAATTTTACTTTAACTGTAATTACAAACACAACAGAATCGGAGGACTAAACGTTCATTACACTTTATTCAACACATTTTTTTAAATACTCCAAATATATTATAAATATATCAATGTACAATACTTGTTAACTTGCGGTAATGCACCACCTCATTCTTTGCAATAATGTCTCCTTATGAAATACAGTTTATGTATTTTCACTTGATACAAGAAAGACAATTGTTCCTAACCATTTTGTTTAAACTATAAATACAATTCAATATACATTATCTAGTACAAGCAGCTATTCAATGTAATTGAAATCCTTATGTCGTCTGCTCTATTACCTCTTAACATTAATCAAACAGAGACAGATAGCATAGGGGAAAATAGAAAAAAGAACTGCTGAGTAAAGAGATATGTAAAAAATTTCTACAATGAGAATTAAAATTTAATCTGAATTTGTATTTTTGCTACTTCTTTACCCGTGCTTTACTACAGAATAAACATTTAAACGGTAATATTTTGAGGTTAATAAAATTAAATTTATCATTTCCATAAGCATTGTTAAGCCTATTTAAAAACTTTTCATTCATAATTTTTGTATGTAAGAACTGATGTTTAATTAAAAAAATTAAATAACTCCATTACATTACCATTGAAACATTGAAGACCAGCTATGAAGAGTCCTACGGTCACATACGTATAAAACTATTCTTATAATGTGTCCCAAGGAAAAATACGTTACTTCCCAAAGTTTCATGATGATCTGATGAACAATGGAGTAATGCATAAAGGAAAAATAGACAGACATACATTCATTTAAATATATGTTATGTACGTGAAGGTCATATCAAAAACGATATATTCGAAAAGTGGTATTGGATTTTTCAATCCTCATATTGGATTTTTTGAAACGCAGAATGATAGCAACAGAAAGATGATCCAATAAGGTTTGGGCTCAGTATAATCGATTAAAAATGATCGACTGACGTTTTTGCTCTACTAATGAATCCGTATAGTCGATAAAATCGATGTATGGCTCTTATTTAAAAATTTTTCAATATTATTTTATATTTAATAAACAAATAATCTCTGCTTACTTGCAGAAAGATTGAGAAAAACAATAAAACATAAGCTGCGGTACCACAAAAGTTTGACCCGTCACCTCGGAATGCACAAATCTAGTAAGCCATTGAAAACATTACTATAACAAACTTTTTCCCTGTATTTAAGTTCCATTAATTGCAGACGCTATCCATAGTAAATAATTAAAAGGCACATATAATTATAGCACTTTTCACACACTTATTTCAAATGTGAATTGCCAAAGGAAGCTTGAAGAGTTCCAATCGTCGAATGTAGATTTATTAAGGAAATGGAATCCAAAACGTAGTTGAGTTTCTCGGTGACGTAAAAGGAATATAAATTGGGTGAGATCTAATATAGAATTGGTTTACCGCTACTAAACAATTTCCTAACCTACATTTTGTAACGTCTCTTTTTAAGTGTTACTAGCTACTATTTGAAATAATTCGTATTTCAACTGCAGTATTATTGTCACAACATTGTAATAGTTTTACTAATTTATTTTGAATTTAGTATGGATGGTTACTAAAAATCTACAATCATATAATGTTATCAAAATAACATCTAAGCGCTCCATATTTAAATAGTTTTATGCTACGTGTTTTCAACAAACATTGCAATCCATTTCCAAAACTAAGACACCAATAATAAAAGTTTAGAACAATCGTATTTTTTTTAGCAAACGTTGTTTCATTTACTTATATTTAATTTTTTTAATTCTAGCTTATAGACTATTAAAATAGATATATTATTAAATACCATAGTTAAACTTTAAAATGTTCATTGATTCAATAAGGAGTGTCATTCGGAAATTCCCTTGTAGATACAACAAACCGATTAAACATTTTATAATTTAACCTGTACGCTACTAATTATAGACAAAATTGCTTTGCTTTTCCTCGACTAAAAATATAAAAAAATTTCTTTAATTTCTTATATTTTATTTTATGTAAGGATTCAATTTATTGGCACAGGTAGTTCATAAACTTTATGTTAGTTATTAACGGTTCAGAGAGTTTGCATAAAATAAAATAGATATTACTTCCTCGTATTACATATAAATACTCTATTATATATACTAGCTTTCCTAGTAAGAACAACACAACGTAAATTGAACTGTCATAAATATAAAGTCCCATAACACTCCCTTACTTTACTGCACCATCTTAATACACCCCCACCTTATTTAACTAAAGCTCAGCTTAAATTCCCATAATACACCTTCATGACGAATGACATCATCTTATAAAAGAAAAACTATTTCATACAAAAAATTATATTTTGAAATATGCAATAAAATAATTCAACATAAAGTGATTCATAATGTATAATTTCATAATACTTACATTTTTAAGTAAAAAACTATCTCAAATATAAAATATGTAAGTAGTTTTACATTTAATAACACAATGATATTTTCCTCCAAGGATCAAAGCTTTGAAACAGAAGTGCGCAATAACTCAAATAAGCGGAATTTACCTGAACTACTAACTGCATGAATATTCATACAGCATGAACATTTAGTGATATTATATACTACTAAACTTTAAAGTACAAGTAAATACTACTTGTTACGTCATATATTTTTGAAACTGATGTACGCAAGAACTATTCCCTTTTAAATATATTAAGAGGACATTTAGACTGTTTTTAGTTAACAAATAACCCGATATCAGAGATGCTCGTTCAAAATAAAATGTGTAATCTGATATAAGATAAAACATTATTTTAAAAGAAATATAAAAATTCGAGTAAAATTTTTCTACCAACATATCTCACAATCTAGTCATCAAAAGCCCTTAAAGATTTTTAAGATCCAGAGATAAAAGGGCTCTTAAATATGTTAGAATTACGTGGTTCTTTAAAGATTCGACGCATTTGAAGTTTCCAACAAATTGGTGACTTTAGGATGACATTTTCAAGTTTGTTCTATTTGTCTCTGCAGAGAGGTAGAGGTAGAGGTAGAGGTAGAGGTAGAGGTAGAGAGAGAGAGAGAGAGAGAGAGAGAGAGAGAGAGAGAGAGAGAGAGAGAGAGAGAGAGAGAGAGAGAGAGAGAGAGAGAGAGAGAGAGAGAGAGAGAGAGAGAGAGAGAGAGAGAGAGAGAGAGAGAGAGAGAGAGAGGAGAGAGAGAGAGAGAGAGAGAGAGAGAGAGAGAGAGAGAGAGAGAGAGAGAGAGAGAGAGAGAGAGAGAGAGAGAGAGAGAGAGAGAGAGAGAGAGAGAGAGAGAGAGAGAGAGAGAGAGAGAGAGAGAGAGAGAGAGAGAGAGAGAGAGAGAGAGAGAGAGAGAGAGAGAGAGAGAGAGAGAGAGAGAGAGAGAGAGAGAGAGAGAGAGAGAGGAGAGAGAGAGAGAGAGAGAGAGAGAGAGAGAGAGAGAGAGAGAGAGAGAGAGAGAGAGAGAGAGAGAGAGAGAGAGAGAGAGAGAGAGAGAGAGAGAGAGAGAGAGAGAGAGAGAGAGAGAGAGAGAGAGAGAGAGAGAGAGAGAGAGAGAGAGAGAGAGAGAGAGAGAGAGAGAGAGAGAGAGAGAGAGAGAGAGAGAGAGAGAGAGAGAGAGAGAGAGAGAGAGAGAGAGAGAGAGAGACCTCTATAGCGTTGAAAACAGAACAAAAACTAATTTTACAGAATAGAGTAACCCACCATAGTCAAATGGGTGACAATCTTCTTATTTTTGTTGCCAATGATAACTTTAGGACAATGTTATATCAAGCGTATTTAATTGTCTGTGCATGCGAATACCAATTGCAATTCATTTATTAGTTAGTAATGACAGTACGTAAAGTTATAATTGTAATAAAAGCAAGAAACTTTGATGCAGACGTAATGTTCTTACAATAAATTATAAGCATAATGTTAATTGTATTGCCAATAAGTTTATTTTATTTATTATAAATAACAATCTAAGCATTACAAAATGGAAGAAATGTCATTTTTGTGGAGATATATTGTTAAATATTTGTTTAATTTGTGGGTTTTTTTATTGGTGTAAAAACTTGCTTTCACCCACTGATGGAAAGCTCTAATTAGTCTCTAGAGGGACACGACGAGAAAAGAGACGAGAAAAACTACATGTTTAATTTATAACGAATTTACGCCTACCATTGCTGAAGATCTAATAGTGATATTTTTTATCCTCGTTAAGGTTATAAAGTTCTCAACTGCTACCAAAATAGGGTGCTACAAGCATAGCATTTTTTAGCAACAAAGAGAACCAATTATGCAAACAACATACGTAACTGAAACATGCATATAACATTATTAAAATAGTATTATCGTGTTCTAAGTAGTTATAATTAAAATGCTATTGTATTTTTTTTATAAATATACCACTTTTTATATCATACTTTATCCAAGCTTTCAACATGCCTCCACGATCAAAGCGAGTCAAAGCTATATAAGTGGTAAACTAATTCTGATATTTATCACAGAGTCTACTATTATTTATAACAAACCAATATAAGTATGTAACTATTTTCGATAGTTTGAATAATGATATAAAAATAAACAGTGTAGAACTAATTTATTTTTGAAACTTTTTTTATATATCTACATAGTATATATATTAATATTAATACCTATAACATGTTTTCTATGTGTAGTCTGTCTCCACAAGAATGTAAGGGATTTGGATTCATGGGATCATGGTATTGAGAGGCTATGCTCCATAAGGGTGGTACCAATCCACCCACCCACCCATACACATACAGTGATATTGGTAAGCATATGTAAGACCGTACGTTTACGGATGCGTCAGTACCATCACACGTGAATGGGTGGGTGGGTGATTCAGTAAAACCATACTTATATGGGTGGATGGGTGAGTTATCTATGATCCTTGCAGATACTTTTTTATGAACCCCAAAAATAGCTATATAACACACTTAACAACAACAACAATACACACAATATATTCAAATGTTTGTGTAGTCTAACAAAATATTTATTTGTAATCATTGTGATTGTTATTAATATAAAGAAAAATTGTATGTATATTCGTCTTCACCTTTATACAAGAATCAGTGGGTGGGAGGGTATTGATCACTATACGTTTATTGGTGGGTTGTTCACTACCAATATACGTTAATGATGGGTGGGAGGGTATAAACAACTATACGTTTATTGGTTTGTGAAAGGTTCTTCACCACGATCAGTTTATTGGTGGTTGGAAGGTTATTGACCACTATTCCCTTATGGGTAGATAGGAGGGTCTTCTTCACTGAATGTAACTGTGATATATTGAGAACGCACCCGTAAAATTCATCGGAGTTAGTAGGTCTGACCTGCGAAAACATAGTTGACTTATGTTGTGGGCTCTGTGCCACATCGAACTGTTTTCTCAACATGGAGAGAGTGATGTAGTTGTTGTGAAATTGAAACGAGTAGGCCGTTTGGAAGGCCAATAACTTCTCATGTCTTTAGCCACCACCACTAATAATAATAATAATAGCCTAACTTAGATTACTACAAATTCACTGACTTATAACATTAATAATAGTTCTTGGTCAATACTTTACCGTCGATTAATAATAATAGGCAATAATTTGATAACGTCAATATTCGTACTTGTGAAAGCTCGATACGATCAACTAAAGCTTAAATTGAATCAAATAATAACAAATAATAATATTTTATGTACCCAGTTTGACTGTATAGAAAGCTGTCATTTATTAGTATTGTTTTGCATTGGTTTCTTCATGATTATTTGAATATGGTATTCCTTTTGTATTTCATATTGTGTTTTATATTTTGTCACAATTATGTTATGTGGGATGGTTTTAGGAACACTTGACTTTCCTAATAATAATCCGTAGTCTATGAGCCTGTACATTTTAGCGTTCTCTTAAATTACTATAGGTTAAGGAGAAAAAAAAACTAGTTCTAAATTTAGGCTAAAATAGTAAGTAACATCTGAAGACAAAAGGAATTTTTATACATATCGAAACGTTGTGTTTGTTCCTTAAACGCTTGAAACGTTGGAAATCTCCTATAATTTGCAACTAATCATGTATAGCAAGCTTGTTGTTAAAACTAATCATGTTATTACAAATAAAATGCAAAAAGGAAAAATGGGATGAAAATTAGGAGCATTGCTAAAGATACAGTGTATAGACAGTAACCCCCAGCAGTAAATATGCACTTAGTCCCTTGTACAGAGGACTAAGTGAACATAAATCAATGACAGTGTCATACAGTGACGTCATAACCCCGAGTGCCCTCGTAAGCCTTTATGACCTTTGTAAGCTCTATGGCAACTACAACTCGTCAAAGTGCGTATATTCTCAGTCTATTTGAATATAATAACATTTCGTATTTAATTTTAATATTTATATATTTCATATAGTAATATTTGGAAATGATTATTTCAACAAAAAATGGGGGTTGATATAAATAACTATGCAAATAACATCGGTAATAAATTGTATTGTAACTCAGTACTAAACGTGTATGATCAATTGTTAAAGTTATATATTCTACATTTAAAGTAGCGTTTTGTTGAATCTAGACGTAAATTTACAATTATAACGTGCACCTTTTTACATTGACAAAAATATTAATGTTTAATGATTTTGTGATTACTTTTTTTTCTCGTTTACATTTTATTAAATTTTTCATGGTAGTCATTATTGTAATATAAAATTGTAGCTATTACATTTAAAAAATTTTCAGTGGAAATCGCCAATTAAACAATTACAGCAAAATACCATTCTCATAATATTTCTTTGAAATTGGAAACATTAATTTATTTATTTGGATTAAAATGAATCATGTTAAGAGTAATTTATTTCCTAATCATACAAATTCTCATTGTAAGCCACAAAAGTTATGAAGGGTTTAATTATCTACTAGCCTCCTAGCCATCAAAGTGTTTATTCCACTCCAAGCCACATAAATACCACTGGGAGCGTGCTGCTATTCCGACCTTCTCATAATTCCTTATGTGTACGCGTTGTTATTCGTGGAATATTTATAGTGTGGTATAAAGCAACTAACGCTCCGTAATTTGTTTTTATATTAGAATATCGCAATATTAAATTGTTATTTAATCTGGAGTGAGCTCTGAATTAAATTGTAGATTAACTGATTATCTTTTACATACATTTCAAGAAGATGTTGATCTCCTTTTTTAACCCTACTCTGCCCATTCTTCATAGACTATTGATCTGTGTGGGGATCATATTCAGACATAGTAAGGTGGATGAACTAGTACAGTACAAGGTGAATATTACTGATAAATCTTCCAGTCTAGGCCAGATTCGAACCTGTGCTATCCCTAACCCAAGTTCAAAGTCATGACGCCTTAGACCACTCGGCCACTAGCTCACCCAAATTAGATTAATCAAGCGAATAAAGGTACACAGGTTTTACAAATATTTTAAAAGCTAGCCAAATAAAATATTAGAGTCATATTCTTTAACTAGCTATTTAAATTCTGCCTTTAACTAAACCTTTATGGGTCACACGATATCAAAAGGCTTATCATTTAGTTAAATAGATCAGTTAGTTAAGTACCAATAAGTGAAATTCCATATGAACAGGCTATATCAATAAAATACTATGAAAAGGCTATTGTTGGCCAAGTTTAGATAAATTGATACTTGATTAAATAAAAAAAAATACATAAAATGTAAGACTACATTACTAGATAGTCTTCATAACAAATATAAAACACCCATAGAACGTTTGAAATATAATCGCTTGGAAATGTTTGCTGCCATTTGCTCGTTTAATAAAGTTTAAGCAGATGCCTTTTAATATAGTTGATTTTCCTGATAAGTCTATATGGTACTTTTATGTGTCTATTGAAAAATAAAATTTAGGTTGTCTGAATGGTCTAGCAAAAAAATATACAGTATTTTTGAGGTCTTCTATGAACAATATATCAAATATGAAAATTGTATACAGCTGTACTCATTGTTTATTTTTTCCCTTAAGTGTAATTAATTTATATTTGCAGTTTTAGGATGTGTAAGGCCTAACTGTATTTTGGGAATTAAAAAGAATTTCAAAGAAACCTTACATAATATACACTAAATACATAATGAAATGTGAAAATAGTTATATCATAGTTATACCCGTAATAGCGAACGGAAAAATATAACCTTCACATTTAGTGGAACGGTTGAGATTAATAATTAGAGTAAGGCCTAACTCTAATTGAATATTGGGAAACTAGCTAGGAGGGGGGGGGGTAACCTGCGCGAGCTCCGAATCGCTCATCTGAACATGAGATCTTTGAACACAGGTTTTGACGAGATGTGTTCACTGGTGGACGATTTTGAGTTCGACGTATTTGGAGTGACGGAGACCTGAATTCGTCCTGGCACTCCCTCAGATAATTACATGGTACCAGAGTACACCATGGTACGAAAAGACCGTCAGTCTTTGGGAACATTAAATGAAATGGGGGGAGGTGTTGCTTTGTACCTGAAAGATGGAATATCTTTTGAGCAGTTTTGTCTCTCTGATGAGGTGGACCCTGGTATTGAACATGTCTGTGTTGTTTTGAGGTTAAAGGGGGTTAGACTTGGCTTGTGTGTGGTATACAGGCCAGCCTACATTGGGTACACACGTTTAGATGCCTTGTTTCATGCCTTGTTTGTTGACCTAGCAATACAAGTTAATTCAGTTGTATACTTGGGGGACACGAACATTAATCTTATGTCGACCGTAGAACATGATGCAAGATATTTACGCCGACTCTTGAAAGAATATAGCACTACACAAATAATAAGTGAGCCAACCCGAGAGACAGCTACCTCGACTACTTTGCTAGACCACATAATAGTGGACAAGTCGGCCGAGGTCGAGAGGACCGGCGTCATAGATGTCCCCAGTATAACAGATCATAGAGGACTAAAGATAACGGATCATAAATTAGTGTATTGCGATATTGTTTGTAGAAAGAACAAAAATAATCCGAAACTTATATCTTATAGAGATTTCTCTAAATTCAATATAATGCAAGCTATCACACGAATGTCAGAAATAAAATGGGAAGAGGTTATGAAACTAGATGATGTAAATGAAATTGAAAACTGGATTTCATCAAACATTAGAAGTGTCTATGATGAGCAGGCACCTATTGTATGTAAAAGAATTACTAAGAAAAATGCCCCTTGGAGGAGCCAGGAGATTGTCCAACTAACAAAGGCTAAGAATAGATTGAAAAATAAGTCTTTGAAGAATAAAGACAACAATGTATGGCAAAATTATAAAGTAGTCAGAAATAGACTAAATGCCGTTATAAGAAATGCTAAGAAGGCCTATTTCACTGAGAAGTTGGGCTCAGCTGAGTCTCCGAAGGAATTTTGGTCCTGCTTAAAAATGTGTGATATTGTTGGCAGAAAAAATAATAATGTCCCAGATAATTTTAAATCAGATGATGTTAACAAGTTTTTAATTGCAATGGGATCTGGAAGTAATATTGACATGGATACATTAACATTTTTTTCAGAACACAAAGAAAAGTGTAAATGCAGTGCTTTTTAATTTTACAGAAGTAACAGAAAACATGGTTAAGACTGCAATGAATGAAATAAAATCTAGAGCAGTGGGTGCTGATGGCTTGCCTATACAAATGATCAAAGCAGCGAGTCCGTATGCTTTGGGAGCAATCACACACTTGGTGAACAGATGCTTGACAAATGGTGTGTTTCCTGACAACTGGAAAAAAAGTATTGTTCATCCACTCCCAAAGGTTAGTGTACCCACTTGTGTAGAGCAGCTGAGACCCATCTCAATATTACCTGCAATATCTAAAATTTTTGAGAAGATAGTTATCAAACAAATAACCACCCATGACAACGAAGAACATATTTTACCAAAGTTACAATCTGGATTTAGACAAAACTATGGTACAACCACTGCCCTTACCAACTTGTTTAGTGATCTAATTGAAGCAAAAGATAAAGGACAGATCAGCTCTCTCATTATGCTAGATTATTCTCAAGCTTTTGATTCTATAAGTCATGAGATGTTGCTAGCCAAAATGAATTATTATGGATTTGGTGAGGGAGTAATTAGGTGGATGAAATCATATCTAGAAGAAAGACAGCAGGTCACCAAGATTGGCAACGAGACATCTATGCCTCTCCTCAAATTACGGGGTGTTCCACAAGGTAGTTGCCTTGGGCCAATCCTATTTAATTTGTACACGTCTGATTTTCCCAGTTGTGTTCAACACTGTTCCGCTCATTTATATGCGGACGACTGTCAATTGCACTTGTCGTATGAGCCTGAACAGATTAACACCACCATTGATCAGATCAACTCTGATCTTCAAAGAATCAGCTCTTGGTCGGTGTCCAATGGTCTGAAGCTCAACGCAAGCAAGTCACAGTCCTTCATGTAGCACCACACAATCTGATACGGGCCCTTGAAGAGAGTGGATTAATGGTCGTGCTCGATGGTGGGAGCCTGGCTGTGTGTGACAAGGCTAAAGTTCTCGGCGTCGTCCTTGACCGTGATCTTACTTTTTCTGACCATGTGACTCACGCCTCACAGCGTGCGCTTGGCAGACTGAGGGGTCTGTATAGGTTTAGAAAACTGTTGCCGGAGTTTGCCAAGCTTCAGCTCATGCAGTCACTTGTACTTTCATTATTCTATTACTGCTATCCGGCCTACGGGAACAGCATCTCGAGAGGGGACATTGATAGAATCCAAAAAATTCAAAATTCAGCCATCCGGTACATTTTCAATCTTCATTTTTCCGATCATGTTTCTCCCTTTCGAGATGCTGTCAACATGCTCCCTATGGAAGTGGTGTGTAGAATTCTGACATGTTGCATGGTCCATAAAGCTCTTATTCTAAAAGAGCCACAGTACCTAAGCGAGAAGCTCATGTTTCGTGGGGAGGTCTCTCAACGTAGCACCCGCCAGGATGGACAGCTTCACTTTCCTCAAGTGAGGCTTGAAGTAGGGAGGAAGGGGTATTCATACTTTGGCCCCAAGTTATTTAATGACCTTCCTCCGCATGTTAAAAATATAGCTTCTGTTGCTAATTTTAAAGTAAAAATAAAGGAGCTGTTAAAACCAGGGCCTATTTAGATAAGTAAAGTGTTTTTGCTGCTGTGTAACTATTGTTATTAATTTTATTATTAATTTTAATTTAAGATTGACAATAGTTGATTTGAAAAACAGTTGTTCAAACTGAAATACGCTTGCACAATAAAGGCACTTTTATTTATTTATTTATTTATTTTATTTAACGGAAAAATATAACCTTCCAAGGTTGAGTGGAAGAGAGGACTTCATAGTCCTAACTCCGCCTTTAAATAAAGACATTCATTCATTTATTCATTCATTCATTCATTTATGTGTTATAATGAAATGCGAAAATCATTTATATCATAGTTGTACCCGTAATAGCGAACAGAAAAATATAACCTTCACATTTATGTGTTATAATGAAATGCGAAAATCAGTTATATCATAGTTGTACCCGTAATAGCGAACGGAAAAATATAACCTTCAAATTTATGTGTTATAATGAAAAGTGAAAATCAGTTATATCATAGTTGTACCCGTAATAACGAACGGAAAAATATAAACTTCACATTTATGTGTTATAATGAAATGTGAAAATCAGTTATATCATAGTTTTGTACCCGTAATAGTGAACGGAAAAATACAACCTTCACATTTATGTGTTATATTTCGTCTTCCCCTTCTTTTCTTTTTGACAGATAATCTGCAAACTATTAGCTAAATCTGTTGAACCATAAAAAAAGTTTTGGACATTATCTTAAGTAAAGAGGTTGTTTAGGAATTATAAGTAGCTAAATGGATTTTTTATTTGGTTTAGTAGGTATCTCTGTAGTATAATTTTAGCATAACTATGTGTCTTACATTACAGTTCACTGGTTATGTAAAGAGTGCATGGGAAGAAATACCAACGAACTATCTGTGTACATTTCTACTACATGTGTATGACTTCACTTGTAAAAGTGAAATCTTGTACATCATCATGGTTACAAAGAACACAATTTTTAACGCCATTAGCGACATTTCATCCTCTCAGGGGGACGACCCACGAGGGGTTGAACGGAATTATCGAATATAATAACGAAATTACCTCTGGAAAAAATAACGTTGTTGTGGGAGCGTTTCCATATTTTTTCAACCCTCTATAACCATGAACAATAGTTTATCATAATAACATGTTCAACACTTACACGTTCAACAAGTGTATGTTGTAATGATAAAATGGTACCCTTAATTTATCTTGATTCAACATACCAATTACGTAAATAAAAATTCTTTTAAAAAATCTTAGCCAAATTAGAACTAATAACTTTATTATATGGTCATACGAGGGTTGGTTCATTCGTGGGTCCCATCTTACCTTAAGGCTAGAACTCAGTCAATTCGGTTACCTTTTGTGAACGCCGGGGGCAGTGGAAGTCAGGCTGACTCAGATGTATCTGGTATTTCTTTGGGCGTCCCTCAGGGTTCCGTACTGGGCCCAGTTCTGTTTTTACTATTCACCAACGACCTACCAGAACATATATAAAAAACAAGTTTACACGCCAAAGTCTGTCTATTCGTGGACGACACCTCACTTTGTATAACTGCTGGGAATCATGATCATATCGAAAACTTAGCATTTGTTCTCCAATGATTTCAGCAAAACAAACTGATTCTGAATGGTTCAAAAACTAACAAGATCGGATTTTACATAAATAATCTAAAATCAGTTGAACCCCTGACCCTATTGTTTGGAGATGAAGAAGTTTCTTCCTGTGATTCATCCACTTGTCTAGGCTTGATTATAGAAAGACAGCTCAAATTTCACACCCATATAGGTTATGTCTGTATGAAATTAAGGTCAGAGATGTATGCTATTAGAAGTCTTTCTAAATTATCCGATACACACGTGGCCCGTACTGCGTATTACGGCTTAATATTCCCTAATCTATCATATGTTGTTGTTGTTGCAGTCCGCGGTTATGAGACTTGTAAGACAGGACTTGTATTTCGTCTTCAAGAGAGAGCGCTGAGTGCTGTCTTTAAAAAACATTACCGCACGTCATGCAGATCGTTGTTTAAAGACAATAGCATTTTAACTTTCCCTTCCATTTACATTTTTAGTTGTTTAACTTACGTCCATAGCCATAGTCATCTTTTCCAGACAACTTATCAACAATCCAGATATAACCTTAGAGAACTTAATATTTTAAAACACAAAACAATTTTCTTTAAAAGGCACCTCCTGTACAACGGCATTAAGTTGTACAATGCGTTACCACTATCTATAAAGAATTGTGAAGGTTTGGGAAGAAGTTGATGAATTTTTTGTCAGAGCACGTTTTTTATAGCATTAGGGAATTGTCGGACCTAATATTGTATAATTAAATATTATTGCTTTTAATCAGTTTAAATGTCTCGAAAGTTAAACCTTTTTTGTAAATAACTTTTTCATAGAAATGTACGTTAGTTTATCTTCATTATTCATTTCTAAGACGCCCATCATAGAGATAAGGGCGAATATGAAGAGTGAAAAAGTGTGATGAGTGTAGATGAACGAGTGTAGTCATTGTTACTATCTGAGTTCTACTTAGCTCAGGAAGGACTATTTATTAATACCTCAATGGCCAAGGCAACTATGGGACCTACAGATTTACGTGGAATCCGAACCACGTAGTGTTGGTCTGATTTTCAGCTAACTGTCTGACACTCAGTTCTGTTCCCCACATAACATCTGAACCTTGACTACCATCCAACATGAACACCCCAGACTTCTCTAGTAGTGTCCGCGTCGATGGCAACCATTGAGTGGACGCTGTGTCGGTATTAAGAGGACCGAGCATGGAACCTATCGCCTACAATCTCCCAAACACTTGTGTATGAGTAATTTAACTTTGTTTTGTACAGTTGACACCATTGTACAGATTTTCTGTGTACCAATAAAGGATTTATGATTTAATTTAGTTTGAACTTCTAAAATGTCTCCTCAGTTGATGCAGTAAATATAAATGACAAGTTTATATATGGATTGTATAGTTAAATACTTGAGCAGTATTCATTAAGATCTGATTACCAGGGATTTCTAGTAGCAATGAGTGTAGGTAAATCCTCTGAGGGTTACATTATATTACAATCTACAAACCCTTAATCTTTCTCTTCCTTAATCGTAATCTCCCTGAAATTTTAAAGAAAGAACATACAATAATTAGCAAAACAATATGACCAATATATAAATGAACATTTAAAAAATGTTCCTATTTTTCTAAAAAAAGTTATTTGTTAGCATTGATCTGTTCTTGATTGGTACACAATATTTGGAGATTTCCGATGTCTCAATTGTTTTTTAGCACTGTTTCATAAAACACTTGAAGCATTGGAAATCACCATATATTGTCTACCAATAATGGTAAAACTGCTAAGTAAAATAATATTGTTACTAAAGTAAATGTTTCCCTCTGATATTATTTTTGGTCTGATGGGGTGCAATTTCAAAATCTTTTATTTGTTTACTTTTTTTAGGTGAGGCCTATCCCCCTCTTAAAACTAACATTCTACCTCATAGACCATTGATCGGTGTAGGGATAAAATTGAGACGGGGTAAGTGAACAAAAGAGAACAGTAGAAAATGAAAATTTATGTTAAAAACTTTCAGTTAAGACCATGATTCCAAGAGCCTCATCGCCTTAGACCGCTCAGCCATCAGCTCCGCGAACCTGATTAAATTTACGTACGTATATAGGTGAGTAGATGGGTCATCACAACATATTTATGTGTATAATTCAGGTATTTTTTTTACAGTAAACAAGGATAGCAATTTGATTGTTTATTACTCAACTAAATGTAGCCATAAGTTCCATTGCTGCCCTATTCACTTATTATATATGCCCATCTAAGCCCAAGAAGAGATTTTCCCTCACCAACAAATTCTCTCTATCTTTACCTGTCCTCTGCCTCTTGTATTGTAACTCAGAGTTTTGTATTGTCTCTCTTAAATAAAACCACGGCGTCCACTCAGTGGTTGCCATCGACGTGGACACTTCTACAGAAGTCTAGGGTGTCCATGCTGGACAGTAGTCAAGGTTCAGATGTTGTGTACGGAAGAGAACTGTGTGTCAGAATTTCAGTTATCTAACAATAAGACCAACAATATGTGGTTCGGATTTCACGTAAAGCTGTAGGTCCCATAGTTGCCCTGCATATTTGGATGTTAAAAGCCCACGACTGTACGTGTATGGATGGGTGGGAGTGACACAACCCCTGTACGTGTATGTGTGGGTGGGATGGTCACAACTACTGTACGTGTATGGGTGTGTGGGAGGGTCACAACCACTGAACGTGTATGGGTGGGAGGGAGTGATGCAACCAATGTACGTGTATGGGTGAGTGGGAGGGTCACTACCACTGTATGTGTATGGATGGGTGGAAGGGTCACAACCACTGTACGTGTATGGGTGGAAGGGAGTGACACAACCACTGTACGTGTATTTGTGGGTGGGTTGGTCACTACCACTGTATGTGTATGGGTGAGTGGGAGGGTCACTACCACTGTACGTGTATGGGTGGGTGGGAGTGACACAACCACTGTACGTGTATGTGTGGGTGGGATGGTCACAACCACTGTACGTGTATGGGTGAGTGGGAGGGTCCCTACCACTGTATGTGTATGGGTGGGTGGGAGTGATGCAACCACTGCATGTGTATGTGTGAGTGGGAGGGTCACAACCACTGTACGTGTATGGGTGAGTGGGAGGGTCACAACCACTGTACGTGTATGGGTGGGTGGGATAGTTAAAGCCACTGTACGTGTATGTTTGGGTCTTTTTTGGGCCAAGTCGAACTCAGATGGTAACAATTACTGCACTCGTTCATCTACACTCATCACACTCATTCAATCCTCATATTCGCCCATATATCTACGATCGGCGTCTTTTTTTTATTTTTTATTTATTTATTTATTTTTTTTTTAATAAAACTTCACTCGCCAGTTGACATGGGCCTACAGGCCTGTGCGTCAACTTTATTCAACGAGTGAAGTACCGACCGTCGGCTCAGAGGGGATTCGAACATTGGACATTGTCCTCCGCAGTCCGAAGCCTTAGCCACTGAGCCACCACGGTCTTAGAAATGAATGATGAATAATAAATAAATATACAATCTAATACGTTTATTTTTATATAAGAAACAACGTCTATGTACATATTTAAATCACCATATAAATAATGTTTTTTTTTTTTTTCAAAATTTACATGTATTGTAATTATAACTAAGGAAAATGTCATATACGAAGGGGTCGTTTAGTGTACCCATGTTACTGTAATTTTTTACTGATAGCCTATAACAACTAGTCATATTTACAATATGAACACACTATTTAGTTATTCTTCGTTATTTAAGTGATTGCAGCTATTCATATTACACCAAAGCCATCACAGTAATAATAAGGGTAGAAGACTTACTGGCTCTACAGTTTAGCATTTATTAAATGCCGCCTTCCACCATTTCCATTCTGGAATGTGTTTTATTGCTAAATATTCGTTTTCTCTAACTCAGTTCACTGAGTGTGTTCATTGCTCCGTGTATTACAGTCGTACATGACGTAAGAAAATGGCGTCCTCCTCCTTGTATAGAGTGCTTTCGTGTCAGATTTAGATAGTTTTATTCAATATGTTAATTTGTTTGTTGAACTCATATTTAGTATATTTTTGTTCATTTTGAAAGTAATCATCAAATTTAATATCCATTTGATTGCTTAAGTAAGTATAAGGTTTTCTTTAACGGTACCACTTTGTATTACCTTAAAGCATATTAAGGTAGATAATCAATATCGTTTACAATCTGACTATATGGGGAATAAAGATATTATGCCCGAATGTACTTTCTACTTTGTTTTTACGACAGCCCTGTGCTGCCTACAGCTCTTCTTCGTTGAATTTCACTACATGTGTATAAAATCTCTGATCAAGAACACACCGTGGGGTTAGGGGGCGTAGCCCACAACTAGTAGAGGTAGTGGTCATCTAGAGTGTCTCAATAAGAACGCCGGAATTGAATACCTTGTTATCTTATTTGCGTTTAGTTAGGGCTCCCGAAATACCGAGTCTCCCACATCCAATCATTGATCTCTTCACGACATGTCAACGTGTGGTTATTGTTAAAGTACGGTATATATTTTGCCGAAACAGTGCGTATGCTTCAGCAATTCTCGGCCGAGATATTGCGCCAAACGAATCATCTGTCCGAGGATTGATAAAGCTATTCAAAGATAGTGGTACGTGCTCGGACAGGTCGTGCTCTGGAAAATATCAAAGTAATATGTGTTAGTTTCGAGCAAAATCCAAGAACCTTAATTTGTAGGTGTTGTCATATGTAAGACTTAAATCGAAAGGATACACACATAATTTTGAAGAATTTATGTACATATACACAAGAGATCAAGTCAAGAGATACTGTTAAATGGCTTGAATTTGTAAATTGTGTGCATGAAAAACAAAATGTAAATGAGTACTTTTCACAACAAATAATTTTTAGTGATGAAGCCCATTTTCACCTAGGTGGTTATGTAAATAAGCAAAATTGCCGAACTTGAGGGACAGAAAACTCCAGGCTCATTCATGAGAACCTGTTAAATCCACCGCGAGTTACGGTGTGGCCTGGATTTTTGGATGATGGAGTATTTGACCCATAATTCTTTGAAAACGCGAATGAAGATTAGTCCGCAGACCACTCATAACCTCAGGGGGAAGTTCGCTGTGTTATTCACAAAATCTAGCCTCAAGCTTTCCACACACAAGTGATGAAGAATAATTTGCAAACAGAATTTGAGTCTGCCATAATGACACAGGTGGGAATTTATCAGACATTTTATTTCATTAGTAATTGGAAATGATTTATTTTAAGATGTATATTTTACTGTATTAATTTAGTGAGTTAGTACACATCTATTTACGATTTAAATTATACTTTCTTATTGAGACATCCTTAATATGTACGTGTGCTTTGGTATTATTATTTATTATTTTGTCATTTGGATACACGAATAATGTATCCATATAGAGCATGGAGAAAATATAGCTCTTTGTTTGAATACATAGTGTAGATGGAAGGATAGGTAACTGAACTCAAAGAAATTCAGTTGTAAATTATACTAAAAACAACGTTTTTTTGTTTTTACTGTAGGTAAAAAAAATCTATTAAGTAATAATTGGTTATTAGTCGTTCAATGGGAAAAGAAACAATGTATCGAGTAACACCGTTTGACATTGGGAGGCATCGGGTGATCCAGATGTTGTAAAAACCACCCTTGGGGAAATCAGTAACTAGGCTTGTCGTCATTGTGTATTTAATCCGCGAGTCCTTAAGCAACATATGTTTTAAATGGCCATAGCTCTGTTATCTGAAAATAATTGTTTGCTCCAATAATACTAATGTTCCATGTTATTCCAGAGGTTAATACAATGAACAAATGTACTTATATATAGTGTTTAGACTTTCGTTTCCTGTGATATGTACTATCTAATCATATATATCTTCAGTGTAAAAATAAATATAAGGGTATAAGTGCAAACAAACTTCTCAAATAATAATTTTATTATCACTGTTTAGGAACTATCCTTTGCATATTCCTGTCTGAAGTTTGTTCAAAAGAACCTTTTTAAAACTGAAAATAATGCAATATATGTAGTGAACGAGAATTGAACAAACAAACAGAATTTAAAAGTAAATTGGATTTAAAGTAAAATTAAATTGACTTTAAAATAGTTTTTATTTGTTTAAAAACTGCTCATAAAGTGTTTTTTCCTTCAATCTGCATTCGTCTTGTGATGAATTCCTCAAGAATTTAGTGAGCCCTTTTTCATAGCCATAAAACTACCATTGTAAAACCAAAAAAGGCTTCTTTCTAAACTGAAATAGTTTTCAATAATAAACTAAACAGAAAGTAATAAAAAAGTCAGAAATTGTTAAGAATTTCTAGGCACTGTTTAATTTCGACTAACAAAATATATTGAATTATTATTTTACTTCTTCTTAAATCTTTATCATCAAGATGAAGGTGGATACAGATTGACATCAATGTGGAAGTATGCTGTAATACAATCTAAAATATTTTTTTCGTAGAAGTGAAATATTAAGAATAAGTAATCCTGTAATGTCATTAGACGTAATTATATGTTTTTGGTTTTATTGTAATTGACCGTTTCTTTTAAGCAATTGAAGTAATTTACCAGACGAAAAGATCTTCTAATTAGAATAAATTAGTATGTTTCTAAAAAAAGTCTCGAAAGAAAAGCAAAACATTTTAACATTACAAAATACAAATTGTATACAATTAGTATAATTCGGACGAACATAAGTTTTACTTCCTAGAATCTGTCTGGTCTGAAGATGGTAAAGGTCGTTTACTAGATTTAATAACGTTAATATTTGTATATATTTGATTTTGTACTGTAATACCTGACCAAATGATCATACTTAAGTGTTGATTTATTCCTGTGAAAAATGTATTTAAACAATAATACGTCTCAGTGTAATAATATAAGTTGGTATAATGAATACGAAATTTCTCATACATAAGTTGTATTATAGTTTAGACTCCTGTACTTAATTTGTTCAAAGAACTAAACTGTATGCAAATACTGATGACAGATTGACCAAACCAACCACATAAAGTAAATGGATTAGTCACAATAAATTGACTTAAAAGTTTGTATTGTCAAAAACGCTCACACCCATACTGCATTCGTCATGTGGTATGAATCCTCATTACGTACCCACCATAAAACTACCATTGGTATTGACCACAACCCACAACATAACTAACGTAACAGTGGTAATTGAAGCAGCACTTTTATTCACACATATCATTGTTTAATGTGTATGTCTCTAACTTCATCCATACAGTGAAGGTGGATAAGATTGCCCCACCCAAATAAGTAGGGGTATTCAACTAAAATAGGTTTTGGTGATGTTTAAATGTTATTTAGTTGTGATATAAACTTATAGATTATTTTTGTTTAGACTTGTTTATCTAAGTAGTTTTATACCATGTAAAGTTTGTGTTTAGCTGGTAGTAGCTGTGAAGTGGTGCTCAGTTAGAATGGTACTGGGTGACCTTCACAATTTAATAGCCTTTGGGGTGCAATAACATGGTAAACATGTTTTAAGACTTCTAAATGTCACCCTACTTTATCAAATTACTTCCCGTTTTATTTTGTTATTTATATCTAGACTATTATTTTAAATAGAGAATTTAACGTATCAATGTAAAATTTAATTAAAACATTAAACCACAATATTACGAAAACTAATGGTAACTGGCTTTTAAAAGTTGTATTAAGTCCCTTATGAGAGAATATGTCATGTATTAAAAAAGAGCAAAATATTGTATCTTTAATTACTCAAACGTAATACCAAATAACAAATCTATCTAAACATCTTGTTCTTTCTTAATAGCATTTAAAAGAAAACCAAATTAAACTATACAAGTTCAAAGTTCTTATACTTCAATGCTTCTTCTTTTTTAAAATATTTTATTTAAAATCAAAATAAATCTTCACTTTTTTAATAAAATAATTTATTACACAACGACTTTACTTTTACTGTAATGAATATCTATTATAGTTTAATTCAAGTTCTTCTTTATACTTATAATTGAATAATATTCAGATTTCATGAAAATTAAATGACAATATTCAATTCCATAAAATTAAATGATGCATATTTGATATATTTTGAACTATTCTGTCTGAGGTATGTTGCTACTTCCAGAGAACAGTCCAGGCTATCTAAAAGGACGCCAGTCGCACACAAAAGCCGTGCACAGAATCAAATCAAAATCAATCACTTCCCAAACTATCTTTATGTCAGTTCCAAACTTCGAAAATGGTGAAGTACGGATCGTAAAGAGGTGGTGAACACAACTTTCATAAAGGCAGTGGCAAAACAAGGCGAGAAAATCGTTTGACGAACTATTTACGTTACGTCTACGCAAAATTGCTTCGAAAAAAAATAATAAAGAGAACCAATCCTGGGGCTTGGATGAGAAATCAAACGCTACGTCACAGCACCTGTAAATGAAACGAAATGAAAAAAGTTTTATTTAGTGAGGCAAAGTTAGGACCATTAGGTACTCTCTTACGCTTAACCTCATAAATTGCAAAAAACATGTTGATCCAAATCGACAGGAAAAGGTTTTATAGAAACAAATATTAAATATAATATTGGGTAAATCAACTCTTTTATCTGAGGGGGTAAAATTCTCAATTTTTTTTAAATTTGCAAAATTTTGATTTAACATTTATAGAGTTTGAACTACTTTTCTATTGCAAATACTTTTTCTAATAGTACAGTTTAAGTAAAAATTTTAGTATTAAATTTATACAATTTAAGTAACAAAACATTGTTACAAACATTAATTTCAATATATAACGTCAAGGTGGAAAAATAATTTTCCAAAAATGATTTTATATAGTTTTGTCAAAAACTTTGAAAAAAAAAATATCAATTTGATAAAAATACATTCAGAAATACTCATAGAAACGAGGCATTAGACAACTTTGTAAGGTGAGATGAATTTCACTACTATTTTAATGAGATTTTATCCTGAATTATAAAAGGTTTTTTTTACATCGACACTAAGGAACTGTTAAATGTCCAGCTAAGTAGATTCCTTCAGTAACATTAACTTACGTTTTCATGTTATTTTTCTAATAATTGTATTTATTTAAGAATTCATGTTATGTACAGTTTACACAATTTCTTGATTTTATAATCAATTTATTCTTATTCAATATTTTATTGATATTGTATATGTACTAAATAACACAGTACACATAATAGTAACTGTATTATAGAAAATATAAATATACAAATATCAACAATAATGTGATTGTTAAAACAAAACTAACAATTTTCACAAAACACAAATTTATTCCATCATAAATATACAAATATTTAAATTCGTGATGATCGAACTCGGTAAACCACGTTTTATCATCACCTAATCTAATTGGACTACGGATATTTAACGTGGTTTACTAAAACCGATCACAATAATTACACATTTGAACTCATATTGTAATGAATTTATGTTGAGTGGAATATTTCAACTCAAATTTAACATGCTAACTAGGTAACTTTTATTAATAATTTAATATTATCATTCCTAATTACCCGTTGTTTATGCATTTAAAGTAGTGAAACTGATTGTTCTATTTGGCACAGATTTTAAAAGTTGGTCCATTCCAGAAAACGGGTTTAATTATAACCATTTGAGTTAAAATTACCAACCGATACCCAAAATGGTTATTTTAATGTACCTTTAGACTATGGCTAACTTTCATAGGCCTAACGTTCCTCCCACACACCCATACATGTGCAGTAGCACTGTCTCCCTCGCCAACTCACACACGTCCAATGCTACTGCCCTCCCATCAATCCTAACAAGGACAATGATACTAGCTCTCCCATCCACCCAAAAACGTAAAATGCTACAAGGCCAACACCCACCCCCATACACATACAGTACTACTGAAATACACGTAAAGTACTACTATCCCTCTTACCCATCTATTTGCGTACAGTACTACTGACTCACCCACTCACCTATACGCGTACAGTACCACTGACTCACGCACCCACCTGTACACATACAGTAATACTGACATACATGTAAAGTACTACTATCCCTCTCACCCACCCATTCGCGTAAAGTACTACTGACTCACCCACCCACCCACACGCGTACAGTACTACTGACTCATCCACCCACTTGTACACGTACAGTAAAGTTAAAGGATAATTTTGAGTGAAATTACAAGAAATTTGCAAAAATGGGTTTTTATGACTTTTGATTCAATAAAATGTTTAGCCCTTGCCTTATCACTTAGGACTTTAGACGTTGTGTTTTTAGTGCCGAGCATGTGATAACTGCCGAATGTCAGCTGTATCGTATTTGTTAGCTTACCCCCACTTTCCTGCGTGTTTTGACTGGATAATCAACCAGCCACATAAGAAAAATATTCCACTATATAATCTTGTTCAATAATTGTTTCATTCATTCATAGAAAGGCTGAAATATATTGATTTAAATAATCGATAAAAGTATTATTAAACTTTATATTTAGTCCGCATAATATTCAATTATAGTAATACAATGATAAAAAACTAAATGAAAAAAAGAAAAAGAAACTATAGTTACTTTTAGGTTATTACATTTTGTTCCGTTTTTCTATGTAAACCAAACGAGAAGCGATCACTGAATAAGGTGGAACAGTTTCCACGGCAACTGAACATAAATCAACAACAGCGTCATAATGTTACGTCATAATCCTGATTGTTCTACGTCATAATCCGATCGCTCTCGTTTGTTCCTGAAACTGATCACGTTACTAGATAGCCGCCTGCACGATTTCAAAGGGAATTTGTATTTTGGACAGTAATTATTGTTTTACTCGCTTTTAATGGACTTTATCGATTTACTGCATACCACCAAGACCTTTAATATGAGTAATACAACGTGGCAATTAAAAACAACAAAAATTCCCTATTTATTTATTTTTCATATGTTATTCTTGTGGATATGAAATGCTATGAACTACGTTTGGAACTACTGTAATGTTAGATAATGAAACCTATGAAACTAACTGACTAGGGGTGAATAGGGGAGAAAATACACCCTTTAGCATTATATTTTTTAAAGTTCCTCAACAAGTTAATACGTTAACTTATTAATTATTAATTAATATTTATCGATTATAGTCTTCTTACAATCTAAAGTTAATCTTTAACCCAATATAAAATTATTGATAAGACGCTTAGACTGTAAACTAGTGAAAGTGCCGAGAGAGATGCACTTAGTGGTGGAAGTGAGATAGAGAACTACCGTTCCTAAACTGAGTAATTCCGTTTAAAAATTATCATCAAAACTAGGTATACGGAAGGCCACGTGATGTCAGCAATCATTATTTAGTGTTTAAATAACAAATAATAATAACAATAACACAATGAATAATAATGTAAACAAATTAATAAAGATGATCACAGTTGTTTTTTATTTATTTATTTATTTTTTATTTTTATTTTTTTTATCAAACACTATTTTGGAAGTCACTCCACCCCTCTGCACGTGTATTTCATCAGCACTGTACGTGTATGGGTGCGCGGGCGGGTCATCACCACTGTACTTGTCTGGGTGGGTGGGCGGGTCATCACCACTGTACGTGTATGGGTGGGTGGGTGGGTAACATTTTGTTTGTCTGTGTCAGCAATATAACGTAACAAGCCTTGTATGGCACTAACCTCTAAACCTTACATTAGAGTTTAAGAAGTATTGTGTGGCAGTTAGTTTTTACGCTTCTCAGCGCGGGGATTTAGGGCCCTCTTAAGGATCTGATGATGACAGTATGGTTAATGTCATCATCAACTATGGTTCGTGATGTAAGGTAGCGTCAGCGGTGGAAAGTTCCCCTCGGCTGCTATATGCACTAAATATAACAAGTAGGTAACAATCTGTCCAGCCCAATTGTATTTTTTACAAACAATTAAAATTTTATTTATTTTAATGTTGAAGAGAATCTATTTTTCTAATTATTAATATTATACAATACGCCTCATATGTGTTTGTCCTCAGCAAGGATCTTCTACGAAATCCTAAAAAAACGATTAAACTAGTATACACAGCACAGAGATGAATATATTTATATGATAAACTAATCATCAAAAGGCCGATCGTACTCTACTTAGACGAGTCACATCAACATCGTCCAATCTAAAACATTATGATGTATGAACGACCATTTGAAAGACATTAATTGTATGGAGTAACTTAAGTAAGTGTAATTTATCTATTATTTATATAAATGATGACTTTTGGTAAGATAGGTATCATTTAGGTACATCGTCAATATGTTTCCACAAAATGAATGAATTGCGATTTAAAATACCTGCCGTGACTTTTACGAATATGTCAGAAGTGTTACGGGTGCTTCTTACTTTTCTTTATTATTAGTTGATTTGTAAATTTTGTATTAATACTAAGTATAGAAGGATACATACATCGTGTAGAGAGATTTGTATTCTATATTTTACAAATCACAATAGGAACTAAAGTTGTACAATACCGACTACGGACCCTGGGGAGAGCTACCTCATCTTGTCAACTATCTGGGACTGAACTCTGTCAATTTTTACTGTTCCTGCATGTTACGTGTCACTATCCACAATATACGTGTCAAGTAGATAGTTATGTTCATAATATTTACTTTAATATCTTTTTGATTTTTATGTAGTATGTGAATAAACTTGTTTTGTTTCATTTGTTTTTTAATAAGCTTCGAATAAGTGTAAAAGAATGAGTAAAGTAATTGATCCTCAGTTAGAGACTTATTTATAGTGCTATAGTTAAACCACTAACATGAAACATTACTGGAAAAACTGTTCGCACATATTCCTTCACCACACATAAATCAGCTATTGAATATTTAATCATTTGACAATAATATTTGTTAGAACATTTATAATCACTTTCACCCAAATTTTCTGTAATTTCTCATTATTATAACTATTGCCTGTATATTATTAGAATAAATACTTTCAATGATTACGCTAGCAAGCAGCAAGCAAGTATAATAGTAAGCAAAATAAGTAAAATAGTAGTATGACCATACAAAAAACATACGAAAAATACAATGATAATACAAAAAACATACTAAGATATTTCCTATAAAAATTAATATATTAAATCAAATGATAACGTTTATTGCGAGTTCATTAGAGTAGATACATTTCAAATGAGTGACTCAAGGTCATGAAGTTAATATGTTACCTGTTAAATATTTTTATATATGACGTAATTTCCAGGTATTGAGTATGACTATTGTAAAGAGAGGCAGCCACAGGACATTTCTTTTTGTTGTCTTTCGTATTATATATACAAGGCCACAAAGATTATGTATACACACTATCGTTAAATATGAACCACAAAACGATGATATAATGTAGCCACGCCCGATACCCTTAGTTATCTCTTTTGGCTGGCTTGGCTACCACTCAACACGAAACGAACATCAGTTTCCACGCTGATGGCAATCACTGAGAGGACATTGTGGAAAGGAAAGCCTGTGAACAGAATTGCATTATGCACAACATTGAGTCCCTTAGTAGCTGGTTTACAGCACTACGTTACTTTGCCATTTTGATAAGAAAATGTACTAAACATGAAGCAAAATACATCTATCACTAAATAGTTGTTCATAATTTACATAATAAACCTACTTACATGTGAAAATGCTTTGTATTGAAAGATTAGTTCCCCTTATACAAGTTTAAACGATACATTAACGATGCATAGATCCCCTTTAGCCTTACCAGGGTAAACACAAGGTAAACCCGCCTTGTATCGCCTGCCTGCCACACTGTTAACCAGGTACTTACCTCTTGTGGTTTGTCTGGCATGAACAGATTAATAGGGATTAATAACTACCTCACGATGACAAACACCCCATGTCGTGTTCATATACATCGCTTATGTGATACTGAGGCAAAACCTTTAATCTCAGAAAACCAGATCACATGGATAGTAAACAAAATAAAATGAACAAATCTATTATATTTAATAGCTAAATATGGAATTCGACGTAAAAATTATTAAATTTGATAAGAGTTTGCAAAAAAAATTAGAAAAACATTATTTCTATAGCTTGCGGTCCGAGTATGATTCCCTGAGAGACACCATAAAACTAATATGGTCTTGTTAAGACACTGAGTTTCCTCCCATTACAAGTCATAGAGACTTAATTTAAGGTGGGTAAATGTATTTATAGTAGGTACTATTTAGTAGCTTAATAGTATCATACTACAGGAAATATTAGTAAATAAAATAATGTTTAAACTTTAAACAAAAATACAAAGTAATTAAGTTGAGTTTTTATTTCGCTTCTTATTCTTGTAATTTTATTATTAATTATAAGTTCAATAATCGTTTGAAAAACTATAACCACACATGTTCCCGTACTATATTAGTACAAAGATACTTTAAAGGAACAATACAATATCAATACTATTAGTAACAGTAAACGACAGCTTAAAGAGCCAACGTTGCCATTTGACAGCCGTCAAATCTGGTATTATTGGACACTAGTCAAACGATTGGAACGTGGACACTGTAACCGTGAGCCAGTATCAGTGACATTCTGATATATTGCTCATAGGCTGAGATGAAAACCCTGACCATGGAGATATATGACTATAATATACAATTAATGGTTGCAATGTGTCCTATTTATTTGTATAAAATACTGACTTTATCAGTCTCCTGGGCAACATTTGGAAGCTGAATGAATTGACGTAAAAAGATGCCATAAGTGTAGCCCTATTCTTTTCTATATCGGTAATATTATATATTTTCTACATTTTACTTTCTCCTATTTGCGTTAACATAGAGAAAGTATTATGATAGTCCAAAAAAATGTTTTACGAGTTGGTCTAAAAATCCCTTTTAGGGTCCCCTGAGCCCAAAAAGGTGTTTTTTTTCTTTTTTCAAAAAGATGTTAGTTTCTGTCCGTATGTATGTATGTGCAGTTATCTGGATAAATTTTTGTGACATTTCATATTTATATGTATTTAGCCAACATCTCCAGATATTTTTTTTCACTTTTTTGAAATTTATTTCTTTATTTTTTTTATGGGCAAAACATATATAAAATTGGAATTTTCTCAAAAACTGCTCAACAATTTCGATTACATTTTCAGAAAAGTGAGAATTATAATTTAAAATATTTTAATAAAACCGTATGTCTCTAACTTTTTTATTTATGGAAAAAAACATATTTTGGAATCAAACTGGTAATTTTCAAAGTTTTGATATGATTAATATGGGGGAAAGTTTGTGCCAATTCTTCGGAACCATTCCACAGACTAGGTAGATTCTCAAAAGTGGTTACCTGAACTAATGTTAACTGAACTAATATTGACTCTACAAACTGAATAGTGTTATGATAATGTTTTAAAAAATCATAGAATTGTGAAAGATAAATTATAAAGCTCTCAATAATTTTATTATTATGATTATATTTTTGGTTTTGTGTCAGAGTTCCAATTATTTTGCGTGGAAATCTTACAAAATAAACATTTAATTACCATTAAAAAATAATGTTCAATTTTCTCTAATGACTAACATTTAAAATTGGAAAAGTTACTAAAACTAATCATGTAATCTTAAATTGTGATCTCTTTTGGCTCACAAGTTATTATTAGATTTTCTACGTGAAGCCGTTCTGTGTAAAGAGATGAAGCCACGTGGTCTGAAAGATCCTGCGAGGAATGTCAACAAAGCACAAGTGAAATAGACAGATTAAGGTCATGTGTCGTCGTATGTGAAACATAGAAAGCATATAATAACAAGTTTAACTCGGTTAAGATCCAAAAATACATAGAACGTCATGCTTAAATAGTTTTATTAGAATCCTACGTCACAAAACATAGTTGAAAGTAAACTTTTATTGACTTATATCTTCATAAATGTCTCAGTATCAATAATATGTGTTTTATATTACGTCACGCAATATAAAAATACTTATAATATGTGATATGTAAACATTTACAGATAGTATAGTGATAAATTTCACTAAACCTTGTTAATCATCCTCAGACCAATGGAACTCAAAATGGAATGGTTGGAATCACGTGGGTTAAGGAATGATTACTTGAAGAACCTCTCCAGTTAGAGAATGGTAAGCGAAATCGATCACCATAATATCTGTTCTAAATATTATTTCATTTAGTAAAGTATCAAACTTTTATTATAAAGATCATCTCATTTTACCAGACGAAGTTAGGGCTACAGAGTAACACTTGACCTGGGGACCAACAGCTTAAGGGTGACTTCCGAACCATTACCTGTGACCAGGTATGGGGGCTGCATGCAAGGACGGGATCGCTCAGACGTTCACCCATCCAAGGGACAGCCACCCTGGATGTTGTGATTTTGTGATAACGTTGGTCAAGGCCACTGGCAAACTAAAATAAATGATAAATGTAATCGATTGTATATTTACATCCTAAAATTAAAAACATTTTAAAAGCCATAATCGATAACGAACAGTTGTAATTCAGTTTTCTAAATCCAAACTTCTCAAGGGAAAGCGAATGCAAAATATTTAGCTGTTTTAAATTGAACGATCCATCTCTCGGGATACAAATCAATCAATTTACAAAACGACTTGAAAGAAATACATCCGACAAGACAAGTTATGGGATATAATTTATTCCTGTTCGGCCTACTAACCATAAAGTAAAATCATATTTATCGAATTGTTTTAATTATCATCAAATTAAATTTCTTCCAGGAGTTGTAAATATGACAATATATAAACTATTCCTACGATCATCAATACTTATTCAACATTTGTTCTTATCATAGTACTCATCATTATTATGTTTTATTAATTTACTGTACCATAAATCTATGGTATTGTTTTTAAGCAACAAATAGTTCATTTATTAGATCATTTTTGTAAACGTTACAGTTAAATTTATTATACAAATTTTATTGTATGTATATCATCAATAAGAGGGTGCGTGGATTAAATCCAAAAGCAGGCACTTGACTATTTTAGCAACTAAATGTATTTCAACATTATCAACACTAATACAAATGTACACACGTCATTTAATGGAATGTTATATTTTTAATGAACGAGATAGTATTCAAACTTTACACATTTTAATAATCAAGATGGGTCAATATTTTTATAGTTATATTATTTCTATATAAATTATCTATAAACTTAAGAAGGAACCCAGCAGAAAAATACCTGAAATTCATCACCCAATCGAACGTAGGGTTTTCTTACCAACTACGATTTATCAAGGCTGCTTATTTTATATTTATATTAAATTTCTCATCGAGTTTTGTAAATGATCAATCTTTTTATCACCAGGTACATTACCCTACAAGGTTCTAGCAAGATTATCTTTTTTGAATTTTAATTAAAAAAAAAGAAGACGATTTTTACCTTAACCCTGCTTTGTCAATTACCCATTGATCTGTTTAGGGAAGTGATTCAGGCAGAGTAAAAAAAGAACGTGAACATAACTAATAAAGAGTTCCAGTCAAGGCCAGGATTCGAACCTGTGATATCTCTAGCCAGAGTCAACTTAGACAGTCGGCCACTATCTCATTGCAATATTTTCAGCAACTTTATGGTTTTAAGTTTTCATTTAATTTCAAAAAAATTAGAGGGTTATGACATTACATAAAAATTAAACATTTAAAATGCACATAAAAGTTTTAGTAAATATTCTAATATATATTGTATAAACAAATGTAAAACCAAACTACAAATACAATTAGTTTTTAAGTCCAGTTGTTAATTGAGGGGTTGTAAAGTAATTAAGTAAACCTGCAATATGTTTGATAGCAAAGCTTCCGCTACTTCCATTCCATTAATAATTGAACAGTTAGGATACAAAAGCAGCAGAAGAATAAGATGGTTTGGTCATTCGAGGAGAAGGGAGAAGAAAAAATGATAAGAAGAGTATGGATGGGGAAACCAGCAGGAAGGTGACCTCTAGGACGACCAAGAATAAGATGGGATGACCAAGTAGAACAGGATGTGAGAAGTCTTGGTAGAGACATAGAATTGGCAGAGGATAGAGGATTGTGGAGGCAACTTGTTGGCGAGGCCAACAATCACCTTGGGTTTGAGTGGCCATAGGAGTAAGAAAGTAAGGATGCAATAGCATTGAATTCTATGGAACGATTAAAGTCTGATATTTTCAAAATGTGTTACGTTTGTCTTGGTGTTGGGTTCATTTTTATCAAACGCACCGTACATTCTGAAATAAATACTCATGGGTCACTCATATATGCTTTATTAAGAGCATTTAAATTGAGTAGTCTATTTGAAGTGATGGAGGAGGTCATTTTTTTGTGTAAAATAACAGATTTTTTATGTATCAGTATATACAAAAAACACAACATAATTGCTAAAAATTTCCCAATTTTACAGTTTTGTAAGAAAATTAACAAATGTTATTAGTTGTAAGCGCTAATATGCTTCATACTGATTAAAATAACAGGAAATTTTGTTATGTTTTTCTCTCAAAATAACTTACGATTTTAAACATTAATAATTACACATAAAAATTACACTACTATTGGGAGAAGTAAAAAGTGCCTTTTTATTTCATTGTTATATTTGCATAGCCACCGTTGTTTCTATTTTGAACTGGATATTTTACACTTTAATTTACCTCACATAAAAATTACAGTACTATTGGGAGAAGTAAAAATTGCCTTTTTATTTAATTGTTATATTTGCATAGCCACCGTTGTTTCTATTTCAAACTGGGGATTATACACTTTAATTTACCTCACATAAAAATTACATTACTATTGGGAGAAGTAAAAAATGCCTTTTTATTTAATTGTTATATTTGCATAACCACCGTTGTTTCTATTTCAAACTGGAGATTTTACACTTTAATTTACCTCACATAAAAATTACAGTACTATTGGGAGAAGTAAAAATTGCCTTTTTATTTAATTGTTATATTTGCATAACCACCGTTGTTTCTATTTCAAACTGTATATTTTACACTTTAATGTACCTCACATAAAAATTACAGTACTATTGGGAGAAGTAAAAATTGCCTTTTTATTTAATTGTTATATTTGCATAGCCACCGTTGTTTCTATTTCAAACTGGATATTTTACACTTTAATTTACCTCACATAAAAATTACAGTACTATTGGGAGAAGTAAAAAGTGTATTTTTATTTAATTTTTATATTTGCATAGCCACCGTTGCTTCTATTTCAAACTGGATATTTTACACTTTAATTTACCTCATATAAAAATTACAGTACTATTGGGAGAAGTAAAAAGTGTCTTTTTATTTAATTTTTATATTTTGCATAACCACCGTTGTTTCTATTTCACACTGGAGAGTATACACTTTAATTTACCTCACATAAAAATTACATTACTATTGGGAGAAGTAAAAAGTGTCTTTTTATTTAATTTTTATATTTGCATAACCAACGTTGCTTCTATTTTGAACTGGAGATTTTACACTTTAATTTACCTCACATAAAAAATACAGTACTATTGGGAGAAGTAAAAATTACCTTTTTATTTAATTGTTATATTTGCATAGCCACCGTTGCTTCTATTTCAAACTGGATATTTTACACTTTAATTTACCTCATATAAAAATTACAGTACTATTGGGAGAAGTAAAAAGTGTCTTTTTATTTAATTTTTATATTTTGCATAGCCACCGTTGTTCCTATTTCAAACTGGATATTTTACACTTTAATTTACCTCACATAAAAAATACAGTACTATTGGGAGAAGTAAAAATTGCCTTTTTATTTAATTGTTATATTTGCATAGCCACCGTTGCTTCTATTTCAAACTGGATATTTTACACTTTAATTTACCTCATATAAAAATTACAGTACTATTGGGAGAAGTAAAAAGTGTCTTTTTATTTAATTTTTATATTTGCATAACCACCGTTGCTTCTATTTTGAACTGGAGATTTTACAAAGGCAAATTATAGCGTCCATTCTGTAATTCAAAGTAAAAAAACTGGAATGGAAAAGTCTTACTAATGAAATTAGTGTCCTACTATTGCAAGGTAGCGTGCACTGAACGCTAGACTAGAATATACACGTAGTTAGGGGATGAAGGTCCCACTAACAATTTACAGACGTTACACTAAGTTCACCCTCGTTTCAATTAGAACTAATTGTAATCTTGACATTTACTTCAACCACAGCCCCGTATAAACTACTCAATTCTCCTCTAAGAATTTTAAGTATTTAAATGTAAAGCATTTCCCAAACTAACGAAAATTAATTAAAATATGGCTCTAACCGTAGTAAAATTGAGATAGTACAAATTATAAAAGAATTCATTTTAAATTCAATAATTATTATTCAACTACTACAGCCTTTACAAACACATGTAAATATATAATACACCCAATAAATAAATGCAAATACTAAATACATCTTCAAATATTTGTCCAAGTAATGAGCTTGATCCAATCACTCTGTCAACATCCCTTCACAAACCTAATCCTCAAATATTCGTCATTCAATTTACTGTAGGCAACCTTGTTCAGTCAAAACGAACTGACATAAAGTATCGATAACTATCGACATACTTACAGCCGAGTAGTGAACCTGCTCTAATCACTCTGTCAACGTCCTTCAGAAGCAAAACTCTCAAAAATAGGCGTGATTAAATATTTTAATGCCAACCTCGTTCAATCATAAATAACTGTCATAAAATATCGACACATGTCGACATACTTGTGTCCGACTAGTGAGCCTGCTCCAATCACTCTCAGCGTCCCTTCCATTGTCGAATCCCCAAATAGTCTTTATTCAATACGTTAAAGCAACCTTGTTCAGTCAAAACGAACTGACGGATCTTTTCCGTTAATTCAATACCGTTAGATAAATATTCTATTGCCCTAAAAACTGTTTCCCAATCATTTTTACGTCCACTATGGTTTTCATTATTTGCTATGAATCCGATATCGCTGGCCTTATCTCATCGCTTTCGAAGAACTTAAACACGGAGAGCGCATTAAACGGTATGTCAATCATTGGATTTACCAGTGTGTGATTAACTTTCGTAGCCATCTAATCTGACCTGACCTAACCGTGTTAATGAAGTAACGGAAAAGGTCTGATCTGGCATAAAATATCGATATATATCGACAAACTTACGTTCGAGTAAAGAGCCTGCACCAATCATTCTGTCAACGTACTTCACAACCCAAATCCTTACTGAGTAGTAATCATTCAATTTTCAAAAGCCAATGTCTGTCAGTCGAAACGTATTCGCAGTTCTTTAGATATCGGAAGATATCTTACGAAAAAAACACGAGTTCACAAAGAATGTATTAAACGAACTTGTTTTTCATAAATTAAATTAACAATTTATCATATTAATGCATTATAAAGTAAACACAATATATTTCTGTTTGATCTGTACTTATTTATGAATAAGTTCTTCCAAATGAGAGTTGAATAATTATTTATATCACAAAGATTCCATATCATTGATCTGCAGACCTCAGCCACTAACTAATAGAAGGCTGCACAGAAAAATGTTCATTCCTTCATAATGCATATCTAGTTTTGAAGTATTGACAAAATTTGCTCTAAAATGACTCAACATGTTTCGTCAATCCTAAAATAAAAGAAAAATGTCCTTCTTATATTCCTAGAATAATATATTTCATTGTCACATAACTGACCTCACCTGAATATTGTTAGTAAACCTTAGTAAAAGTTAATAAAATATTATTTTTTGCCTAGATTGCATGGCTAATTATTAAAACCTACTTTATACTTTGTATTTCCATTAAGGATAGAGCTCATTTTCTATGTTTATTAAATTATATATATTAACATTATAGTTAGTTTAAGAATTGTATTCTTTTGGTAACTTTCATGTCAGGTTAGGTTAGATTCAGTTGAGTCTAAATTATGTAGGCTAAATTAAGATAATTAGCTACTAAACGGAACGCCACCTTAAAAAACAGAAAATTATCCAAGTGCTTACAAGTCGAATCTTCGCCACTTGAATATAATGAGGTTTTGTGTTTAATAAGCTATAATTTTCTTTAGACATCTGTACTGCTAGTTTACTTAATGCTTATTGAGATAGTCCATTAGTAAGTAAGCCCATAATGTAAAATAAATCAGAACATGTAAATAATTTAAAATTCCTATTTTTTATCATTAATATTACAAATAATTATAATACTAGGATCTATCTTGTATTGACAGGCACATTGCTGTCAATCATGATCACCTACTTTCATCAAGAAGTTTTTATTTTTATTTTACTTTTGTGTAAAGTTCTGCAAAGAAAATTTAATTTTTCAATCAATAAAAAGAAAAAAACAGTGTTCTTCATCGTATGCTATTTACTCACTGTGAACAAATATCTTATCGCAATCCCCAATAACTAGGACTAAAGGTTTAGCCCACATTCAATGTAATGATCAGACACACTTTAAAATGAGAATCGCTAAAAAAACTACCGTTCAAATTCGAATATCCTACACTTGTTAATCAAAAGCAAGTTCCGTAGGGTTCAGCAGTTGAGATTGGACGAATCGTCACAATGATCGAACGAGAGGCACAACCTACTGTTCATCCCTAAAACAAAAAAGTGAAAACGCGTAATGTAAACTTTAAATTTAACGATTTCTCAAGCCCTAGAATAGGCATGTAGTATTCACTTTGTTGACTCTTTTATTTGAGTAATATCTTTGTGTTAAATACTACTTAATGACCTAAAAATTGTATTTGTGGCGCATATTTTGTGAGGAACCATCAACAACCCTCTTTAAATGCATACAAATATAACTGAAAACCAGGTTAATTAGGTTGATTATTGTATGTTTAAAGATCACTCTAGAGCATTGATTATATACGGCAATCAATGCTCTAAAGTAATATTGATTGATTGACGTGAGGAACTTTAATACGTCAAAAGGTCGTGGTAGAGAGACATAATCCAGCCATATCATTACCGCCATAACCACAAGGTTGAACAAGCCTCTTATCGCCAGCCTACCGCACAGTTAACCAGGTACTTATACAGGGTGGTTATATAGTCCCCCCCCCCACTTTCTTTCGACAATTTATATGTAAAATTTATTTTTTCAGTTATGCTATTCATTGTATAGGTAGATGTCCTAACTTTTGAAGTATTGAGGTATATTTGGAGTAGCCTGAGGTCCAAGATAGAGGAGTCAAGTCTCGTTTTCTTTATGAGAAGACAGTCATGCGACATGTCTATGAATCACCCTTTCACCCTGAAAACAATGGTGTATTTAAAATTCAAGAGAGTCGAACCGTTTCCGAGATATCAGTAGGTTAAAGATGTAGAAGTCGACGTAACATTTGTAATAAGAAGTAAGTCTGTTAACATTGAATGTTTACCCTCAAATCAATTGTGTATTTCAAATTCAAAGGGTTGTGCCGTTTCCAAGATATCACTTGATTAAAATGTAGAAGTTGTCTTAACATTTTTAATGAGAAAATATTCATACGACATGTCTAATTACATTGCCTTTTCAACCAGTAAACTATGGTGTATTTAACCTGTGGTCTATGATGTATTAACCATCATAAATAACCTGTAGATTACAAGTGATATGAATTTAACACTGAACATATCTATGATAGACACAACCAAACAAACTAACTTAGAGATTTAGATCTTTCATATGACGTTTAATTTTAACTATCAAATTATATGTATATCACAATTTGGTGAATGTATTAACAACTTCAGTTTAGTTGACAACTGTCATGGTTAAATTTACTACGCAGTGACAAGAACAACATGAGGACAAGTAACTGCAGCTTGTAAGTTGTCACGGTTAATATATAGCAGCTGTATTCGAGTGATATGTGTCACCGTCTTTGTCTCTGATATATCTGTTGAATCTTTTTTAATGTCTATACGTGATTTTAAGACAAAACGTGACAATATTTCAATACAATCGTAGTTAAACTTGACGTTTGGGTTGATTTTAAAGTGACACATTTGACGTAAAAGTTTGTATACCTATTGATTTCTCACAAATGGTGGCTAGATACAAATTAAAAACTGAAATATTTTTAAATAATGTATAATTTTACAAAACAATACAACGATACAAACCTTATGGACTAATTTTAAAAATTCGACAATTTTTTTTTATCTATTAATTGATAAATGCCAGATAAAACTAAAGTTTATGACTAAAAGTATATGTATCCAGGTATCTTACAAAGATAATTATTCGGGATAAACATACTATACATTACAATGTTTTAGGTTTTCCTGTTGTTGATCACTCAATATCTCAAAATGGCAAATAATTGAATTTATCATAAAACAGTCCAAAATCTTTTGTATTATTGTATGTTTTTCGGAAATGTATTTTAAAATGTTAAGACATCAGCTAATTTAAAACGAATAATCCTTGGCATACAACAGTATTTGTTAATTTGTCTTTCTTAGACGAAAGGTCATTTAGAATTTTAGTATTTGATTTCACACTGTGTATGAGATAAGTAGATTTTTATAAAAATCACATACAGAAACTAACAGACATCATATTGAGATACAATAAATGTTATTATATAGTAATAAACTTGTTTTGACCCGAAAGATCTTGTAAAATAATAGTCAGTCGACTATGAACACTCAGTATATATGATTTACAATAGCATCCTTAGGCAGTACAAGTATACAAGTAAAGATAATATTAAAACAATCTAAAAAGAATAAGGGTTGAAAATATTTGCTTAAATTCACTGGAATAAACAGACAGAAAGGTGAATCCCCAAAGAGCCGTCATTCAATTTTCTAAATCCAAACTTGTTAAGCCAAGGTGCGTTGTACAGGGTTTAGCTGTTCTAATTGGGCAATCCATCTACAAAAAGACATGCCAACTATTGTTTCTCTTTAAAAAATTGAATTAAGCCAAATATATCCCACGCTTTAAAAATAATATAACAATATTATTATAATAGTACAATACAATATTATAAGAATAATATACCGACAGGTAATCTATGAGGTATTTACCATTTTTAATTTTTTTTTTAATTATAATTATAAAGTAACGGATTTTAAAATTAAATTTGTGACGCATATTATGTATAGTAACAATAAGCTGTAAATTACATTCAAACATAACAAAAAGGAAGATTAATAAGGCCGATTATTGCATGATTTAAGACCACGTTACTGTAATGCCTTTGATGGATGTATCACACCATCCTTTACCTCTATCACAGCCACAAATACAAGGGTGAATATGCTTGCTATCACCGACCTACCTTACAAAATATAATTTAGTATATTCTTATTTAAGGTTGTCAGTTGTAATCCAAGGGAATCATAAATGAAAAATATATTTTGACTAGCTTTTGCAGTCAAGACTAACTTCAATTTTTCTAACGCACTCCCTCCCCCTCAATAGATAAGGAATTAGGTTAGTTGCACAGTTTATGTCTTCACTAGGCACCAGACAGGTAAGGACTCTTTTAGAGAGGATATATGACTATAAAAAAGGACGGTCCAGCAGACTCTAAAATTTCAAGTCTGCAATTTAATCATAAAATTTCTCACAAAGCGAAAAAATACAGTTTGTTGAAATATGTACAAGCAAATATATTTATTATACAAAAATATATTTAACTAATTATTTTAAGAAGGTAAGACTTTCTTAATACTTTAGTGTGTTTTGTTCATAACAAAAGGAAAATACCATCTTCAAAATCTACGACTAAAATGACCCCATGACGTTAGTGAAAACACCATTGGTGAGGTTTATTTTATTAACGTATAAACATGGGGTAGTGAAAACCCCATTAGATATAGATTAAAGAATTTTTCAGAATAGTTATATGCATGGTTTATATGGCCTTATAGTATATTACAAACTTAGTATCAAACGGCCTAGTAATGTGTAACAAAAGAGGCTGGTTTGTGAACCACGATTTACTGACTAAGTGGGACAGGAATGTAGGAAATTACGAATATGATAATAGGGAGGGTTTTATTCAAAAACACATTCTAAATCATAAAAATAAAGAAAAAACATATGAGTATTAAGATATGCATTTGGTCGAAGAGTGAACATTGATTTCAATATTGTAAAATAGAAGATCAGGTTTTATTATATTATATTACCTTTTTTTAATGGAGCCAACAATATTTCTTTGAAGTTTGGATATTGATTGAAGTTTGGATGAGGTCTTGAAGTATTCAATCAAATATTATCTAATTTTTTATTTGTTTTACTAAAACTCTTAAAGAAAACATATCATTAAATAGCTCGTAAATCTTTTATGAACTATGTGATTTATAGTTGGATTGTTATTCTTGTTTAATAGTGTTTTATATATTAAACAACTTGTTAAGTGTATATTTTTAACACAAGACCTGTCATTTCAAAATTATATGTAGATAATATTTCGATATTTCCAATGCTTTGAGTGTTTAAGAAACAAATACAACGTTTCGATAGGTATAATAAACTCCTGCCGCCTTCAGGTGTACTTACTAACTTAGCCTACATCTATAACTTTTTTTTTAACCTAGACTAAATTAGAAAAGACTTAATACTACATGCTTAGATACTAAAGATTACTGTTGAAAGTCAAAAGTTTTTAAAAAACTATCACACATAACATAATTATACAAAATATAATACAAAATATGAAATACAAAAGAAATGCAAACTATGAAATCAGTCAACAAAACACAGAGCAAGTTATTAAATAGACCAAATACTCAATGACATACAATAATAAATACAAGATGTGAAAAAATCAACAGAGAATAGATTAAGTTATGAAACAGACAAAATATTCAATGAGACACGAAATAAATGTAAAAATATGACAAAATTCAACTAAAAATAGAGCAGCTTATTAAATAGACAAAATATTCAACTTATCCATCCAGCTTCCAATTCCATTGAGGTGGGGGAAGGAGTCCTCGCACAACTACACTCACAAGATCAAATCACCACGACCGTCAAAGACGAACTGTGATGCTAACTTTCAAACAACATTTCAATGTTATTGTGTTGAACATGAACTTTTTTGAACGTACAAGTAGAATTATGTATAGAACCAATAATTTAAGGATAATATGCCTTTCTAAGCGTAATGTTTTTTTTTTTTTTTTTACAGAGGTTTTATACATTTCTAAGAGATTTGCCATTGTGCATTTTGGTTTAATTGAAGGACGTTAGGTACGCTCTCAGATAACTATCACAATTAATTCATTTATATATCTGAGTGTTGGAGGAAATTTGTGTAGTCTTCATTATAAAAGTTATTAAGACAAAACTTACAACTTATTTGCTCTTGGGAAAGTTTTTTTTTTTTTAATTATTAATAGTGATGCTTTAGGATATGTTAAACGTATATCCTAAACTAGGGATACATAAACTGAAACGATAGGAAAGAATCATAGTTATAACATGTTTGATGTTAGAGCTTAAATCTTTCAACATTTAATGAATCGTTTGCCTAAATGTGATTCAAATAGTCCCCTAATCTATATTTTTTCATGTTATGTTTGGTTTTATTTACAATGCATACAAATGAATTGGTATATTAATTAAGAATTAAGTAAACTAACCTTAAAAATTACGTATTTAGAAACAACTTGCAGATAATGGGTGGACTATTGTTTTTCGTTATTTAAATATTTAAACTTAAAATTAATGTAGTCGTATTTGAATGAATATTCAATTCAGATAAAGAATATTATCTCACCTTGTGCAGTTTAAATTATTTTCTTTAGAATTGTTTTTTTTATTCTGTAGGGTTTTTAGATGAGATGAATTGGTTTGAAATAATATGGGGATACTTATCGATGTGCCCAAAATATGAACAATACAATAATTACTATTGTATAAATAACTTTATAGTTTAAAGTAAATAGTTTACAGTGAGGCTATTTGTAGAGCTATAAGTACACACAAGTGTGTACTCCCATTATATTTAACATGCACTTCCATGTATAGCACGCACTCTCTTCTTCCAGGAACCCATTACATGGTGTATCTAAAATAATAGTATATACAACATCTCTGACTTGGTTTAATTAGATAAATAAATAGGAAAGTTCCGTATGTTTTTAAATATATTATATTATAACCATTCCAATATTAAATATTGTCATATTTTAACCGACAGTTGTTACTTTTATTAGACCATTAAAAAATGTTGTGTAATTTAACATATTGTAATTACTTTATTTAATTTCACATGAAAGTTTTCTGTGTGGTTTACATGAAAGCAAATGTGATAGTTATATTTGTGTATTATATGAGGCCTCTCGCTAGCCTAATAGTTAATTCTCCTGACTTTATTGCAGCCGGTCACGGGTTCAAATCTCGGGAAGTCCAACTAAATGTGGCTTGATGGGTTTGGACCATTGTCCCTTAACTTTGTTAAAATACAATGTTAGTATTTCAATGTACAATATAAGTGTTGAAAGAGAAAAGAACGTCTTTAAAGTCCCTATACCATGCAAGCATTCATGTTCTAAAATGTTACAGGGTAGGCCTACATTATAGGGAGCAGTTAATGCAGCAGGTAGTGGAGGAAATGTCTAGACTGGACTTAGCACTATCAGCAATCTTACAGGCTACCATGCTGAATCTACAATCCCAGCTCAGTCACTTGGGCTTAAACTCAATCGAGTAGTCTTGGTCGGTGAGGTTAGAAACTCGTTTGTCTACTGGCTATTATTAGAATATCTACAGATGTATGTTTAATTCTGTGGTTTACCTTCCACGGATTCTGTAAACCAGTTTTACTTACATTTTCAGTATTCTGTGTGTTATAGCTAATTTCTGTCACTGTAAAAAATTTATAAATGTTAGATCTATCATATGATACTACAATACGAAAAAAAAATTACTACTTACAATAAATTTAGGTGGGGCTTATTAAAAAGCGTATTTGTCATATTTCCACACGCCCGCAACGTAAGAAATTTTTTTTCTATACCCTTATAAACAGAATGTAACATGCGGACTAAAAAAAAACTCAAGGTTTAGAAATCAATAATAAATGTGATATTACATTTATGACTGTATTTAGTAGTGTTTATTTGATACTATATACTAGTGTTGTGGATATTATGGGCTATAGGTTCTACACTCAGTCCTTTCACACCAACACGGTGACCACTCAATGGTTGCCATTGAAGTGAACACTATTAGAGAAGTCTGGTGTTTCCATGTTATGTGGTAGTTAAAGTCCGGATGTTGTGTAGGGAAGAGAAATTAGTATCAGGCTTGTCAGTTGGCTGATAGTCAGACGAATAATACGTGCTCCGAATTCCACGTAAATCTGTAGGTCCCTTAGTTGCCCTGGCTATTGGACTATTAATAAATTAATATTTTTAAGGAACAGTCGACTTTAATTAGTAACAGTTACTAGAGTGTACGCACATTCGCCACTCATTACAGATTAGTAATAATGAATAATAATAATAATAATAGAAAGTAGTAACAGTAGTAATACGTGCAATAACATCTTAAAGTATTGTATATATTGTAGGGAAGCCGATTTATTAGAGAAGTAAATAAATATTTTGGCTTTGTTTAGATGAATCGTCCAATTAACAGATAAACCTATACAACTCGCGTTGGCTTAACAAGTTTGGATTTAGGAAATTGAATGACGGCTCTTTGGGGTTCACCTTTTGAAGTTGTCTTTTCATTCCAGTGAATGAGGGCTAATCCTTCCGACCCTTATTCTTTTTAGATTGTGTTAATAATAGTTTTACTTTGATAAAGTTTGTATATAAAGAAAGTGTTGAGTAAGAAAGTGGTAGTTTATTTCGAAGATGCTTACTGAGTAAAACAGCCATTATGTATTGTACCCCATTATACCCTAAAATAATTAGTTAGCAGAATAATGGAAGTGAGATATTAAAATGAGCTCAGCAACACGAGACAATTTATTTTTGGTTTCGGAAAATTTTGACTTTTTTCAATTTTGATACAACGAATAAAACCAGAATATGTCCAATTTGTAAACAATATTATAAAAATGTATTATAGGACTAGAAAATTATTGTCTTAAAAACACCTGCCTAAGTATAAATTTCTCAATCATACCCATTTCCATACAAACTGGGTATTTTATTACTTTTGTACTAGTACTACATTGTCACCTAAATAAAGATTACCCAGGCTGTTAGTGAAGGTACAAAACTAACCCTTTTCCCTATCTATTGTGGGTAGGGGGAGGGAGTTGATAGATAAATTTTAGGTGTTTCAATTGAATTGCAAATGTATGTCCAGTATTTTTTAGTATATTTTATTTCACAATCTTTTTTCATATATTACACCTATATGCAAACGTATATTTAAAAGTACGTACGTTGTATATCATACGAAAAATGCTTTTTACTTTAGTGTTTGGATAATTTTGAATGTTTTTTATTTTATATTGCAATATTAGTAACTTAAATCAAAGTAATCTAGTCATAAAAATACAGTCATCTGGAATAACTTGTGACCGAAACTGGAGTATCGTTATTTCAATAACTTTACTACTAAGAAAACGGATAACTTATAAATATTATTTTTTTATGTTTACAATTTACATATTATTTTATTAGAGATTTTACACTGATTGCACTGAAAGAAAATGCCTTTTTCTATGTATAAAGACACATAGGATATGAACAAAATTAAATGTTTTTGAGTAAACATTTCTTAAAATATAACTTAGGATTAAAGAATGACATGCAGTTTCCAGGAAAAATGAATATGCTGGCTAGAATTGCTGCACGATCTCACTACACTGGTCGTAATGAAATATATACTCCTGTATAAAGGACAGTCACGTGGCCATAAACTGAGAGTAGTTTTAACCACAATATAAATGCATGGTAGAAAGCTAATGGGACGAAATTACGTCTATTTATGACAATATATACACATCTTAAACTGTAATAAAACAAAAATTGTCAATAAATTCAATGTTAATCACTGTCATGAGTGAAACGAACGTGTTTTACAATTAAACTAGGGGACAATCCTGCACGCTTCGCGTGCCAACCTCAACGCTCGATGAGATCGATGCACCTCGGCCTTCGGCCTCGGTATGTGACTTTTGACTAGAAATAATAGTAGATAACCTTATAATGTAAAATCACAATATTAAATTTATTTAAATTATCTCACTCACACTACTTGCGTTGCTACCTATTTATTAGTATAAATACCCAATGGTATGGATAAGCCTATTGCAAACGTGTTAATTTCATTTGTTTTCGTTTAACAGCTGAAGATTAAACTCTTAATATAATATTAGATCAATAGTATAATATCAAACATATAAAATAAACACGTTTATTTATTTACAAAACACCTGAAATTAATTTCCTATAATCAAACCAATTTTATCACAATTAAACAATCTTTTATGGGCGACTTCTACCCCTTAGGAGTAATTTATCAAGATGAAAATACTTCAGTTGTTCTATTTAAGACTTAAAGAAACAGTGTACAACATTTCAACTCTCTACCTACATGGCAAGTTGGAGAATTAGTGATGAGTGAGTGAGTGAGCCAGTGCTTTACCTTTTATAGATATAGATATTACATTATAACCCATTTATGCATTCAATTCTTTTACATTAGGTTCTTATTCCTCACTCTGTTCTTATAATTATTTAACTATATAAATTTTATATTCTTGGGCAATGGTGAAAAATAAAATTCAAAATATTGAAGACTAGGAATTCAGTTACCTATATTTTATCTAATTGAATTTAACTAGTTCACTCACCCTCCCTTGACACACGGCTTGAATTCTCCCCTCAGAATAGTGACATTATAATTACTATCGGTTTTATAGCTCATACATCTCAATTCATGAGGGTACCAAATTAGGAATTTTTAATTGATTTAAGCAAACTAAACGGAAATGGCCTTAGAAAAAAGATCTCTTAGGAACATTTTGTAAAACATTCATATATTTCAAATTTTGCCTCCTTACAATTTACCAAGAAAAAATAATGTTTCTGAAAAAAAATAATATATTAAGATACTATATCTAATAATGTATATGCATTCATGACTATATATACGTAATTTAACTTGATATGGTTATATAAAGTCCTGAAGCAAGTTTTCATGCGATTACTCGTATAAGAGAGGTGGGATCTAGAATATTTAGCCAGTTTTCCTGTCAGCTTTATACTCGTTTGTACGTCCACTTCATGTGATCAGGGTTGGAGAGTCACATGAGGAAATTTTCTTTAAATTCTCGAAGTCCCAAAGTTAGATACAGACGTGATAATGTTAGATAGTTTAGTGATAAATTCGGAGTATATGTGAAAAAGTTGGACTTGGAAAGTGTAATTTTCAACAGCCACTATAAATGTTTTGTGTGCTAATCGTAATCTATCTTTACAGCCAGGACTAAATTAGTATAATCATACGGAATCTATTTAAATTTAAAGTATTAGAAAGATCCACTATAGTAAAAGCAAGTCACTCACTGAATATTGTTTAAAAATATAATGTTTTAATTTAACCCCACTGAGAAGCAAAAACTGAAAGACCAAAACACATTTAAACTTTAGTAAAACTTTTGCATCGTACGGTTTAAAAGCTTGGTATTATTAGTTATGCTTCTGCTTTTACATTTTATTTATTATTTTAGTTACAATTTTATTTATTATCTGTTTATATAAATCTAAATAACAAAGATATTTTAAAAAATTACTTAACTTTTATCCCAAAAAGTAAGTTTGTTGATGCCCTTTCAGAAGTGAAGTCCCAGAAGGGTCGTCATTCAATTTGTTAATCCCAAACTTGTTAAGCCAAAGCAAATTCGGAGGGCTTTGGCTTATTCAAATCTAACGATACTTCTGAAGGAATACAGTCAGTGTTCTTACACAGAGATGGGCAAAAGTCTGGAATATATTTATTATTTTTGAAACTATTGAAAGAAATTTAACGAAACTGTGTAGTTATGTACGAGTACATGTCCCTATACAAAACATTTAAGGCATTTTACTTAATTTTTGCAAGGTGATGGCCCATGAAGGATGTCTTAAACATTTTAAATGTAAGTCTACTTCGAGTTATACATCATTTTAAAGGTCTTTGTTTGTACAACACAATGGTGCAGACCTGAGGTCAAAAAGATGACCCAGTCCGAAAATATCTCAGAGAATATAATGCCATATAACTAATACTGCTTAAGAACAAGAATAAGTTAGTTATTATATATTGCTGGGTATAGTTATATTTTAACTGACAGAATATGAGAAACTAATTCATTAAACAAATCTAACAAATAAACATTTTCTTAAACTATTTTTATGGTATGCCTACTGTCAAAAGTGTTTTGATAATTTTTATTTTTTTTAGTTTTGTTAGATAAAATAGTTATTTTTATAACGCAGTCTTTCGTTACGATTGTTAACAATAAACGACTTACCAATAACAGGGACCTCAAATAGGGATAAATAAATTGTCGTATAACTAAAAAGATTTAGTTGTATATAAAATTAAATTCTTTGAGTGGCTATATTTTCTGACTGGGGCATTCTTTTGACCTCAGGTTTTCAATTTTGTATTGTACAAACAAAGGCATCTAAAATGAGGTATAACTCGACGTAGGCTTACATTTAAAATGTCTAAGATTTCTTTCATGGGCCATTCCCTGGCATACAATAAACGAGTAAAATATGTCGAAAAGTTTGGTAAAGGGATATGTACATAACTAAAAAGTTTCATTAAGTTTCTTTAAATAGTTTTAAAATTAATAAATATATTCCAGACTTTTTCCCAACCCGGTATAACCAATTAAAAAAAAGCTTTAAATAATATGATGCATTTGTAAAGTATTAATTTTATTATTATTTATACTCCAATCATGAAGATATGGGTGAATATGAATTTCGAATGAGTGTACATGAGTGAATGTAGTCATAACTAATAGTCCAAAAACAAATAAACATATTGTTGTACCTATTCGCATACAAGCATGCAAATATTATTGGGTACTTTTCCACAAAGTGTTTTTTTTATTCTTGGAGCTATTTTAACAATACTTTAAACAATATCACGTTAATTGTTGATGCTTTGTTATTTTATTTTGTAAGTACACTCTAATGCTTTAATAATAAAATTTTCCTGCACAAAATACCTTTTTATTACGTACGCAATTATGCTGACACAGGACATATTATACTAAAGGAACAAACTGGGGTGGACGGTGGACATGATTTAGTAATGCCAGCCATGTCATGCAAAATGTCTTAACGGTAAACCATTGTTATACACAGTAATGACGGTGTGTTTGTGTATGTCCCCGACTATACACGAGCCGTTACTGAGAATCATTATTTATGACTATTAAACTCCATATATGTGGGGTTTTACATTTTGTTAACTTTAATTAAGGACTTAGCTGAAACTTATAAAACTGTTAGGTAATATTCGTTTAAAATGTGTATCCTTCCCAATTAAAAAAATGTATTTAAAGATAAAAATTAAATACGTTTTCACTTATAATTACACTGAAAATAAACAAAACACTTTACTAATAAAAAAAAACGAACATAATCAGTTCAAATTCGTTCGGTACATAAATACTTTCTGACACAAATTTTGATTTAAGGTGTTGCTTAAAAACACTAAGACCAAAAAAACATAGGACAAATTGAACTTTATGGGGAAACTTTTGATAATTAATTACTAGGCGTATCAACTAACTACTAGGAAAACTAAGACTGTTCTTTAGTTTTGTGAAAACGTAGATTAATACATACCCGATACAAAAGTATATGTTTTGAAAAAGTATATTGTGGTAATGTTGTACTATCACTGTTTATTTATTTTTTATTATTATTACATAAAGTACGATATTATCTTTATGTAATAATTATAAATGATAAGTCGGTTTATCGATTTAAATTTATTATATTAATAAAAAATATATGTATATATTATTTTTACACACTAGTAACTTAAAATACGTTTATAACTAGTTGTAAACCGCAAATAAATTTAATCAGCCAAAAAATCGTTTACTTTGACTCATAAGAAATTCAAATAATTTTTATCTTTAAAACTAATGTTCATGGATATTTTTTTTTTTCTTTCAACGATCTTATATTCTAGTTTTTTACATTTAAACTAATGCCCACTTTTCTGAAAATTACATTTCTCTATCTTCAGCCCCTAATAGTCATACACACAATAAACTAACTATTGTAAAATTTCTGAAATCAATACATTACTTTTTATTGACAGCCAAATTACCTGGAAAACTAAGACACCTACATCTTGAAGTGGAATCGGGACCACGTAGTATTGGTCTGATTTTCAGCTAATGAAAAAATTATCAGTTATCTTCCCTACACAACATCTGGAAAGTAACTACCACCCAACGTGGACACTCCAGACTTCTCTAATAGTGCCTATGTTGATAGTGACCATTAAGCGGACGCCACGTCTGTCTTAAGAGGACTGAGCATAGAACCTATCGCCTACGATCTCCACAACACTTTGTCCTCAAGTAGCTGGATTACAGGACTGCGCGAGCAGTGCCAATTCTGATCATGTGTGAAGTTACACCTGGTAGCTTAATTATTTAGAATATTGTAACTAACCCTTAGATATGTTGTTTCCAGAGTAAGGTTATCTCGTTTGCGTTACTTCAAATACAAATACCTGTCTTCACTAACATAACAAATCTAATTTAGATACGAAAAAATCAATTTATCTGGATAAACAAACAGTTTAAATTAAATTTACTCTTTAGTAATCGATTACCTACTTTACAATAATTCGGGAATTCCCAGTAAGCTAACGTAGTAGGCCTACTTACTAAGCTGTACGTTATACAACTTGAATAGGCAGGACAAAAAGGAAATTTGTGTTTTTCCACAAGTAATTGTCATGTTGTTTATGACTGTGGGACATGGTTGGACTCTGACAGATCTGACAAACAGCTCTCCTCACTAAAGCATGTTGTTCATCAAACAAGTTTGTGTTTACCATGGCCTTTTAGGTACTCCGACTCTTCGTACCGCACTACCCAATTAACTTAGATGTATTCTTTATTGTACCGTTCTTATGCACTTATGAGGAATTATCAGACGTGTGGCTTATGCTGGATGATTTGTACATTTCCAACAAGAACTCAACTTTTTTTAATTTACTAATGTTAATTGTAATTGAGTTTTGAAGTTGCTATGTAGCAATGCAATCTACGAAACTGGCTTACGCAATTTTCTAAAAATCCTTTATGACACGTTTATCTGTCATTGTAGAAAATTGTATCCATCCAATGAGTTTCAACTAAAAATGAACAGGATGAAGATGAGATATTTACGTATATATACGTAATTAACTGTCAAGACGAACTTTGGGTGACTAGGAACGTCGAGACGTAAGTTGATTGGGTGGAAGAGCATGTCAAGTCACTTGGGGTGAGTTTTAGGGAATGTCAAGGAGTTTGTTTCGTAGGTGGGTGGGCACGTCAAGATGATCGTTGGGTGGATGAGAAAATACGTCAAGATGTAAGTTGGGTGGGTGAAGAAGAATGTCAAGACGAACATTGGATAGGCGGGAAAATACGTCAAAACGTACGTACGTTGGGTGGGTGGAAGAGCATGTCAAAACATAAGTTGGGTAGGTGGGGAAGTACGTCAAGACGTAAGTTGGTTGGGTGAAAGGAAATGTATAGGCGTAAGTTGGGCGGGTGAAAGAGCGTGTCAAAATGAACGTTTGGTAATGATGTGGTAATTAGTGGTGTTTTTGATAAATTTAATCTTAAAAACCCCTGCAAAATCACTAAGAATATTTAAGAACTTCTCGCTAAAAGAAGAACAATTTGTGAACGATTAGATTAACTGGTTTCTTACTATTTTTCTTTAAAATAACATCTGATAACTGGTTTACGAGATGTGGCTGGTTATAATTCTCGAAATTTGATTGGCTGTAATTATGGAATCTATTAAACCACTTTGACTTAAAAAAATTGCATACTTAGTAAGGCATTCGTGTTTAATATAATGCTGTTATAAAGTCGTTTTCACACAATTCTAATATATTTTACTTACATTTCATCGTGCAGTACAGCACGGCCCGTGTTGTAATTAACACTCTCCGTCTTTCGCCTCATAACAATAGCGGCGGTTTGTATGGACCACTTCAACGAACTAATTAAATAGTCCCCCAACACTGGCAATACGTCAATTTCAGCTTTGGTTACGGCATTACTAATTATCGAACCACGCGACATTTTCCATAAACAACGTCAGATTACGTCATTTCCCTCAGTTGCTCCTAATTTTAATAATTTGGCAATGTTTTTTGAATATGTATTTTGAGTATATTTTTACCTTAACGTTTTAAATATTTCACAGATTTTTAAATACATTTTGTGAGTAAATGATGGAATGAAACGGTCGGTTATTTCCCAATAAATGTTTTATATAAAACGATTGTTGTCTCGACTAATACGGTATATATAGGAATATTTAGTCATAAGGAATACTTAATCGTATTTGTTTAACACTTAGATTCCGGTTTCATACAAATGTACTAACTGTCAAAGCTGAAAACACTCAGGTTGGTATTGCAGCTATCATGGGGTTGTTCAATTTTACTTTCCCCACATGCGTTAGCATATAGAAAGTATTGTGATCCTTCAAAAAAACTCTTTTTACAAGTTGATATAAAAATTCATTTTAGAGTCCCCTGAACCCGAAAAAGTGTGTGTTTTTTTTAAAAAGATTTTGTGTCTGTCCGTATTTGTGTCTGTCTGTGTGTATGTACAGTTCGATGGAGACTAAACGGATTGATACATTTTTATAAAATATTGTATGTCGGTTTATTTAGCCAATATATCCAGAAAATTTTTTCACTTTTTGGAAATTTTAGGTATTTTTTATTTTTATAAGCAAAAAATATACATAATTGAATTTTCTCAAAAACGTCTTTAACGATTATGATTAAATTTTCACGAAAAATGTGAATTACAATTAAAAATATTTTAATAAAAACCACATGTCTCTAACTAGTTTTTGAGTTATGTCAAAATAACATATTTTGGAATCAAGTTGGTAATTTTAAAAGTTTTGGTTTTTTTGTGTTCAATATTTAAGTTCAAGTTTATGCAAATTCTTTGGAACCATTTATTTATTATGGTTTCATTGTTGCGTATGAATTTAGGTCTTTGCAGTACATAACCTAACTTTTTTTGTAATTATTTTATTAATTATTTGTAGTTGTTTTATTAAGTCGTATTATTCAAAGTAGTTCTATGTTTATAATTATTAGAGGACGACATACAGAAGGATATGATAGTGGAGGTGTAAAATAAGATATGTGGCTAAGTGGCCATGAAGACCAAACTATACGAAACCAATGACTACACATTTATGAGAAGAGAAAAGCCAATGGAAAAAGTCAGACTACTTCTAATTTTGCTATCTTGGCGCGGCCACCGCTATATTGGCTTGTTGCGCAGCAGTCTAGAGTGAGAGGGGAGATTGCAAATGGCCATGAGAATGAAAGAGAAAGCAAACAAGTGCTGCGTATCGGCAGCCGCGCTAACCTCTTTTCGTCTGACTTTTTCCGCTTTTTATAGATATGTATTCATTGATGAAACCAATGGTCTATAAGGATAAACTTATAAATATGTATACAACTGTTAAGTATAAAAGTTATTTGTTGGGATTTGATAGTTAAGATTAGTAAACTTGTTAGAGATGCCAAACGATACAAATGTATAAAGAAACAAACATGTTTCGACAGGGATAAAATTCTTTCCGTCTTTATGTGGTATTACTAACTTAATTTACATTTTAAACCAATATTTTTATATAGTTAATTAATTAATATTTATGTAGTAAAACCTTTAACAAAATAAATGCTTACACATTATAGCAATTTTGTTTATAGTTGATTGAAAAAATATTCCGATTTTATTCTTCGTATTTTTTAATTTGTCATCATTGTATATATGTGATAGTTTGTAAGAATACCTGACATCCTCAGAGCCAACCACAGTCTATGAGCGTATGTAATTTCTAGGTTTGTCTTACATTAGTACAGATAAATTATAATAAAAAATAGTTTTAAATGTAGCCTAACACCTGAAGACTGCAGGAGTTTTATAATTGTCGAAATATGTGTGTTTCTGTAAATATCTGTTGCGTTGGAAATCTGCAACAAATGTATCAATAATGTATACAAATTATACAAGATGTACAAACATTATTAACATGTTTTTACTAATTTATCCTCGAGTTTCCCATATCTATCTGCCTGTCCGCAGAAGTGATATTCAAATTGGTTTTGTTTTTTTTTTCAATTTGACGTTAATAGTATACAGCTTTAAAATTTGTACCACAGCCAATTGAAATACAATTATCTTAATAGCATAGTTAGTAATAGTTTTAAATTATCTTAGAGGTGTTTGGAAATAACGTAATTTTTATAGATTTAAATACTGCCAACATTCAAAAACAAATACTTCGACTTGCATGTAAAACATTTTCAAATCAATCCAGTGTTAAAAATGTTGATCATATTTATATAATAACAACTTAATAATAGTAACAAAAATACACTAAAAACACATTAGATTGACTTAAACCGTTACATGAAAAAATAGTTTTATAAATAAAACACTCATAGGCGACTATATAAACATTATTTGCTGTATTTGTCTATTCTTTGGTGGTATTACAAGTTCCTAAATTTTTAGGCATCTTTAGAATCTCAATAATTATTAATTATTGACAACGACCGGTCATAGTACAACAATCAGTTACAAATAATCGTAATTCAACGACAAATAATGTGCAATTTATTTGATCTTAGAACTTAGGCTTAAGCGGCCGGTGTCATAACTAGAATCTACAGTTTCCGGTGACAACCGCGTCAAGGTACTATCTACAATATTTACAAGATGACCAGACGTTTCGCCCATACTGTGATGTGGCATCCTCAGTGGTTTCTCTGAGACTGAAATCGGCAAGTGACCTTCCAGCTTTATAACAGGTGGTGGGGTGGGGACTGGTTGGCAGGTATGCTGGAGAGGGGGGCGGAGGCACGACCCACGTGACTTACCAAGACCTACCACGTGGCTGCCAAAGACATGGGAACCCATTTTAAGTAAATTGAAATAAAATGGAAGAGTCAGCCATATTGATTTTTCGGCCAATGACCGAGGTCACGTGGGTCGTGCCTCCGCCCCCCTCTCCAGCATACCTGCCAACCAGTCCCCACCCCACCACCTGTTATAAAGCTGGAAGGTCACTTGCTGATTTCAGTCTCAGAGAAACCACTGAGGATGCCACATCACAGTATGGGCGAAACGTCTGGTCATCTTAAAAATATTGTAGATAGTACCTTGACGCGGTTGTCACCGGAAACTGTAGATTCTAGTTATGCAATTTATTTGATTCATTAGTCAAGATTCATTAATATCTGGATTAGATTTAATTACACATAGTATATTACTATTAAAGTTTATCTCGATAATTAAACGATTTTCCATCTTTGTTAAAAAAAAATTACGTTAATAACAGTTATTCATTTGAACACACTTATATTATTTGAAAGGAATGGTTTTATTTTAATCAATTAACCCTTAATATAACATTTTATATATTTTTATTTACTTGGGTTTTGTTTTTTTTGTTACTTTAAAAACGTTTGACTCATATTTTTTAAATCCTAACAGTTAGGAAATACTACGAATAAATTACACCTCTTAAAGCTAGTAACAGATTACATTTTCTTTTCCAAACTCTGAAGACTTTGTTTTGCTTAACTTTTTATAACTCAAAAACATTGGGAATAACCCACATAAATCAATGGAATGGAGAGCTTGGATATACGCCTTTAAACGAAAAGGTAGACCTTACTAAAATCTCTTTCTACAATGGAATAGTGGTATTTTGTATTTCTAATTTTGGTACAATTGAAATGCGCCAAAATCGACGTAGTCTAATAGGTAAGGTTTCAGATATTTTCTAACACAATAATTCCTAGGGCATCAAACTCATGTTCATTTTTATACATAATAAATATTTTTAAATGAGAATGATTAACTTTGTAAAATAAGCTTTGTTCTAATTCTCACATTCAATAAGAAGAGCATTTATAGTCGTTGTTGGCAAATAAAGTCACCTGGATTAGAATTTAAATGGAAGGAAAATCCATGTTTTAATATTGGACATCCATCTCCTCAGTAAGTGAATAATCGATATATCGGTTTTGTGACTAACTGTTACTGATATTCAAATACATTCTTTTCAACTATACGTTTTCGGGTTTTTATCATTTACAGCTGGACAAAGAGAGTATAATATCACAAATACAGTTTTATTTATTACCTCTGATTTTCGTTTTCTTCCACTGTAGTTCTCAACTCTTCCAATATACGAGTGTTTCTTTTAAAACGCAACCCATAATTTGAAATAAAAATTACAAACAATACATTTATATTTATAACACATTTTATTATTATTGACATTTATTACTACTTTTTATTTAATTTTTGTTTAGGTCCGGTGTTCAAATAAACCAGCATTAGCATTTATACAACGTTCTGTCCTCGTCCTATTTAGTAAATTTCTAGATACCTTATTCAAAGTTTGCTGAAAAATCATGTCTTAAACCTAAACTTACTGACATTGCACGAAACCCAAATAAAGTGAACAACAATGCCACAATGTAAATCACCTGATAGCCGAGGAACAAGAAGAACCAGGGCTAAAAACCTATGAACTTGTAACTATCTTAAACCTTAATTTTCTGTACCTGTAAATAGGGTTGCGTTTTAAAATAACACCCTGTATAAAAGCTATATACCACTCATCACTATTTCTCCAAAACTATACGTCCAATTCTTGTAATTTTGTACATATCTTTATCTTGGGCCCTAGAATCTCACTAAGAAAGGATTTCCTCCCCGACCTCAGAACTCCGTCCCACAGGCCTCCGAAATTCCCATGGTATTCTTATGGGGCTATTTTAATTCATTTATTTATTTGGTTAGCAGCTGTTAAATAAAAACAATTTGAATAAAATTACTGTAGGCAAAACTTTAAAATTAGAAATAAGAGAGTACAGTATTAAATTATACATAACATCAGCTGTTCCAAATTAGATACAGTGTAAAATGAAAGCTTGCTGCACGTTTCGATTATTTAATCAAACTCAATATTATGACCGGCGAAGTGGGCGGGTACAGCTGGTAAAAACATATTTACAAGTCAACATTTTATTTATTAGGGATTATAACTGAGTGTAAGGCTTGTTAGTTAACTGAAAATTAGGCCAATACTACGTGCTTCGGATCCCACGTAAAGCTATAGACACCTTAATTTCCGTGGCTATTGGGCTATTAATCAATAGTTCTTTCTGAGGAGCGGTCGAACTCAGTAATAATTACTACACTATTGATGGATAAGCTTCTACTGTTGTCACAACAACATCCTATAATGTTGGTCACGCTTGTCTTGAAGATGGAACTCATCATGCAACCCGAAACGTCAGACTATGTATATAATGCACATAATCCTTTGACACGGTTTGATCCAGAAGACCAAGATTATAAATATAATTATTACACTCGTTCATCTTCCCTTCATAGTTACCCATATCTGTACGATCAGCGTCTTAGTAATGAATTTTGAAGTAAAATAAATAAAAATAATATATGAGCTATTGTATAGTAAAGTACCAATAAATTACTTTTCTACAAGATTTTCTACCAACAATTAATTTACCTTTACAGCAATTCCCCAGCAAAATATTTAATATATTCGTATTTTAATTAAAATTAACAGCTTAGTGTACGTTATATAATTACCAATATATACGCAAATTCAACTTTGTTCAAATAAAAATATGTTCGACCCATTCCATTCTGTTTACGATACAAATTGCTAATCTACGATCTAAAAAATAATGGTTATATGCGTCTAAATAACAACGTAAACCACAAAAATCAATATATAATACAAAGTTCCTTAGTTCTGTTATTAGTGGCTAGTTATTTAGACAAACAGTTATGTGTTAGGTTTAGGGAAGGCGTAGTTAAACGCATTAACTAGGCCTTAGCGAAGGAGCTACGGATTATGATACTGCTGACAGACCAGTCTAGAGGTTTCCTCTGCCTTCTTGGACAAAAACTCGCCCTTTTCTTTGAGTAAAGTTTTGAAGTTTTAAAATCAGTTTGTAACTAACAATACAAGCTAAATTATGGGGTGTCATTACGAACCCCGTGTGCTGGACTATTTTCCCATGGCCTTACATCAATATGATAATATTTTTATAAATAATAATACAAAGAATAATAGTATGATATTATTCATGATTTTTAATGGTATACTTTAGGCCTATATGGAGGACAAATCAGCTCGTCAATGTTAGTAGCTTAGTACTGAAATCAAAATACGGAGGTATGATGTCTTGATTACTTATAGACACCGGGACACATCTAGCGGTGATGACCCTCCCACCACCCATACATATACATTGGTTGTGACCCACTCATTGACGTTACGTAATAGTGACCCACCCTACCACCCATATTTACACATACAGATGTCACTCTCAATAAACCATATAGGTACACTGGTGATGACTCTCCCACCACCCAAACATGTATCCACAAGTTGGGTGAGTAGGCGATGTGTTATGAGCCAATTTTCAACAAAATTTTCAACACAATGATCGCTATTATCATTATATTAAGGAAGCTATAGAATAGGTCTAAAATTATAGACTGATCGATAGACAGGATTGTCACACAGCTAACAAACACATACGCTTGTGGTTCAGATTCCACGGAAAACTAAAGGATCGTTAGTAGGAAGGAAAAGCTGACCAACTAAAATAATAAAATTTGTGCATTATAATATTGTAATCTTTTTTCAAAACAGTAATGTAATTACTGTGTAACAATTTGCCTTAAAATTACAAGCTATAACAGTGTTTCATATCTCATTCTAAAGTATGTCATGATCAACTGTGGGTATATCGATATAGTAGTACCGACAATCGATCAGAACTGTCGATTTCATTGTTTAATGCCGAACATTACTAATTATATAAAATTATTTTTGATCAAAGACAGTATACATTGATAGTTCATGAACATTTAGTATGGGTTTCATTAGTACAAATACAATACATGTATTATGTAAAAAAACTAATATTATAATATTCACTTAAAAATTTATTTACCAACGGTAACTTTAAAAAAGCAAAGAATTAATTTTACCGTTAATAATCTACTTCAAACATCAAAATTCGATCATTTTAATACTTCTATCGACTTATTAATTTATCAAGTCCTGGAAATTTGATTAAAACTGGCCATTTACTTTCATTTTTTTACCATTTTTCCCGATCTGTTCAAGGAGTATTATAAAAACTATAGTAAATTTATAAGCATTTTACTTGTTTTTATTATTTTTTGTATAATAAGACATATAATCCATCGTACAAAAATTCCTACAGCAAAAAATTTAACTTAAAATCATAAAACAGAAAATCCATAGGGTTATCTTATTTTGTCATCAAAACAGCAGCTGTACATTCCATCACCGCAGTAAGTTGTATCTGGCACGAGTTGATGCTTCAAACATTGATTGTCGATTTTCCAATCAAATTTCTAATCACATATCCACTCAGGTTCGTTTTTTCTTCCTACCCCTCCCTATCTGTAAATGTTCAATACATCATCCAAACATTTTAAGTTTTGGGGTAGTAGTGTTTTATTTGAAAAACGAGTTGTGAAACATTAACTTTAAAGAAAATAGGTATGATTTTTGAAGATAAACTTATTAGCTTCGGGGGTTTAACTTACAGGTAATATTCCAAACTAGATTGGCAATAAATTTTATTTGATACAAAATTAATAATAATACATCACAAAATTATATTTCAATCAATTATTTAATAATTTTTAAATTAATATCAGTGAAACTGTCCATTTTATAATGATTTTAGTTAGGTTTATTTTGAAAAAAAATCAATAGAATATGGAGCAAAGTATATTATTGGGTACAAGTGATTTTATAATATACAAACGTTACATAATAAAAATATACTACGAAAAATACAAAATAGTTCAAGTTTTGGTTAGAAAATCAACTAATATACATTAAATTAATAAATAATATTAAGTGTATTACCACTATATTACATTAATTATACTTCGCTTCTGAGCCGAAATCACTTCATCAGCAGCAGTAAGATTATCACAAAGGGAATGAAAACATCTATTTTACACATTTATGCGGCACCTGCAGCTTCATAATGCAATCTTGGTGCACTGCAGAACGGCGGGTGTTGCAGCATAGTGTTTGCAGGCGTTAAAACTGCATGAAATCTCATTCCGTAAATAAATCCCTTTACTGTATTTTTCTTCTCATGTTACTTCCCACAGCAACCCTGTCCTAAGCAACTTGTTAAACTATCCCATAACCTTACATAAAGGTATTTATAACATGAAGTGATGTTAAAATAATGATTTACTAAATAAAATATAATGTCCTACACTAACATGTATTTACTAATAATTAATGCGTAAATGCGTGATTTAATGTTTTAAAACAAAAAACAACAATATAGAACCAGTATAAATATTCCTAATGATTTTATATTTTATGAGTACCTTTTCTTGTTCTTTCCTATGAAAGAAATGACTCATAAATGTTTAACTAGTACAGAGTTCAAATAAATGTTGCCTTTTCGAAAAATGACTGATTACTATAAAATGTACTTTTTACTATTATAAAATTGTTATTCTCTGGTCAAATTATTTTTAATTTAAAATTTGTTGTTGCATTTGGAGAGCCTAATGAAATAAAATATATAATAATATATCTAATACATAATGAATAGTAATGAACATTTTAAATAAGAGCACAATCAAGTAACAGAGATTTTACTAAAAAGTTAATCAGGGAGTTACAAGATAAGAACAGGAAAAACCTGCTATAGTGTAAGAATTAACGCTCCTTTATAAAGAGTAAAACAATTTCAGTCACAGAAAAATATCAACTAATAAAACTCCATTTTGACTATACTTAACAATGTACGATTGCATGCATACGTGAATAACAAATAACATGTTTATTCTATCATGATATCACGGATCACAGCAAATTACCAACAGCGTCATGCGGATAGTTGCGATCCATCCCTGTAGGGGGGTCCACTACACTTCCGGTCTCTAAGCCAATCCAGAATATCTAAGATGGTGCGAGGACGACAGTTAGTCTGTGTGTAGTTGAAGCCAAAACATTCAATGATGGTGCCTAGATGGATCTATCTCACTCTTCCAGAACTATCTCGACCTCAGCTCCGGAACCTTCTAGACTTGCAACGGCATCGTATATAAAGGCACTTCTCAGGTGATTGTCAGTCAGTGTCAGTGGCAGTACGAATCTTTGGTCTTCAGCCTGAAGTGGAAGTAATAGTCAAGTAACAGTGCCTAACAATGAAAGTTCACAAGCAGTGGCAGATACTGTAAGAACAGAAATTCCTGTGGGTTTAGTGACATCTATTAGAGGAAATAATAGTGGTTTAATTAGAATTGTTAAAATAGTATATGTCTAATAATTTAAATATGTAAATATCGCGCAGTGTGTAATTTAGTTAATTAGTGAGTGTAAATAAAAGTAGCAGTTATTAGCTTCAGGTTAAGTAACCGTATTGTTTAAGGCAACGTTATTAACAGGTTAGATAACCTGTTAAACCGCAACGTTATTATAATACTTTAAAAGTAGCAGTTATTAGCTTCAGGTTAGATAACCTTATTGTTTAAGGCAACGTTATTAACAGGTTAGATAACCTGTTAAACCGCAACGTTATTATAATACTTTAAAAGTAGCAGTTATTAGCTTCAGGTTAGATAACCTTATTGTTTAAGGCAACGTTATTAACAGGTTAGATAACCTGTTAAACCGCAACGTTATTATAATACTTTAAAAGTAGCAGTTATTAGCTTCAGGTTAAGTAACCGTATTGTTTAAGGCAACGTTATTAACAGGTTAGATAACCTGTTAAACCGCAACGTTATTATAATACTTTAAAAGTAGCAGTTATTAGCTTCAGGTTAGATAACCTTATTGTTTAAGGCAACGTTATTAACAGGTTAGATAACCTGTTAAACCGCAACGTTATTATAATACTTTAAAAGTAGCAGTTATTAGCTTCAGGTTAGATAACCTTATTGTTTAAGGCAACGTTATTAACAGGTTAGATAACCTGTTAAACCGCAACGTTATTATAATACTTTAAAAGTAGCAGTTATTAGCTTCAGGTTAGATAACCTTATTGTTTAAGGCAACGTTATTAACAGGTTAGATAACCTGTTAAAACCGCAACGTTATTATAATACTTTAAAAGTAGCAGTTATTAGCTTCAGGTTAGATAACCTTATTGTTTAAGGCAACGTTATTAACAGGTTAGATAACCTGTTAAAACCGCAACGTTATTATAATACTTTAAAAGAATGTAGAACTTCTATAAGAGATAAACTTAAAACCCAAATACTAAGAGCGTCCCATATTGTGAATGGTAATTGTAAAGTCACGTTTTGATAAGGTCTTGTACCTACACATGAACTTTCTAATCCCCTAAACAGTATTAGTGGGCGACGTAATTTATTTTGGCACAGAGTTCTGTAAGGAGAGTCTTTACTTTGTCAGCTGTTTAAAATTCTGTCCCAGCACTTCGTACAGTGAGCTCGACTCACACGTCTGTAAACACACTTACACCATCCCGACATCGTGTGGTGCTTGAAACTAGAGGGAAACTCCTTTGTGTTAGTGTCTGTAATTAAAGCCGTCTTTCGCAAACTTTTTAATGATGATTAAACTTAATTTAGACCGAAATTTTGACATGCGTAAATTCCGTAATAGTGCAAGAAAACAAATAAATGATAATTTAGCAAATTATACTTTTAACTGCAAAAGGGTGGAAAGGGATAAAGTAATTTTTTTTTAGAGATAGTCTAAAGACTAAATCAGTGTTTTAAATAAGTCATGTTGTTTGTATTAATGTCCATTTCTATACATTAAATTCATGCTCAAACATGCATATAAAAAATTAGTATTGAAACATATAATTTTGGTGTAACATATAATTTCCTTTCTTCAACTGAGGTAAATGAGTGTATTTGTGTGTAGTCATGTTGCTTCTTCTGACTGTCCATTCGTTATTGAAACCCGGAACTTTTGATCAGTCGTAACCCCATTTCACAATAAATACACTCTTCTTCCCTTATCGATCTGAACTGTATATGAAAAAATACTTCGATATATTTGGTGAACGGATATTTGATTTGGAATTTCATGGAGTGTCCACAAATGTCCCTGTGACGTCACCATAGTGCATGCATAGTTAAGGACCCGGCACCGCAAGCAAGCTCCGCTGGAATGAGCGCTAAGCCAACCTCAACCAATCAGCACTCATGTAATATGTATGAGTTCGTTAGTCGACAATATCACTTATCAACACCACTGGGGCTGTCGACGACGAAACCTTATCAGTGAATCCTAGTTGCATGATTATGTATGTCGACTAAACAGTTCGCACTGGCTGAACAGGCTGTGGTATAGCTTCACTGGCGCAAAAGTTTGATCTGGATAGAGAAACGTAAGAACTAAAGTAAAAATATCGGACTGAAAAACGTAAGATTCAGTTTTTCTCTTGAGTTTCTCTCTTGAGTTACTTCTCAGCTTAGCGTCTTGAGAAACTCAACAAAACAACAATGAATATTCAGACTAAGGCTGATTGTTATAAATAAAAGTCAGCTGTTTTACTAAACCAACTTTAAAAACATAAGGAAACATCTTCCTACCAATTCTTCATATTGAACAGCGTGTCTCAAAAGTCCACCCCCCCCCCCCCAATTATGTTTTCTACGAATATAAGTGATTTTATATGATCGACTGATGAGTTTTTTTATCCATGTGAAATTTTGACTCCTCCTTCCAAGAAAGGTTTTGGAGTAAGGACAATTTTTGAAATGGAACCTCTAGCAAGTGACACTTAATTTTTTTATTGTTAAAAAATAAGAATAATAACAAAAACTAGAGGCATCTAAAGTTTAGGGATGGGATTGATGAAGGGGAGGGAGAGTGGAGGGATTGTCGAGGTTTTGAACTCCGATTAAGCCTATGTCTTCGCCATTCTAAGGGATAGGCCAGAAACAGGATTGAATCAAGAAGCTGGGAAGAGGACTCAAGGGTTGATATCCTAACGGGAGGGGGGATAAATAGCAGCTTTGACCGTGAATAAAGAAATCAAAGTTGTGGCGGTTGATCCACTGTAGGCTAACTAAGTACTCAGATTGTAGTTACGTTCTCAAATCAACAAAGGAAACTATTATGGGGTTTGTATTATTCTATACAAAGACTTTTTCATATTTCTGTTCATTAATACGCTCTCCGCACTCCATAGTTACACCAAATTTCAATCAATTTGCGCCAAAAATTAGATATCGTTTGGATTGAATTACGGTTTTTTGCTTATTTACAGGAAATGAATGTTATTTCCTCCATTTTTTTTTTTTTTTTTTTTTTTTATTTTTACTATACAGCTTAAATATTAATAGATTTTTCCCAGACTACGTGGTTCATAAAGGCAGTCTAATTAGTTAGCGGAGTTCACTTTCGTTTCACCAGAAACACAACGTACTGCTTTCATTTTCAGCTGAAGGATTGTGAAGTTTCATCGTCACAACGTATTGTGTGTTTGTCACAACAGCAACTGGTATCTTTGTGTTTTAAGTGGTGGCGTTCTGATCAACATGGCAACAAAGTAGCCGAGTTCAGTACAAATCCTCGCACAATGTTGAGCAGGACCGTTTCTCTTGATGAAAAATGCGACAAACTCAGGTATCCTTTTCAAGTACTTATGTAAAAGTAAATTAATGATCGTATTGTAACACCTCAAGTGTCTTTGAAAGGCGAAGAACTGGTTGTTATTTATTTGTTATTTTTTTGGATCCGTCGAATTTAACCCCCTATGCCCGAGCACCATGTATTTAAAATAAGTCCTACACCATTATGTAACAAACCAGTTCCTCTAACATAGTTCAACGGTAAAAAGTACAAACCCGAACTGGATTCGAACTACCGATAGACCGATCGTACGTTTCAACAGCGATGGTTAGGTACATTTATTCGCTAATTTAACAGTGCCAGTACAATAAACAACGGTGGGCTAATACAGGTAAATACTATCTTTCTTTGAATGATAATGGTCAGATTAAATGTTTTTATGAGTTAAAATGTACTATAGGGATAAAAACATCCAGCACACTAACAGCCTTGAGTGGATGGAACTGAAGTCAAATTATCTTTTACTTGTTTGATATGAATTGTTTAAATGAGTAAATTGATTATTTCCATTGATTACTAAAACAATACGTCAAAACTAACAAATGTTGAAACATTAACAAAGAAACAATCCAAGATTATCTAAACGCACAACAATGTAAACTTCGAATAATATATTTAGAGAGAGTAGTAGTTTGTTGAATGGATTATATTACACATGAATATCTGAGAACTGTATGACAAGCATCGTTACTAAAATGTCTTAGGATAGTTAATTTACGTATATAAATGAAACCAAGTCCCATAACGTTATTAAAACAAAAAATATCTCAACGCATTCCCTATTATTTTTAACTATTTCTTTGTTAATTTTATCTATCAATATGTGTAGAAGAACTGAATAGTAAGAAACTAATAAATAGCCTTTATTTTATTAATTTTTTTTTTTTTTCATAAATCTTGGTCTGCAAATAAATGGTTTTTATAGACTTTCTACTCACACCACTCACGATACGACTCTAAAAAAACAGACCAACTAAAATAGAAGATGGACTGAATTGTATTAATTTAATGCAAATTCTAAAGCAAATGCAAAGTAACAGAGAGACTTTATTTTTCATATTCATGGATGATCTTAGCAACGTATTTATATTTCTTTTTTGTATGAGAAAACGCAAAAATGTGCATTAGCTATTGGATTATAGGCATTGGCTTGTCATGCATTTGGCTTAGGTTTAAGTCCAAGTGTCACCATGTAGTTTTTGCCCCCGTGCACAGAGAAGACAGAAACAGAGGTCGCTTCAAATAGTGGGCTGAATATGTGTGCTGAGTTATTTCTCCAAATTGCCATGCAGATAGAGGGACCAGCACTTTGTCAGTGCCTCCAATACTCCCCTCAAAACCTCAATGATAAACGCAGTAGTTTATTACTAATGTACATGTATAAAGATGTAAATTACTCGTTGTAGTACCTGCCACTAAGGTTTTCGTTGAAGACATAATAAAGTGACCTCTGGTTCTTTTTTATCTGTTCCCTGTGAAATTCCCGTGGTCCAACGATCCTAGAAAACAAAAACTTGCTCGTCTCATCACGCGAGGGAATTATGTCACGATTGGGTGCGCCTTTCAACGAAAATACATGCAAAATGTATCTCATTTTATGTAATAAAAAATTCAATAAAAATTAATTACTAACAGAGTTAATTTTATCATATGTCCACAGTGCACAGTTGGAAATACCTGATCGCATTATTTTGTGCATGATAACTTTTTAGTTGACGGTTAGAGACTGGATTTGGATTGGACACAGCAATAAAGTGTTTAATTGAATCTGTTTTGCTGGTGTGTCCGTCTAATATTAGATTGGCCACCAGATTGGGTTAGTCAACTAGAGTCCCACGAAATCCGGTTCTGTTTAGTGACTATTAAGTTAAACCTCACTGTGATATTAACCAAGTTGTAGTTTGAGTGGAACGGACTGGACTGGTTTTACGGGGAGATAATTTAGTCTCGCGATTTATTTACCAAAACACACACTCACTAATAATTGTTAAAAATAACAAAAATTTAAACCAATAAAAACTTTAATAGTGAGGCCTTTCGATAGCAAGGCTATCATCGTCAGACACATCACAAATAAATATGTACTGACATATTTATTCAGTTTATATATTTATTTGTGATCTGTCTGACGATGATAGCCTTGCTATCGAAAGGCCTCATTATTAAAGTTTTTATTGTTTAAATTGTGTTACTTTTAACAATTATATACAGAAAACCAATACAGCTCCATCTTCAACATAGAACACTCATTAATGAATGTTTAAACGGTATTTAACTGCCCCCCGTCATAAAACCAATAAAAATAACTACCTGCTAACACCCCATAAACTAAAATATTACCAAAAACTACTATTTTTCATGTTTTTGTGTTAGAAAAATCACTACTTTTTGTGTGGAAGACTTAAAAGAGTCTTCCACTAAACGAGGTCCAACTTCTACCCCTAAATGAAATAATAAAGGATCATATAGGATTAAATATTTAGAAATGTAATCTCATTGTATCCGAATCGTGGAAAAAACTTAAGAATGTCTTATTTTGCCAGACGAAGTTAGGGCTCAAAAGCCCTCTCTAACTTGAGGACCTTCGCTCAAAGGTGACTTACAGGCCGTGAGGCGAGTGAAGAAACTCTGGATGCGCGAAGGAGGGGATGTAGCAAGTTGGGGAGAAAGCTCCCCCTCTCAGAGTCGGTGGCTACTGTTGTACTAGCCACCCGCCAAACATCAGTCCTTTGCTAAAGTGCCTATCCAGTAAAATGTACGATTCCACTGACATTCAAATCCATCCAGAGTTTCTTCACTCGCCTCACGGCCTGTACAAACCACAGCCAGTAACCGGGCAGGCGGGCTGCATGCTCAGACATCACTCATCCTAGGAACAGCCACGCTCGACGTCGCTTGACGCTATTATTTTGTGATAACGTCGGAACCCTCAAGGTCACTGGCAAGTACATTTACAAAACTTCCAAAAACTATTCATTAATATATTATTTCAAACGATGTATTTATTAAATAGCGCATATAAAAATATTATATGGAATACGTAGTTCAGAACACGAGCATGGTGGACATAACATGTTTGTATGGAATTTTTGGTTATGAATTAAAATGTTGTTGTTTTCAGGGCCTATAGAATTTTTCCAATTTCATAAATTTTATTTATTTTTTTACATATATTTGTTTCACAAATGATCACGCTATTCACATTGCGTTCCAGAAGACTTCTAACAATCCATATATAAATGCCCACATTGTGCTTGACCTCATTAGTTTTGGAATTTGCTTTTTTTGCAGTTTACCCCACTTTTCCTTTTTGAAGTTTTTAACATGAATAAGGTTTTTTTTTTTTTTTTTTCATTTTCTAGAGGTAGGCCTATTCAACTTCTACTGCAGGTCAAGTCAAACGAATTCGAAAACTGTCATCACGCTTACCCTCTATTTTGAGGAGAATAATGGGCAAAGACCAAATTACTGGGGACAAAACTATAACTTGGTGAAAACCATTAAATAGTATTATTTAAATATAAAGGGTTGACTTACTGGGTCATCATCTGATATTAGTACAAATTAACAGATTACAAATCTAACTTAAGACCTTACAAAGTACTTACCAAAGTTCGGAACCTAACGAGAGCGACGTTGATGCTCTTCTGCTTGTTTAGAAGACGGCTGAATCGTTCCGCACGTTCCGTACACGTGAGGTTGGAGCGGCGAGGACGGAAGGAGTTGAGTGCCTCTGGAGGCAGAGCCGGGGGTGGAGTGGACGGGCGGGTGACAGTGGTCAGCGGCATGGTGCGAGCTATGACCGACTCCATGCTCGAGCTCTGACGATTTTGGAACTTGAGGTTCATCAAGTCGCCTATACTGCCTGAGTTAATGGCTCCGCCTGGACAGGCCGAGAGAGAGGGTGAGGTTCGTCCGAGTCGGAACTACGGCTGGGGTTTAAGATAGAGTTGAGGGAACTACGATAACAGTTCAGAGGGAACTTTTACTAAAATCTGCATTAATAGCAATAGACTGAGATACATAGAAAGGATTAACCGAGGCTGGACATTTTAAATATAGTTGGGCCTGTTGAAATTTAGTTTTGTTACACTTAACCTTGGGCGTAAAACACTAAGAAAATCAAATATAATAAAATTTGTTGATTCAGCTGTTGGTACCCTTACAAAGACAGAGGAAACGTCTGAAGAAAAGTGTGCGATGAGAATTAGTGCAAGAATGAAAGTGGGAGATGAGGAAATGAAGAGAATAATGCAAGGGAAAGAACGAATCGAAGATACTAAAGAATAATTAGCTACTAAGCAGGCTACAAAAGAACTAAAAAAATTATGAGGAAGTTAAAACAAGAATGGATATGGCTAAGACAGTATTTCATGACAAAAAACAAAAATGTTCTTCATATGGAACTTAAAAAGAGGCTGATGAAGTTCTTTGAAGGGAGTGTTTTCCTTTATGGAGTAGAAACATGGACATGGAGAAAGGAAGATGCGGAGAGAATACAGGCGTTTGAAATATCGACTTGGAGAAATGAAGATGTGGAGAGAATAGATGCATTTGAAATATCGACATGGAGAAAGGAAGGTGTGGAGTGAATAGAGGCGTTTGAAATATCGACATGGAGAAAGGAAGGTGTGGAGAGAATAGAGTTTGAAATATCGACAAGGAGAAAGGAAGGTGTGGAGAGAATAGAGGCGTTTGAAATATCGACATGGAGAAAGGAAGATGTGGAGAGAATAGAGGCGTTTGAAATATGGACATTGTAACGTCTCAATTATTAAATGAGAAAGAAGCAATGCACTGATAAAAGTGGAGAAAACAGGGATCTGCTGAAAGAGCTGAAAACTGACCATGATAACTGTTATTATTGAAATTTAAAAGCCAATTGTAAAAGTCTTAATTACTGTCAGATGTTTGTGGTAAAATATTAACAATGCTTAAGGACTAGTAACAATATGAACTTACAATATGATTTAACATATTTAGTTGACTTACATTTATGACGCGTACCCTGCAATAAGCGTGTGTGGTCTAAGAAGTAGAAATGTGTTGGTTTGAAGAGTTAGCTAGGATTTGTTACGGTTCAAATTGTATAGAAATAACCAAGATTGTTAACAGACTTTCGTTAGGAAGAAATTATTTACTTCAGGCCTATCAATGTAAAGAATGATCTCAACCAGCACAGTCTGACTATAAAATAAATTATTTTGTTAACCTAGTTATTTAGACTTTAACAGAAAATAATTTTATTTAGGAACTTCACAGACTATTAAACTGGGAATAACGAATTATTTTTTTTATTGGATCAATAACTTAAACAAACCATATTTTACATAAGCACTCCGGCAATTTTTTTAATTCTATCATACTTTATTTTTGTTCTGTTATTTAAATAATGAAACGCCTGATCTACATGAACTTTTTACAGTATTTTACTGACCAGCCAGGCCAAGTTTTCGATCAGAAAGTTTAAGCTTCCTCGCCTTATCCAGGTCACTCATGCTCGAGCGCCTCCTAACTTTTAGTCTCGTTCCTCTGGCAAATTCACCCTCCCCCTCGGCCAGGTCCGGCTCGTCCTCTTCTGGATGAACTTCTGGAACAGTGTCCGGCGAGGTTCTCACCATCATCAGGGACGGCTTGAGGCAGTGGAACAGCCCCATGGTGGTGGTCTTGTCTAAGTCACCCATTATTGTTGATAGCTTACAAGAACACTTCCTTCTTGTTGTGTAGTTTTTTAGTATTTACAATTTAGCTTGCAAGTAATTTATTAATGAACTTGTTACTGTATTTTACTTAGTTTTTTGGTTATTTATAAACACTATCCATTACCACAGTATGCAACTGAAGAAGCACTTCCTTAAAGGACTGGCTGAGCTGTAATATATCCCCAAACTAAAGATAACATGTAATAAATTTTAAATAAATCAAACTTAGCACATTAACTTCTTATTTATGACGGTTATGACAGACCAGATAGTTTATAGATGACACTTGTCATGGATCTTTAATGCAAGACAGTTAAGTGCCTAATTTGAACGTTGTAACATAATTAGTTGCAATGTGAAATAGGTTATATACATTCGGGAACTAATACTCTAATAAAGGTATTATGTACACTTAACTTTAAAAATTGATCTTCAGATTTGATTAGTTCAAGATACACTTTTTAAGTCATGATTTCTAACGGTTTTTTTTTTTTTTTTTTTTTTTTCACATTGTATTCGTGTTCAATGTTAGAGCATATGTAAGGTAAATGCCCCATACTTTGTTTCAACCATCTTGGTTTCATCTTAGTGTGGACAACAAATCATTGCGAAAGTTTATCTTATAACCCAATCAAGCATCAGATGAGATTTGAACCCCACGTCTTACTATACGGTCATCCTCAAATAACAAAACTAAACACTGTAACTCATCGGCTAAATATCTATAAAAATACATAAATTGGTCAGAGTTGGTGACTGTAGTGCAATATCCTGTACGTGTATGGGTGGGTAGGTGGGTCAAAACCTCTGCATGTGTATGGGTGGAGGTGAGAGGGTAAAAACCACTGTACGTGTGTGGGTGGGTAGGTAGATCAAAACCTCTGCATGTGTACGGGTTAGCGGTGATAGGGTCATACGGGTGGGTAGGTGGTTCAAAACCTCTTCATGTCTATGGGTGGAGGTGAGAGGGTCAAAACCACTGTACGTGTGTGGGTGGGTAGGTAGATCAAAACCTCTGCATGTGTACGGGTGGCGGTGATAGGGTCATACGGGTGGGTAGGTGGTTCAAAAGCTCTTCATGTCTATGGGTGGAGGTGAGAGGGTCAAAACCACTGTAGGTGTATGGGTAGGTAGATCAAAACCTCTGTATGTGTACGGGTGGCGGTGATAGGGTCATACGGGTGGGTAGGTGGTTCAAAACCTATTCATGTCAATGGGTGGAGGTGAGAGGGTCAAAACCACTGTACGTGTGTGGGTGGGTAGGTAGATCAAAACCTCTGCATGTGTACGGGTGGCGGTGATAGGGTCATACGGGTGGGTAGGTGGTTCAAAACCTCTTCATGTCTATGGGTGGAGGTGAGAGGGTCAAAACCACTGTACGTGTGTGGGTGGGTAGGTATATCAAAACCTCTGCATGTGTACGGGTGGCGGTGATAGGGTCATACGGGTGGGTAGGTGGTTCAAAACCTCTTCATGTCTATGGGTGGGGGTGAGAGGGTCAAAACCACTGTAGGTGTATGGGTAGGTCTATACCACTGTGCGTATACGGGAGGGAGGGTCGGTTAATACCACTGTACGTGTAGTATACTTGGAGGTATTTCGAAATATATAATACAAGATAAATATAACAAAAATGTTAAAACCCCTTGTCTGACAATACACGATGTAATGATAAATGACAAACATTTGAAGTTTATCATCAACAAATACGATAAGAGCGTCACTCTTTTATTGTTCTGCCATTAGTGAACATCAAATAACGTATTGTACAACTTTGAATATTGCATTACTTTAAAATGTACTTTACCACTAATTATGTTGTCCATTGCATTGTTCTGTCTTTGGCAATGTAATACTGTATTGACAATTGCTGATAAAGAGAATTACATTGAACTGAAAACGTATGTTTAAATAGTTTGACAATGGCTGATAAGGAGCAATAAAGATGGCCACGAAAATATAAAGAAACTTTTTTAATTGTCTTTAAAATAGCAATCATCAATGTATGTGAGTTTATTTTTGAAAACTATATTGAAAGAAATGTTCTCACTGCACTAGTCAATTGTTATGTAATCATTTTTGTTTCTAACAGATTGTTCCTAATGGTCAAATAGTTTTAGTTAAAGATGACAAATATTATGGTCAATTACTCATATTGTTTTTCCATTGGTGTATACAAATTTATATCCGTAAGATTTGTTATAGATGTTAACTTGACTCGTATTAAATTAACCAGATACAGGTTCATAGTTTTTGAAAACCAGGAATTTGTTTATCATCTTTTAATATAATGAGCAATATTATATGTACTTTCTCAGGTGTAATAATTACGTGATATTTACAACTAAATCTACAATATTTAAATTTAGAACAGGTTTCAGAATCGAAAACCCTTTATAAGTGATTCCTAGAGCCATACTCTTTACCGCACAAACCGTTAGTGTAAACTGTATTTAGCTGGAAACTTGTTAAATGGAATTTTAATTATAACATTATTTACAATAAAACAACTTAAAAGCCTAAGTTTAAATATGCAAAAAATATTGCCGGCTTGGTGGCTCAGTGGCTAAGGCCTACGGAGTGCTTGTTCCAAGGTTCGAATCGCCAACTGAGCTGACGGTCGGTACTTAGATCGTTGAATAGTGTTCACGCACAGGCTTGTAGTCCCATGTAATAGTTTTAAATAATAAATATATATAATATTTCAAGAATTTATTTATTACAACTTCCAAACCCGTAGTGTTACAGTTTAATATTTGGAGACTTGTTAAAGGGGACTTTAGTTCAAATAAAACAAAATTTAAGACCACAGTTTTGGAAACACCCCTATATATCACATGTCAAGTATGATACTTATTATACTGAGAAGACTTTTAGGTAATTCAAGTTTGCTTCTAATATTGTATATAAAAAGATTTACGCCTAAGTTCAATTATTGGACATTTATTGTAGGCAGTTTCAAGTTTGTTATCACTGTATTGTCTTCGATTGACTTGTATCCAATCGGGAAATTATTTAAGTCCGATTGCTTACCTACTTGTAGATTATCAATTTACATAGAAAAAATTCAATTTTACTTCATTAAAATTCAGTAAGGCCTTGAAATACTTGAAAAATACCCTACTTTTTCGTTCATGGAACTCCCCGAGAGTTAATATGTGGGTTTGGCCTACTTTTACAGCTGGTGACCAACCTTGATAACGGGACCGGACGTCAAACCACACTCCACTGATAAGGAGTGAACTAGAAGAAGAAACAGCCTACAGTGAAGGTGTAAAACAATACAATAATGTGTACGGAAAGAATTAAAATGAATATTGCTTCATATATCACTTTTATATGCACCAAACCTAATTAAATTTTTAAAAGCATCATGTTGTACCGGGTCGTTTTGACCGGTACATTTCGGTTTTTTTTTCGTTGTCTGCCAGGCTGCCTGAGATCGCTCACGCTCTGCGTTCCGCGTACTTTGGTAGCCGTTGGCCCAGTTCCGTTTCGTTCCGTGTTCCAGCAGCTTCTGTCCGGTTGGCCTGTCTGGTCAGTTGTCTTGTGCTGCCTGCAGAATCTCGTTATGAGTGGCTAGACACACTAAAACGTAAGTGTTCATTTTGTGAGTTTTAATATCTAAGCACCCTTTTGGTGAAAATATTTTGTTTCAATAATATTTAATCGTTCTTACTTGTGTTTTCAGAGTTTTGTTAAATTTATATTCTTTGTCTAGATGTTTTAACCTAGGTTCGAGCCATGTGCTCATTGTTACCTTTTTGACTTTAATTGCTTTATTATCTCTGGTTTCATATTTAATAGTAGTTCTGTATGATGTTTATTGAGCCTTTTTACAGTTGTAGTTACCGATTTACCATATTTTTTGTTCATTGACAATAACCTAGCCTATCTTTAGCTTTTCATGTTAATTCCTATTGCTCATGTTCCATAGCCTCATTTTCAGTTTGTCCTTTAAAGTTCATATACGTAATTAATTCTTTTATAATTTGTTAATTGTAATTTTTCTTAAATCTGAGTTTGCCAACATAATTATTCATGACCTAAAAAATAGATCTTTTATTTTTTCTAGTGTGATAATCCTGTATAATTTTGTCTGTGCCCGTTTTGTGTTGCCATGTCATGTTTAGTGGTTATGTATAATATTTGTGTTGTGATGGCTGGACTGTTGTTAATGTGCTGTGGTGTTGTCCTACAGTCCAGGGTCCTTGAGTGGGACTTTCAACCCTCAGCCGGTCGTCCGGGCAATGTTCTATCATCTTCACTGCTAGCCTGGCCTGAGGACCATGTTGGAGCCTGGAGTCGCCCGCTACCCGCTCTACATCTTTAGGGTACAAGTCTTCTGTCCTCAGGTCAGTGCGTTCCTTATTTTTCCCGGCGGCTGAGCTGGGGGTGATTTGTGAAAAGAAAAATAAATAAATAAAAAAGAAATATAGAAGAAGAAAAAAAAATGATTATGGAACTGTATGTGGCCTAGGCCTAAAACTTGAACTTGAACAGTGATTTATGGAACTCAGCCATGGGGACTTACTTATATTTATTTATTAAAGAAAAAAAAAAACTTAAAATCCAAAAAGAACTTGTGTTGTTAATATTCATTGTTATTTAGTTTAGTTAGTTTATTGCTTGTTACATTTGTTTAGATTTTTATATTTGTTAGGTCCCCATTATTCAATCCTGTTATTATTTATTTATATGTTTAGGCCTAGTGATTGTTATTTATATTTTTTGTTCATTGTATTATAGATGTCTTGAAGTGCATTTTTACTCGAACGGTACCGTGTTAGATTTTCTTTTTAATTGTTTAATTTTTTAAACTCACCAAAAGGGGATTATGGTGCTTTTAGTTAACTTTTAATTCGGAGCTGCCCAGGGATTCCGGCTTACTCCCTGGCCCGGTGGAATCAAGGGATGTGTGGGCTAAATTGCCGGGTTAAAGTGTTGTGATCCAAAAGTTTTCTAAATTTTCACTTTTATTTGGGGCTTAATATTTTTCTTACGTTTTGGGGTGTCTCAGGCTAAACTGCAGATAGGCCATACACCCTGTAGTTGATTAATTGTTAAATTTTTGTATTTGTAGAGTTTGTGGTATTTATAGCGTTTGTTATAATTGTGTAGTATCTTGGTAATTTTTGTGTGTTTTGTTATTTATTTAACTGCAAATTATTATTGTGGCCTTCTGCCTGTCAGTTTTTGATTATTTGTTTGTTTGCCTTGATAATAAAAATTAGTTTTGCTCAGCTGCCGAGTGTTATTTTTGACCCTCCAACTGCCGCCCGTGATCCCATCGCTCGGCTGGTTTGGGCCATTCCCCCGGTTGGCACGCTTTCCAGCTTTGGTGGGGGGATGGGTCTCAATGTTAGTAACTACTACCTTCTTCATCCTTTATATAAATCGATCACAAATTGATACAGAAGTTATTTTTATTGAAGTTTGTGAAGGAAAATATTTACACACCTCTTGCACACACATTCACAAGAGACGCGAATAAAGAAGGTAACAACAAGACGAGTCCCTTCCATCTACACAAGTGAAAAGACCCCCTCCTATCTGCACAAGGGACATGAGTCTAGATAAACCCACTCACCCACACAATGGGCACAACTCTATACGAGCCCACTCATCAACAAAATATACTTGACTTTAGATGGGCCCACCCACATATGGAAAACGATAAAACGAGCCCCTATCCACATCCACACAAGGGAAAATACAAGACCCACTCCCATCCATACAAATGGCACGACTCTAGAGATCCCCTTCATCAACCCAGTCCTCTCACCCATCTTCTGTCAAGATAGGTCCTCTCACCCATATAACGAATATGACTTTAGACGAGCTTACTCAACCACACAATGGATATGACTATAGACGAGTCCACATATCCACACTATGTATATCACTCTAGACGAGTCCACCTACCCACACTATGGATATGACTCTAGACGAGCCCACCTACCCACACTATGAGTATGACAAGACAAGCCCACCCACACTCACAATGGATATGACTAGACAAGCCCACCTACGCACACAATGGATATGCCTCTAGACGAGTCCACCTACTCACACAATGGATATAACCGTAGACGAGCCCAAACACTCAAATACCCAATATTACTCTAGACTAGCCTACCTATTCACACTATGGACATGAATCTGGACGAGCCCACCCACACAATGGATATGACTCTGGACGAGCACACCCACACAATGGATAAGACTCTTGACGATCCTACCCAACCTCACTATGGATATGACTCCAGACGAGCCGTATTGGACATAACTAGATGACCCACCCAGCCAGATAATGGATAAAACTAAACGATCCACTCGCCCATATAAGGATAACGACAATACAAGTCTCCTCCCACACACAAAGGAGAAATTTGTATTTGACGCTGTTGAGGTATTTGGGTATTAATTTAGACACGGATAATCTGACTGATGAGTTGACTTTAATTATGTTTTCACTGATTGCCTTGATCGAAACGTTTAGATTGCGTATTGTTATACTTGTACCCAATGAAATACTGATCTTGATACAGTCTATAGGATGATTTTTCCTTGCCAAACAATTAAAATTAGTAACACAGTATCGAATGAACTTTCGAGTTACCTAATCACTTTATACAGTTTTCATTCGAATGAAACAGGGTTCCTTTCGATTATATGGTTTGGATGTAACCGGTCATTCTATCGACTAGTTGGGAGCGTATCCCTTAAAATCCCATCGAGTAATCTTCTTAACTAGTTTTTTCAATTAAAAATCAAATAAATCGATTAGATACTTATCCTTAGAAATTTCATCTGTTAATGTATTATTTCTACAGTGTATTACAGTTTACTATCAGAAATATTTGTTCTATCCCATGTAAATAAATGATCTATTGACTAACATTTTGAAATGGATAAATGTAGAGTTAAGGCAAATATTAAGTCCAACCTAGGGTTTTAAGTCCAACCTGGGGTTTTAAGTCCAAACCCAGGAATATTAGGGTCGTAACGTTTGATATATACTGTATTAAAGATTATTTCTGTTGATGGCAGTCTTCATATTTTTGGCTATGTGAAGTGATTATCTTAACTAATTACGTAATGCATTACGTAACAATTACGTTAAGGTAAATTCGTTTGGTAACTGAAAATATATAAAAATAGTAGACGTTAATGTTTTGTGTTCTATAACTATGTAACACAATCGCTAAATAAATTATTTCGTCATTGAGTTTTGCCATGAGCTAAATTGAAACACCAATATTACAAAGAGAACAATTCTGCAGGTTATGAATGTTATCAGTAGTAAAATGGTCCATAAAATAAAACAATTGGAGCCACAAATTCAAAGTTAATGCGCAAACATTCACTGTTTATCAGGTGACACATGAATCACTGAAATGTTACAAATATAAAATACATCTGGAACTAAATTTAATATCATCAATAGAGTTTAAATAAATATTTCATATTATACATTTATCAAAACAACTAAAACGTATTTTTACTTCTATTAACACTACAATCGTACAATTTTTAGTGCGTGTGAGAAAATCAATATTTTTTATTTATTTTTTTGTCCTGTTATTACCTGCTTTTGTATTTATGGTGGAATTTTGAATATATAACATCCAATAATCAACAAATATATATTTTATTGGTATTTATTTTAGTTAACGACGAAACAAACTGTATTAGCATTACCGAAAAAATAAAGTACAACTGAAATAAAAAATAAAGTCTACACCTATTTTCACAGTTTTTTTTTACTAAAATATAGTTTAAATAAAAAAAATTAAGAAATGAAAGCCTAATACCACTGAAATACTGGCTGATGTCGGTTTTTAAAAAACCATAAGGCTTTAGACCATAAAACTTAGCACAAATATTCTTCACAAGCAGATTTAGATGCAAGACAAGAAAGGATTTTATACTATTTTACCTCGTAGAGCTAAAATAAGTTAGATAGTAAAAAATCGCTATACCAGCTAATCAGAACCTGCGTTACCGTTCACAGTATGAATGAGTTTAAGAACGGAACAACTTTACATAAGGGGTTCTTTTTGAACAGTTCTTTGAACAGGAGTTGACCTGGATGCTTTTAAGATTGGCATCCACACCTTACGAACTCCTCGTAGGGGAACTACCGCGATTTATGGTCCTCAACAGCCCCTATATGAATTAGACCCATATATCAATGTATACTATAAACTTCGAGAAATAGTTCAATTATTCACAGTTGTTCAACCCTTATGTAAAATGTCAAGAATTATCTTCTGTCTGAAAAAGCTTAAGTAATTAACTAGTCTTAATGTACTCATTAATGCATATTTTGGCCTTTTCCATTCCATTAACATATGGCTCAATCCTCTGGGGTAAATCACAAGGAGGTTTTCAAATTCGAAAAGAAAGCTATACGCAGTATTGTCGGTACAAGTGACTTGTAGTCATGTAAAGCCTACTTTGTAACTTTAGGTATACTTAAAAGTGTATGTATTTTTATTTTATAAATCTTAATTTTTATAAAAGAAATTTTAATTGATGTGAGATGTGCCAGACTAAGTAAAACTTAACATACACATATTAGTACTGGTATCAAAGTATTTAATAAATTACCTGTTTCTGCCAGAACTACCAACATAACTACATTTAAAAATGTTCTTAAAAAATGGTTACAAAATATTACACTTTACTCATTAGAGGAAATGGGTTTATAGGACATAATTAATTTACAATTTAAAGTTTAGACTCTTAGTTATTAAGTGACGAATGTATTTTGCAATATCATAATGTTAGAAATTATAAACATTTTGACTTTGTCATCGCATGTATTTTGTGCTGGACGACAATAAACGATACTTTATTCAGTTACCCTGTAATGCAAGTAATTTTTTTAATATAATTGTCTGAATTTCAAATGGTTATGGTATATTTACAATACAGAACTGATCTAGACAAATCTACGAGGGTCTGATAATGAAATAAGTGGTTTAACTGTACCCATCACCGTAATATTTGGACATATTGTACTTGCGGTGTAATAATTGCGTGTTGTGTGACGTTGACGTGTTTTATACCTATACCAACACGTAATATGCCGACTAAGAAACTATGTGTTTATTGTAATAATCAAATATAACGGTTGTAATTAGTTATCCGCCATTAAGACTCCGATCGTAGAGATACGGGCGAATAGGAAGGGTAAATATGAGGGACTAATGAGTGTGATGGGTGTAGATGAACTATGTTGTCATTGTTACAAAATGAAGTCTACTTTTCCTTAGAAAGAGCCATATTAATAGCCCAATACCTAGGACAACCAGTGGACCTATAGTTTTAGGTGGAATCCGAGCCACGTAGTATTGGTCTGATTTTTAGCTAACTGAAAAGTCTGATACTCAGTTCTCTTTCATTCACAACGTACGGACACTGACTACCACCCAACACGGACACCCCAGACTTATCTAGTATTATCCAAGTCGATGGCAACCATTGAGCGGTCACCGTCCAAGTATTTATTAAGAGGACCAAGTACCTATCGCCTTCAATCTCCACAACACTTTACACCCAAGTAGTTGGGTTACAGAAATACACCACAAAACTTTGTTTTGCTTGCGTCAGTTCAGACTGCTTTCGTTTAAGATGTTAATTTATGTATTTATTGGAGGTATTTTAGTAAAGAAATCTGTCAAGCTTGTCATTTTCTACTGATATAAATTTAATCTGGTCTGTCATATTGTGATAATTTATATACGGTGTAACTTTCCAACGCACCCCTAACTACAGATGTATTTATGGTACAAAATAACGATACATTACACTATAAAGGGCTTGTATTACACCGAACTAAACTACAAATATACTAGTGTAATATTACAAAGATCACTTTGGTCCTAAGTAAGGAAGTCACGACAAACACATGAGAACACTCGTAATTATATAAAGCACGCACAGGCGAGAAGTATGAACGTGGTGGAGGTCCCACTTTCCGTACGCGACATCACCGACCGACTGACTGTGATAGGACCCCGCGGCTAGCACCCCGCCGTGATAAGAGAGCTTTTGCTTGTAGCACCGGCGATGTGATTATGTGTCTGAGGCAGTGGTGGTCTCGATCAGCTGATGTGGGCCAACCCAGAAAGCAAACTAACGTCATAGCGAATTTTACAGAAATTCTTATCGCATTAAATGCATATCAAATGTGTAATTTACAGTTAAATGCCCTTACTTTGCTGTTTAATTTTTCAGGTTTTGTTCTAACATCAGCGTATGAAACTATTTACGCAAATATATTGTAAAGGCCAAAGTCAAAGCCACTAAAAACTCCATTGACAAATCATTCCCAAGCGACTACTCATTTATTCTGTAGATTATAAGTTAAATGCCTTACTAACTTCACTTTCCTGACGTTTCCATCAACTGTAGAACTCCCCTTTTCATTTTTTCAGAACCAGTATTTTCTTCTGGATAAAGATCAACGTCATTAACTGCTCGACAGTTGCTTTAATTCGACTACTGCGAATGTAACTACTGGACATTACTCTGTGAGTAACTAAGAAGATGCTGATGAAACAATAATGTTGCGATAAATCATAATCGAATACTGCCCATCGAGAGACAAAGACAGTATACAAATATTTGAAAACTACACTTCGAGAGATAACGACAGTAAATAAATATTTGAATACTGCACATCAATAGATAACTACAGTACATAAATATTCGAGAACTACACATCAAAAGATGTTCGTACTAGACTTGATAGTGAACATTTCCAATAAAACATTTTTTCATAAGACCATGTTATAAACGTAACAAAGGTTAACTATGACTTTATAAAGTTGATTTGGTCAAATTTTTTCTTTTATTTTATCTATTTTATAATCCAGCATATAATATCGATACACTTTACCCAGCAAATAGGTTTGTTCTCTGAACAGATGAAATTTCAAGATCATGAGCCTTGGATTTTTTCATAAACAGTGAAATCCTCCACCTCAATCAAAATCATATTTTGAGCATGTAAACGCACATGCTGCTACTTCATACTCAAAACACAAATTGAGTGGAGAAAAACGAACTTAATTTCATCCTCCAAAAGGACTCTACATATTTTCCTCCCAAAAAGGGCCACTTCTGTAAATTTGAGGTAGGATAAGCTAATAAAGTTTGTGAAAGAATTGATTTTACGTCTGGCAGAGAGCTCGAACTTGCAAACACTGGGCACAATGCCAACAGTGTTTTATCTTGAAAGCTCTTGAATCAACGTAAAGCCGATTTTGGGGAAATCACTTCCCGAGCAATTCACAGCCGTCTCCTAAAGCAGTACTCAATTCCCATCCTCAGCACGTAATATTTGTCGATCCCACAATCCACTCTCATCTCCAAATCTCTTTGCTGATGATTATTTCAACACAACATGTGTGGATTACCGCACGAGTTGTGTTTCCTTGTTTATAATTACTTACGTTAATGAATATAAAGAACCGATCAGGACTACCTTCATGGTGACAAAGTAAGCAGTGCAACTACCGCTAAATAATTACTAACTAAAATTATATTTTTTCACAGCTAAAACTGAAGATAAAGTAATGTAGTTTTGTGAATAATTAAGAGGTTCCTAAAATGTGTGGTGAATTTTTGTAGACTATAAAGTGTTTTTATGCCTCGATTAACCCACTATAACCACCTCACATTATAATAGTTTCAAGCTACATTCAGTGTTACGAATTATGTTAAAAGATTGAGGTTAACATTTTTTTTTCTTTAACCCTACTACTGGCAATCATCTATTTTATAGACGAATCACATGCACTACATATTTATTTTATAACTGTTCTAAATCACTAATGAATCGGTATGATGTAGGTATCTTTAGGAGATTGTAATTGATATTTACACATCGAATTATCGCTATTCGATAGCTGTCAGGTGAAGTAGTTTGTTTTGTTTTTATTTCTCAGCTGCCATTTCAGCTGAACTGTTCATATTTGTTGTTTGTTAATAAGAGTTATTTGTGTATAACTCTTAAACGGTTTCATGAACCTCAATTACATTTAAACTATCAGAAACTAAATAAAATTTGTCAAATAATGGCTATCTCACGTGTTTTTATTTCACAACATATATAAATTTCAGAAACAGTGCCCCGCCCAATTTTTATATAAATAAAAACTACAAATATACAAGTACATTTCTTTATCTTTTTATAATATGACAAAAATGTATTTTTATATAAATGTACACTATTTTATTTTCTTATTCTATTACTAATTCTGAGAGTAAACATGTGTTACAATGCAGATCTTAAGTGTTTTGAATATTTTTTTTAATTGTTATAAAATCCTATGAGCGAGACGTCAAAATGGCCTGCCACTACAGAGTAAAATAACTGCCACTAGTAGAGTTAATAACACTTTATTATTTTATTGAAATTAGATATTGTTGACTGATTTAACGGAATTCGTAGGAATGTAAACAGTTAATTGTTTTTCCTTTTTTACAATTTACATTTAAGTTAGTCCATCTGTAATTTTAAATATTAAAATATATTCTTTTTTGTTAAGTTTCCAACAGAGTAATATAACGAGTTTAAAACTTTTGTAAAAAAAATTAAATATATAAATTTGAGTTCATGATTCATATTTCTGGATATTAATGCAATAATAATATATTGATAATGGTTTAACTTTTTTAATGTCCTCTGTTTTGGTGTATTTACTACCGGTTTCCCACATCATCAGTTATATCCTCTGTTGGAATTCGTCGTCGAATTAAAATATATATATATATATATATATATATATATATATATATATATATATATACATTTGATGTGACTAAAGCATTACAGTTCTCCCTTTTAACTTAAATCCCTCAAAGTAATAATCTTCAGGTTGTAAATTTTTTATTTGCGATGCTACATTTCCTTTATTACGGCGTGTAGGTGTGGGTTAAAATTCTTCCATTGTCTTTCATATCGTAAAAGTTCATTGCGGTTGTAAACCTGTGTTAAAATATCAGTATTTACCAACTACTCCAGACACGTGTTGGGATTTTCAGTTTACTGCAATGATAAATAATGAATCACCATCCATCCTGGGTAATGGTGATATTCGATTGAGAATTTAACGATCTGTAAAAATAAAATTGGTTATATTATTCAACACTATAGTCCACCCGTTCTAACTTTACCTCTGAGGGGAGCACACATAGCAGCATTGTATATCTTGAGCACTCCTTCCTGTCCCACAGCTAATTTGTTTCCGGTCTAGATAAATCACGACTAGGGCCTGATAGTTTTTATAGGTTCAAATTGTCCGGTTTGACTTCATTTTTTGATATTTGTAAACAGTAAAAAAGTACTTCCATTTTTACTGTTCCATTTTTTTTCAATACCCACTGGCCCACCCATACGCAAACGTTGGTATTGACTCACCCGCCCGCCCATACGCGAACAGTGGTATTGACCCACCCGCCCGCCCATACGCGAACAGTGGTATTGACCCACCCGCCCGCACATACACGAACAGTGGTATTGACCCACCCGCCCGCCCATACGCGAACAGTGATATTGACCCACCCGCCCCTCCATACACGAACAGTGCTATTGACCCACCCGCCCGCACATACGCGAACAGTGGTATTGACCCACCCATCCGCCCATACGCGAACAGTGGTATTGACCCACCCGCCCGCCCATACGCGAACAGTGGTATTGACCTACCCACCCTCTCATAAGCAAACAGTGGTATTGACCCACCCACCCACCCATACGTGAACAGTGCTATTAATTCCCACTAAAAAATATTTTAAAAGATTTTAATTCCCACTAAAAAAATACATTTGTCCTTCCTACATTCTTCTCAATTGTAAGTCACCGGAAATAAAATTTAGAGAAGGGCTGAGGCGGTCTGGATGCGACGTTTCCTACGTCGAATTTCCAGTCTATCCCGTAAACCTCAGAAGTAAAGTTAGAACGGCCGGACTATAACCTACTACAGTAAGGAGAGCCGGTGGTCGAGCAGTTTCAGACGTCAGGACATTGAGTTAGTAATATTGCAGTTTCGAATCCTGGCCTTGACTGGATGTCTTTACAACAATAGTCACCTTGTTCTTATAGTTGCCTTGTTCAGTGGTTCTCCCCCTTACTCTGTCTGAAAAGACCCCGTACAGGTTAGTAGTCTATCGGTAATGGGGCAAAGTAATGTCAAAACGGATATCTGCCTCTCCTCTAAAAAAATCAAGTTATACCACAGAGAAAAAGAAACAGAGATTGTTTTCTTAAGGCCATTGCGAACACCTCAGAGGCCACTACACACATATTAAAACTAATTTACTTTTTTTATAAGTGTGGTGTAATAATTACTACAGTTATTCTATTTAGGGGGAGTAAGGAAGGGACTGATAAGGTGCTGGCCTCCTATATGCCTTAAACAAAATGGAGAACTAACAACTCGACGCATATTTAGCGCACCATTGAATGCGACCTCTATTCCATTCGTATCTGTGGTTGTACCTATGCCTATTAGACGCACTAACTGGTTCAGTTCAGGCGAATTTATTTACAAATACGCAAATTAGTCATTCATATACACAAAGAAATCGATACCTGAAGTCGTATAAAAGTAAACAGCAGTTTAGGTACTATTTGGTAATTTGTTTAAATATGCAAGTTTCAAATTTGATATTGAAGGGAACAAAGTAGAGCGATTCGTTTGGGTCCAAACCACCTGTGGACATTATGCGAACATAAATCAAAGAGGGAGAAAATGGTGTTAAGCAGTGCGAAAACATTGAGCAAGCTGTTGCCAGGGATAAAGGAAATGGATGTGGCATTCCTGAACTAATAATGTATCACGATGAAAATACATGTTTGTCAGTCCTTATGAATGAGTGCTAGAATACAATTTAGTATCCCCAAATAAGAAGAAATTAATTAAATTAAACATCAAATTATTGTTGGACCTAAACGATTCATTTCAAACTGTTTGTCCCTCTACTGCCGGTTAACTGCTTCGAGTTTTTTAATCAAATTTAATCCAAATTAATAAAGACACTCATCAGTATTATTAAAAGGCTACAATTGTACTTAGTGTGTTTGATTACTTCTAAATTTATAAAAATTATAAACAACATAACAGACAAAAAATATTAATATTTTAATGCTTAAATTTAACTTCTGAAAGCAAACAGATTTATAGGACTTTTTTATTCAGAGATACTTAACCTTTTCATTTTATATTATTAGTTACAAACATCATCTGACATACACATACTGGCAAGAATTAATCAAATAAATTGTGACTAAAAACTTGATTTGTGTTTGGTTAAATATAGACTACATTTCTTTTTATTTATATTAAATCCTGCTTGATCTAAACGAGCCTTAACACTCTTCATTTTGAAAGTAATATTTGATTGGGAAACTATTGATTGAAAATATCAACCATTGAGATTTCAACCCATGGTAGACCTTCTAATGTTGAACCTAACCTAACCTAACCTGACTTAACCTAACCTAATCTGACCTAACCTAACCTAACCTGAACATTCTTAGAACACTTCAGGTGCTGATGCTTTTTCTGAATGGAAGTCACAAGTAGGAATATCTACCCAAAAGTGATAAACAGGTTTCATATTTGGAAGTTTGGTCAAATACTCTGATTTGCCAAAAACCTTTTAGCGATCCAGTAGTGTAAAAAACTTTACAGAACATTATCTAGAACAGTTTAATATATATGATATTTCTTCAAATGTTTATAAATTAGTGCCTACTCTGAAAACTCACAGATAACATTTGAGTTTACTCATTTGAATATGAGTCTGTGCCATTCATTATTCATTACTGAATGTTCTATAATTAATGTTATATTCATTATCATTCATTGTTTATTTGCAAGACGCCGATGGACAAGATATGGGCGAATATGCGAGGTGAATGAGTGTGATGAATGTATATGAACGAGTTTAGTGGTTGATACTAACTTAAGAGTCTGCAGAGGCTGTCGGCCATATTGGTTTTTATCCCATAGGAACAATGTTATTTGCGAATCCATATTTTCTCGCTATTTATAGACCAAAAGTTATGTATGAGGTGTAATTTTAAACCTTATCATTTTGCGCAGTGGGTTTGCTTTTCATATTTGGAATATATACGCTTAGTTTTTTTTTTTTTTTTTTTTTTTTTTTTTTTTTTTTTTTAATAGGTAAAAATAAAACTTGAAACTAAATATTTTTATGTTTCTTACTATAAAACTAATTAGGAATCCGCAAAGCAATTCCAACGTGTAATTTAATTCTTGATCAAATGCTATTTATTTGTAAAAATTCGTTTATAAATAACTGTTAAATTAGGATACGCGTGATCGTATGTCCGGTTCGAAAATAACATTATTCTTATGGGATTAAAACCAACATGGCCGACAGCCTCTGCAGACTCTTAAGTCGATTGTTTTTTAGAAACATCTATTTATTAATAGCTCAAAAGACAGGGCAACTAAAGGACCTACAGCTATATGTGGAATCCAAACCACGCTGTGTTGATTTTATTTTAAGCTAACTGACAGCCTGACACAACATCTGAACCTTGACTACCATCCAACATGGACACCCCAGACTTCTCTAGTAGTGTCCACGTCGATGGAAATCAATGAGCGGACGCCGTGTTGGTATTAAGAGGACCGAGTATAGAACCTTCGGCTACAAATATAATAATTTTGTAAATTATTGTAACTAATAACTTAAGTAAAATAACTAACTCTAAAAAACTAAAGACAGTGACAACAAAATAAAATACATAGTATTTAGAGCTACGTCCAAACTATCAACCACTTTCACTTCTGTTTCTAATTTCAGTTTCTAATTACATAATTAAAATGGTACTCTTACAATGATCACACATCCCTTTTACTTCCTGTACCATTACTTAATGTCATGAACAATTTGTGAAAACTATAAATGATGAAAAAGGAAAAAAACTTACGCGAGTGCCTATCCATTATAATCCGATTTTCTCAATCTATCACGTTCCAAATCATGCAAATGAACTGTAAAAATTTGTTTTTAATTTTACCTTGGCTTTCCCGAAAAAAATCATGTTGGGGGTTTTTCTGATAGAGTGAACTGCAAGTAAACATATAGTTATAAGTTGAGAACTTTAATTCAAAATTGTTATAATTCATATCGTAAGATCCCATGGCAAGAGGGTTTTCAACATGTTTTCCCAAATATTCGGTGCAGTTTACAAAACTATGCTGCTCATTGAAATGTTGTCTGTTAAGATCTACTTTTTTATCTTTAAGTTACACGTCTTGGCTTATAAAAAAAAAAAAAAAAACAAGCAAAGGCATGATAGCATAAATGAAATACAAATATACGCAAAAATATTAGAAATATTACG